>OX578147.1:53001055-53128555 GCA_951213105.1 Amaurobius ferox | reverse complement strand
TTCAATAATAATAGAAGTTTGAAAATCCAATGAACGAAAAGTAAGAAGATGTAACGTGATAAACCTAACTTTTTAAAACACCCACAGAATAAAATATATCCATTTGATTGATGATTTGCTGTATTATATTTTATTCTGTGGGTGTTTTAAAAAGTTAGGTTTATCGTGTTACATCTTCATATTTTTCGTTCATTGGATTTCAAACTTCTATTATATATATATATATATATATATATATATATAACCACCCATAAGAAATTGAGCTACAGCCGCTAAGCTCGACATGCAAATATCGTTTTAAGAGTTATGCAAATGATGAAATTGTCTGTGCCAATGGTGTTATAGAGCTCATTAAACGTGCGTGAAAACGACACATCGTGTAGCATTTTAAACAAACTGTATTCTCACTCACAGAAAAGTGGAACTGGATTTTCTGCTTTGAAACTGCAAGTTTTGTACATAGTGTGAGACCAGAAATTGTTCTCACATGAGACACTTTTATTTGAGTATTTATGGTGCCTAGAACGGCAAACAAAGCTATAGTCTGGCTAGCGCCGGGGTTTATGACAACGTGAACTTTAAGGTCAAAAATACTATAAATTTAGGGGTGCCAGACCAGAGGGGCTGAGAGGGGCCTTGCTTAATGTGAAATGATGCTATTGGGTTGAGAAGAACCAATGAGCGCCAAGGGGAAGAAGGGCGGAGCTACCCCCCCCCCCCCCCCGCCGAGAGAGCCACAGAGACGAAGAGAGAACGAGAGGAGTTGTAGACGAAATCAGAGATGTAGAGAACGAGAAGCAGAGA
The DNA here is from genome assembly GCA_951213105.1 of Amaurobius ferox. Classification (NCBI taxonomy): domain Eukaryota; kingdom Metazoa; phylum Arthropoda; class Arachnida; order Araneae; family Amaurobiidae; genus Amaurobius; species Amaurobius ferox. The sequence continues at coordinate 53,127,751 of OX578147.1, read as the reverse complement.
TGGAGATCAGACATGAAAAGTAAAACGATCACGATTTTGACTAGAACATGGGTAGAGATGCATAAAAAACCATCAGATTTGTAGTGTCCCGGAGAGGTTCCAAATTGATGGAGGTAGATCAAATGGCGAGTGCATTAAAAATACGAGGAGGAGCCACACACCACAGAGTTATTTCCCGACCGTCCAAACAGTTACCTTACACCTGTCTGGTAGGTCGGACGGTCTGGGTTTCAACAACAACAACACCACAGAGTTATGGCAGTATAAGACTGATGCAAGCCTTTAAGAGATGATAAGCCCAAGACTAAACTGGAAGTGTATGTGCTTTGATTATCACAGGTTCTAGACACTATCGTAAATCTAATAATTCTGGTCGCATATGTCCCCTCGCTAAAATAATTAATGAAAATTGATGTTATTGATAAATTGGTGTTGTTAATAAATGCCATTGTTTAAGTTTAAATAGTCTAATCTTTTATATTAATTAATAATTCTTTTCAGGACTTACACAAAAGGTAAAAATAATTGGAGGGTTTATTGCGGAACAACAAAGCAATGTACATTAATGATAATTCCACTATATATGAATTTACGGCAATGTTAATGTAATAATTACGTAACGAATTTATATTTAAAACTTTAAGCTTTTTACCTATTTTATTTCGGTTGCCACACATAGATGCCTTTCAAACTTACTCGATGGAACTATGAACAGTTATCGTATTTAGAGAGAAGACGCACTATAGATATAAGGGAAGCTAGTTAGTGCAACAGACCTATCAGTCGCCATCTTGGTCGGAGTGATATGGTAGTTAATTGGTGTTGGCAACATTAGATCATAGAAGGCACATCAACCATCGCAGAGGGTCAAGATACCCCAGTAAAAAAACTGCTTGAGAGAATCGCACAGTTAGAATAGGATAAATTATTTAAAATAATTGATCTATTTCTATTACTAGTGGTTCAGCTATACAGGATGTCCCAAAAAGATTGAATCTCTGTTTCCATTGTTCCATTGGAAAGTTGAAGGCTGTTTCATCAGTAAAATAGGGATCATAAACAAATTGACAATGGAGATTGGTTAGATAAAAAAGTACGAAAAAGTACGAGAAATTCGCAAAAATGTCTCCTATGTTTTATCATCCAGTTTTATGTTTTTTGTGATATGTCGCAAACATACATTTCTAATTTGATATATGGTCCCCATTCACAATGTTTAATTTTCAAATAAATATAACTCGCTCAGTTTTAAGGATAGAGATATGTGGTTTTTTTAATGAACTTGTTGCATTAAAAATAAAAAAATTCTGATGGACCAAATTTGCCTAAGCGGATCGTATAAAAAATTAAACCTTTTTGAAAATTAATGGGGGGACTATTTCATTAAAGCAGTCCTATTTCCTACCTTACTTTCAACATTTTTGCAATTTACATTGCCCACTTATCTCCAACAGGTATAGAATTAAAGCGAGTTTGGAACTTTTTGGGACACCCTTTATATGTACAACCGAATCTGAGCTGTATAAATTAACAAGTAAATGCTATATGCCAAATTCGTGATATATTCGTGTTATAATTATAAATTTAAAATAATTTTATTTACTGACTGATTGGCTGATGTAAGGACAGATGCAAAAATTTTTCAAAAATATTATTGCTACTCTTTATTTTTGCAACATACAGAGTATTTTAGCCTGACGTCCCTTATAGTGTTTTTACAATTGATTTTAGACATATACTTCCAATTTGAATGCTTCTTTAATTTACATACAAAATTCTGTCATGAACGTTATTGGTGGTACTTCAAAGATATAGCGGAGTTGGGGAGGAGGAGATCAAATTATATACTGTATCTTAAAGAAAAATGTTTTGATATACGGAAAAAAAAGTTTTGTTATATAGAAACTAGTCTAAAGAAAACAAATCCCGATGAAACCATCAGCAATATTTATGAAGATATTTATATAGTAAAAACATTCAGAATCGAGAAAATTTGTATCGGATTTTCCATCAATTGATGATTTTCCCTCAACCATTGACTCGAGCTGCAAGGGCGAATTCGAAATTAAAAACCAGATTTCCCATGGAATGTATCTGTACAATGTTGTTTGCAGCTGACCATGCATTGCAGCGAATTTTTAATAAGGATTAACACGTCAATTATTACACATCATTGCACATATCTTTCTTTCTCTTTAGTCAAGTTACTCACCAGCACGACATTACCTAATTGAACTCTTTTGCTTAAAGGATCCTATAAAAATTTAGACACCTTATTTCACTGAAAGTGCAAGTCCCCCCCCCCCCCGAAAAAAATGCATAAAATAATTCAGCATTTAAATTAAACAAACTGAAATTCGATGTATGTGTCTAAAACCAATTACCGAAGTTTGAAATGCGAAGCCTGCTAGACTGAAGCAATCTGTATATAATATTGAGCACTTAAGCTGCATCTGAAACTTAAATTTCTCCTTGAAATATTCAGCCCCTCATTTTACTAATTCTTCCATTGCGTGTCACCCGGAATAATTTCCATAAAACAACTCCTCTACAGATGCTAGCAGGTTATGTCTAGCTTAGTTGAATTTAACCGAAATTCTCATTCCTATCAAATATTATAAATTTGAGAACGCAATATAATATTTAGATTCTGAATATAGTACTATGGTATTTTTAATTTGCTAATTTACTGTTACTCTCATAACGAATTTGCATTTTATGTGCACCCAAAAACCCGCTTAAGATTCCCACTTAAGATCACCTCTAAAGATATGTTTATTTGATTGAAACTGAAGTAAGAGATCATTTTTAATAATGCTGCTTCTGCTTTTACCAACAGAACCCTAAATATTACATTTTAAATATTCATTCAAGGCCTGCTTTTGATATAGAACAAAATGTTTCCTATACTGATAGATATGAATATACGTGTAAAAAGATATATTCCACAACTCTAAAGCTATAATTTTTTAAAGTATGTGTATTCTTCATTAAAAGAACGTTTTCCAGTTTATCTATATGCAAAATTAATATTATGAATTCAATTGTTTATGTAGTGACACAAAAGTATAATAATTTCGGTCATTTAATAACGAGACATGTATAAAATATCTATAACGGAAAAATAAATAACATGCCTAAATATAAATTTGACATGAACACGCATTATAATAAATTAAACATTGCCTTATAACGTGTTATTAAACATTGCAAAAAAGTTTAAGGTTTACGGTAAAAGTAAGGTTAACTGCATATATTTATATATATATATATATATATATATATATATATATATATATATATATATATATATATATATATATATATATATATATATATATATATATATATATATATATATACATATATATATATACATATATATATATACATATATATATATATATACATATATATATATACATAAATGTATATATATATATATATATATATATATATATATATATATATATATATATATATATATATATACAGAGAAAGAGATAGACAGACAGACAGAATTAACTACGTATAATTCGCTCTGTATTTTAATTACATTGCAGAAATATGTCTTCTATTTTCGTTCAACAATTTATAACACCAACAGGGTCTCAGAAAAAAATAAATATTAAAATACGGTAATCACTGAAATGTCTCTATTAAATAAATGGAAATCAGAAAATATATCTAGCATTTCAATGATCATTTACTATTTCATTTTTAAAACAATGCTTTAACGTTGGTAGAAAATACAAAATTCTTAAAATTCATTTTATATTCTAATATAATGCAATGCCACTTTCATGTCAAGCTTTATACTACTCATTGATTTAATATACTATATTGCATACACGCTAGTTTTGTCAAAGTACCTTATGTCAATTAAGTGCTTCAATAAAGTGGTATATCATGTCATCTTATAGTAAACGCTCTGTTTACGTTGATATATCTTTCATGACATAATCTTGTGTATTTTTCTTCAACAGATAAAGACACATATATCTCATGATTTTTATATAAATAGTTTCAAAATAGAATGTATGATTGCAGTCTCATTATTAATGTAACTGAAGTATTAGGGATTATATATGTAAGGTATGCAATGATCTGGAGTAAAGTTGATTATTTCGTGTAATAAATATAAAGGGGAATTTTCTTAAAGACATAGCTTATTGTAGTGATTCATCTTGCATATATTATAATAAAGAACACCATTTATAAAAATGAATTATATTGCAGAACACCGATTAGACAAATCCCATTGTTCAGTGTTTTCCAAGCTAGCTCATTTTCTGACTAACTTGCGACATTTTCTGACGAAATTGACACACCAACTGAGCGCGGTAGCCCAGTGGTTAGCTCGCGGGAATTGCACTCGTAAGGTCCGGGATCGATTCCCGCCACTGCCAAAACTGCCGTCGTGCTCACGAGGAGTACGATCACGTTAAACATGTAGGTCCGTAAGTCCTTCCGAGAGGTTGGTGGTAGGGGAAGGAGGGTGGCACGGTTCCTTTGGATGCCCCCCCCACTGGATTCCGGTCTAAATTGGGTGTCACTTCCCGGTCGTCCAAATAGTTACCTTTCACCTTTCTGGTAGGGCAGACGGCCTGGGTCTCAACAACACCAACGGTCGTGAACTGCTCATTTTAACTTTCCCTGCAATACATGGTAATGTATATTGAAGGTATTGGAATCATATTGAAAATCGCAAGTCGAGTTTTCGACAGATCTACACGTTTTGGGACCTCTAGAACACCAAAATATTAATTTTAGCGCGACGTCAGTGTGTGAGTCTTTCTGTCCATCTGTCTTTCTGTCCATCTGTCTGTCTGTTCAATGAATGCATCCACTGTAACTCAAAAACTAAAGGACCATATATCATAAAATTTTATAGGTAAGCCAGTGGGTGACACTGGTGCTGATTAGATTTTGGTATGATTCGAGATAAAAGAAACCGCCTTTTTTGCGAAAATCATATCTATCTACTCTTGCTTAAGCACTAATGGACCAAATTTCACAAAGTTTTGTAGATTAGTCACTTGTGCGATACCCTGATGCTGATGAGATTTTGATACGTTTCAATAAAGAAGAAATTGTCTTTTTAAAGAAATTACAAACACAAATCGGTCAAATCTAAAATAAAAGACTACATAATGCTCAAATGTATCAACTAAATGTTTGCTTTGCACATAAATTTTGAGGAAGAAGACCAATCTCCATTTCGCTAGAATGAATTGTTCTCGAGATATCTTAGTTTTCTCGCATTTTTGTTCCGTCGTCTTTGATAAAATGTCTAGTTACCAAGTAAAATCAAAAACTTATTTAAAAGTGCAAATTCAGTGTTATTTGATACAATTAAATCCAATTTAATGAATTATTAAAGACATGAAGAGATAATGCTTTTTAGTCTGTAGGGAAAGTCATGTGCTTCCCACATCATTTTTTTTTCTTTTCAGTGAAATCGATAGAGAGGAAGATGAAAATAATTTGCCGCTCACATAGTTAGTAAATAATTTTCAATATGAACATTTATACGACGCAATTATAACCTTATTGAATTGCGGACAAGAGGAGAGCGACTAAGAAAAAAAAAATATAGTGAGTGGGGAAGAACAATAGGTTGGAAAAGATATTTCTGTTTGTAAAAGGCTCGAAAGTTTGGTGGTGGTGGTGTCATATCCACACGAGTCAGTCGCTTAAATAGATCCATGAGCGAAGACCACGGCCCTGGCGATCGCAATGATGCTATGGGGGTAGAGCATCTCCTGAGGAAATTTCGAAATTCCACGATGTTTTGAAGTGCTGTCAAAATGGCAGGACATGTAAAGACATGTTCAGGAGAGAGTTCAGTTTCGGGACAGTTTCTACAGTCCTTGTAAACCCTAACTCCATTTCCATCGATTTTCTTACCCTTCAGTGACATGTACGAAGCCTTACAATTGTTTTTGTGAGGATTATTTTTTCATTTATTTCACAGATTTGGTCACTTTCTCGAATTGAGCATTCGCTAAGTTTGGATCTCGCCATTGCATTCGCATCACTAAAGGTGGCGCAATTTACGTAGCCACTATCTAGGTGTATCGCTTCTTTCGCCAGATTGTCAGCAATCTCATTTTCCTCGATATTAACATGTGCAGGAATCCATTGCAGGATGCAACTTTTTTCTGTTGTTTGATTCTGTTGTCGTACGGCGTGCACGACATTTTGTAATTTCAATTACGGATGCCAACCAAAATAATGACCTATTTAAATGCTGCAGAGGGAACCAATGACAACACATGCATACATAAACAGTGGTCATCCCCGTCTGCATCAACAACGAATGGTAGATGTGGTAGGGAGCCAATGGGGGAAGGAAAAAAGCGCCCCAAAGCCGTATTCCAAAAAGTTCAGTCGACTTCAAATTTTCGAACGAGCTAACATCATGTTTCTTGGTTTTGTAAAAAAAGTATATCGAATGTGAGCGATAAAATGGAAGCTTGTTGCAGTTATGAGATGTGCAACAGTTTCGTACATCATTGAGATTGCACGAATAAATACTTAACACAAAAGAGTAGAGGCAAATCAACTTTCAATTTGTCACTAATTAGCACGAAAGGCACACTTTTATCGATTATTCAATTAATGAACAATCAGTTCGTAAGAGTAGATTATATTAACGAGTTCTTAGATATTGAACTACAAGAACTATTTTGAGTGTCGATTGCTTAAAAGAAACTGTTTTAAAAATATAGGTCAATTTTATTATGTGTGTAAATATGTATTAATGAAATATTATCAGTGTTATATGTCTTATAATAATAGATTTAATAATAGTATCATTAATCAAGATACAATGGATATCTATAACTTATAATATTAAAATAAATTGATCAATTAAGGCAAGTGTATTTATTTATATTTTGTGTGTTCGTCTCTCCAGCTTGAGAACCTGGAGCTTACATGCTCCACCCTTAGTGTCGGCATCATAGGTAAGTCCTATAGTGGTAATTTTGATAAGGACAATTTGAGAACCTGGAGCTTGCATACTCCACCCTTAGTGTCGGCATCATAGGTAAGTCCTATAGTGGTAATTTTGATAAGGAAAATTTAACCTTATGACATCTGTCAAGGAGGAGATGTATATCACCAGCAGTCTTGAGCATCCCAGTTGGATTGCCTCAATGGCAGTCTTAGAATCACTAAAGATAATCAGGCCTTTAACCCCATTGGAATCTGAAAGAGAGATATAGATATCAGTGCTTCCTGTATTGCGATAAGTTCACTGGTGTAACTAGGATGCAATGTGGCCCGCTCCAATTTTTTTTTCTGTATAATTTTGCCTTTTGGTAAAATGAGGTGCATTCCAGGTCCTCCATTTAAAATGGTTTCATCAGAGGATCCATCAGTATAGGCATGAACAAGGGTCTCCCAAGAAAAGGACTCAATCGTTTTAGTTCCTTTGGCTTTAAAGGTATCTGTCAATTCTTTCTTTGAACAAGGGTCTAAAAGTTTCTTGTTTAGTTTGCTATTATTAGGGCGGCAAGAAGGAAGAACCGGTTCTTGATAGATCTCAAATTTGCTGCGTTCGAGGTCATGGTTTCTCCTTATTTCTTGGTCAAATTGAAAAATGGATGAACGCTTGAATCTCATCTTACCTGTGCAATTTTCAAAAGTCTGTCTGGATATATGTTCCAAAGTGCCACTCCTAGACTTATTTGTAAATTTGATGGTATCATACATTATCCTTCTTTCAAGTGTTTCAAGACTACATTCGCGCACAATTTTTTCATTGCATGTAGAGGAGACAGCTCCCGCTATGATCTTAGCAGCTCTTGTCTGGACCCTTTCCAGTTTATCCAGGGCAGACCTAGAGGCGTGGGCCCAAATGGGTGACGCATATTCCAAAATAGGTCTCACTAACGAAGTGTAAGTAGTAGTAGTTTTAAGTGTTTTAGGCCGAGTTCCCCAGTCTGTGCCACATAGACTTTTGATAATCGAAGGTTTCGTTTTACGGAAAGCTTAAATGCGATTAAAACTATACTACAGTACATAAATCAGCAGAATTAGAGTACACCAATTATGTACAGATAGTACTAAGTATGTAAACGCCTAATTATATATGTATTTATTGTATATATTCTCTTTGCAGTACATATTTCCTTAATGCCAGGGCTGGGAGGAATTTAGAGAACAATGAAACATTAACAAAAATGTCGACATTAAACTACACAGCGTCTTCAAGTTTTTTTCTGAGTTAACCTAATAGGATCGCATCCAAACTGTTCTTAGTCCTCGTTAGTTCAATTATCGGTTCACGTTAGCTTAATGAAAATGTCGCTAAATGAGAGGTAACATTTTAAAAATTTTAAATCTTGCCATATGACTGGTATACCATCTAATGTATAAGAAATACTCTCCTATTTATCTGTAACACTTGACGGTAACACATGTGCCGAACTTGACGATATTTTACTCTACATTAATTAAAATATCGTCAATATTTAAAAAATGATTTCGAATTACTGAATATAAATTAATAAATTACTTTAATATATGGACTATATTTGTTATTAGGACTGCTATTAGCATTGATAATTGTCATTTTAAAATTGTGTAAAATGTAAGTTAATTGTGTACTTCGAAATAATTTTACATGTTGTTATCCAGAAAAGTCCACATGTACAAGTCAACGTTAAAAACACTGTGTCGTGGATCTTATGCTTCCTTTTTTTTCACTACAAAATAAGTGAATTCATTGAATTATATAAGAAAAGGCATGTGCTGTGCACATCAGAATTTTTCGAAGAGAATAGTTAACAACCTTCATGGTTGGAACATTTCTATTGTTGCCCTTCGATTCTTTAGAGGAGAAGTTGTTCATCAACTTCTTCGGGCATATCAGATCAAAATTTCTTTTATTTTTAGCATTTCTACTTCTCGTGCTATTTTATGTCCTAGGTCATTTTTACGATTTAATATTTGATATAGTACCTACGGAAAAACGAACATTAATATTGTCGTTGTTGATGATGATGGTGATGATGATCTCCCACGTGTCAAGAAGATGCCAGAACAAGACCAATACCAAGGTAAAAGGAGAAATAATGCAACTTCTTTTGGTCCAAAGACCTCAGGCACACCATGGTGCTTAATCGGATGTCATCCAATTTAGACCGAAATCCAGTAGGGGTGGCAGCCTCAAGGACAGTGCTACCCTCTCTCTAACTCACCACCTTTTGGAGGAACTTTTGTACCAACGAAATTTTTGTGCCCGTTTTGGGACAAAATTATAATCAAACCCGGGACCGCTGAGTCTGATCCTCTTGCTTCAGCAACTGGGATTTCTCTGCCGTCAAACGAGCACTTAACACAGCACATTGAACGACCGTTTGATGAGTAAACTAACTCCCACAGTTGTAAAAGTTTTGCTAAATTGATATCAATCGAAAATTCATATTTAGCACATTTCAATATTCAAACATAATATTTTCATAAACGTTATTTTCTCACTGACTTCTGAAAGAAAGGATATGAAAAATAAATACTTCCTTAGTTAACATAATAAAAATGTTGAATAACAAAGTAATGGGTTTCAAACACAAAAAATATATTTATTCATCAAGATAAAGCAGACTAACATAGATAAATTAGACATAACAGCTAGTTTCATATGAAACCAATACAGAGAATCCCGTTACTCTATAAAATTAAGTGTAATAAACATTTGCTAATATGCTATTTGTTTCTTTAGAAACACATGCCCGAATCATAATGAAGTCCTTAAAATATAAAAAAAAATACATAATACCTATAGATAACAAAATTTGACTTCTTTACATATTGTTTGTCACACGCTGTGGAAACACGCGCAATATTCCGTTAATATTCAATGCAAACGAACTCAATTATTCATTTGAATTTCGTCATAAACTAATTGAAATGAGAGGCTTATATTTATATTTGTGCAACATGCAGTGTTTTGTTTTGGGAGCGATGTTATTCCCACGCTACATTTTCTGTAAATGCAATAAATGTTCCTAAAATTATTATATCTGTAACTATTATTCCTAAAACACTTAAAAAAATACCCGGGCGAGGTGGACTACAACAAGAACAAACAATATTGCTGCGTAAAATATTCAACTTAGTATTGCGCATTTCGATAAATTACTCACTCTGAGAGTGGAAATGGAGACTCCAATGTGTTTAATTAATTTACTCATACTGAATTCGCGATGATGTTATGACAGAACTAACCAGAACTAATTATTTAAAATATTTTCCTCTTGTTTAGGCGTACATCATTTATGAAAATATAAATTAAAAAAATGCGTTCTCGACTAATTGTTTTGCAAATGTGAGGGTCAGTAATTAAGTTTTTGGAATGTATCAATACCAAACATAACAACTTTCAATACCGACATTTTTTTAAAATTTGAAATTTCACCCAGACATCGGTTTTTAAAGAACGATAAATGCTATCAAATTCATTTTACAGCGCCGGTTTGAAGTTAATAAAGTAGTGGCATGGCTTTAAATCGAAAATATTTTTGAGCTAAGATTTATTCTGACCGTCGACTTGGTTTGATGCAGCACTGATGGGGCAACCCAGTGGTTGCACTCCAACGATCCGAGTTCCATTCTCGACTCTGCCCTTGCTGGATCCGTCTTCACGCAGAGTATGGGCTATTTAAATAAGATCCGTAAAAGCTATCGAGAGGATGGTGGTAGGGGAAATATGATACGATCCCTGTGGATGCCACTCCAATATGTCCAGCTCAAAATTGGGTGGCACTGTCCCTGTCCTTTAAACAAATACCTTACACATACGGGTAGGTCAGACGGTGTATGTCGAAGAAAAAGGAGGGGTTGACAGAGCAGCAATGTGTCGATTCGATCCCGTGTCTCCACTGAGTTCCGGTCTAAATTATGTGGCCTTCTCCAGGTCGTTTAAACAGATACCTTGCAGCTTTGGGTAGGTCGGACAGTCAGGGTCGAAGAAAGAAGAAGGGTTGACACAGCAATAATGGGTCACACATGGTGCAAAGAAAATCTCAAATGATTCAGCTCTGATTCTTCTAAACATATTTTTGGCATTGTCCAACCTATCCCCGTGTTCACGTAGAGCACGGTCACTAAATATTTGGGTCTTGAAGCCCTTCCGAGAGTTTTGTGAAAGTGGAGGGATGTCACGGTCCCTGTGGATGCCTCCCCCTTTGGGTTCCGGTCTAAATTTGGTGGCACATTTATGGGCGTCCAAACAGAAACTTTCGGGAAGACCGAACGGTCTAGGTTAAAGAAAGAAGCAGGGTTGGCACAGCAACAGTGTGCTGATGGAATGCTTTTGTTGATGAAGTACCATCCCAAAGCAAAAATTTAGAACTAGTTTAATGTGTTCCAATTTTTACATAGGAATCGCAGTAGTGAATTTTGTGAAGATCAGCCAAGAACTGTTGTGACGTCAGAAAACATTGATGCTGTGCTACAAATGGTTACTTTAAATAGTCATATGACATAGGATGATGTTGAAGCATCATTGAACATTTCAATAACCGGAGTACATTCAATTTTACATGGACATCTAGTAGTCAAAAGGGTATATGTGCGCGTATAAGAAAAATGTATTAAAAGTACGGGGTCAAAAATTAAAATTCAAGTCCTTTACGATGTAAAGCAATGTATAGGACAAGTATATTATTGGGGAATAAAATTGAAATTCGAACTCTATATTAAGAAGCATAACAACATAACAATCTATAGAAAAGTTTATGAATGGGGATTAATATTGAAATCCAATTTCTTTATCACACATAACAATCTATAGTGGAATACCTGAAAAGGGACATTAATTGAAGTTCGATTTCTTTACCTTGCAAAACAATGTATAGGAAAAGTACAGTAGTGGGGACAAAAATTGAAATTTTAGTTCTTATAATACAAAAAAAATATATATCAAAATCGCACGAATAAGGACAAACATTTAAATTTGATTTCTTACTATGCATAATGATTTATTAAAAAATTAAAATATTAGGGGAAAAGATTGAATTTCGAGTTCCTTACGATGCATGTCACAATGCATGTGAAAAGTACATGTATGGCAACACAAATTAAAATTCAAATTCCTTGCGATAGGTAACAAGGTCTGGGGGAAATGCATGTGGTAAAAATATAAAATTCCATGAATACGGATAAAAGTTGAAATTCGAGTCCCTACAATACATAATAATGTGTGGAATAGTACATATATGCGGATTAAAAATTAAAACTCGAGTCCATACTGTACATAAGGTTAAGTACGTGCATTTGGATAAAAACTGAGTTCCTTCCGATACATAACAACGTATGGGGGAAAATGCATGTGGTTAAAAATTACATTTCCGTGAATGTGGACAACATTTTAAACTCGAGTTTCTTAGAATACGTAACAATACATTAATAGGAACAAAAATCGAAATTTGATATTTTTACGAAACTAACAACATAAAAAAAAAATCTGATGTGGGCAACACATGATTTTCCTTATATAATGTAATTAATTTACTACTTTTACAGTAAAAAAAGTAGGTTTTTCTTATAGTAGATACTAATATTCTTTCCAAGATATTAAATTTTCGACAATTAGACGTCATTTTTATCCATTTGGCGAGATTTTCGTTAATTTGGCAACATTTCAAATAGTCGCCAAGTTGACGACATTCCGCCAAATTTGGCGCCAAAATCTCGCCAAGCGTTATGCACTAAGAAATAAGTTATTCTTACAGCAGATAAATGACTATTGGCGTTCAAACACAAAAGTATTACTAAAAGTATATTTTTTCATGAATGGAATGAGCTAGTTCCACGAGAATGATGCAACCCAATTTATCGCATGGTATTACATATGAGAAGTGAACATGTTTCTCAATAGGAATTTTTTTTTATATGACTTTTTGATAATTTAAAAAATGAATTTTTTTTAAAAATGAACAATATCTCGAGAACGGTTCATGTTAGCGTTCTAAAATTTATGTCAATCGTTTTCTATTGAAAAATTACATAAGAAATGTCTATTTGCGTAACTTTATTAGTGGTTTTGATTTTTTGACAATTTTTTCAAAATTTCATTCGAAAATTTAGGGGGGTTCTTAACATTCGATTTCATATAAAAGCAATAGGCTTCCAGTGTTTACGGATTGTGATTTTTGTACCAAATTTGGTTCGAATCTGTCCATTCGTTCGTCAGTTATCGTCTCCACAGACTCACTGCCACACACACACACACACACACACATACTTTCACACACACACACACACACACACACACACACACACACACATACACACACACAGACATCACTTCAAAAATGTTTGATTCGTGATCAGGGATGCTTGAAACGTGCTCTCCCGTCGAAAACTCGAATTCGAATTTTCGACCCCTTCACAATACTTTCCTTATACATTATGTATATAAGGAAAGTAATTATAAACGGGGACAAAAAATTGAAATTCGAGTTTCTTACTATACATAAAATATATAGAAGAAAAACATGAATAAGGCTAAACATTATATATTAATTTATACAATGTACGTTAGATATTAGACGGATTTACACTTTTTATGATCTGTAGAGTACAAATATACTACTTTTAGAGAGGTTCCGGTGTCAGTATATATCTAAATTCATATATGCCGAATTTTCTACCCAATGGCAATATCTTCCTTTTACATACACCACCTCTTCCTTTACATATATTGTGAATAATATAAAAATCCTAAGATCCTTTATCGCGAATTAATTTGTTTGTAATATTGCCGCATATATCCCAATATTGTTACTTTCTCCATCTACATAGTATATGGAGAACATATTCCCTATATACATAGTACTGTGATGGGATCGAAAATTTGAATTCGAATTTTTGATGGAAGAGTCCGCTTCAAGGACCCCTAAACTCGAATCGAACGTTTTTGAGATGATGTGCGTGCACCTACGTGTGTGTGTACGTAAGAATGTGGATGCGATATCTCCCAAACGAAAGTTGTGTTTCGGACGACGAAATTTGGTACAAATATTACAATATGTGAATGTTAGAAAGCTCTTGCTTTTAGACGTAATCAAGTGTACAGAACATCCCAAATTTTTGAATGAAATTTTGAAAAAAATCATTAGAAAAGCAATAATGTAATCAATAAAACATCCGCAACTTTCAATCGTGTTACGTAAATGATAATTTATTATGCAATTTTTTTATTATAAAAAGAATGTCATAAGCATTAAAACAGTAGCATGTGCCGTTCTTGAGATATTGAATATTTTTCAAATAAACGTATCAAACAAGTCTTATAAAGTAAAATAAAATATTAACTATTGGGATATGTGTTCCGTTTCCATTTATAATATTATGCGATACATTTGTTAAAGTCATCCTTGTGAATTTATCTCGTTCCATTCACATAAGAAGATACTTTAGATAGTAGTTTTTTATTTAAAGGCTTAACAATTCGCTATTATTCATTTATTATAGACTAGAGAAGCGGAGTCCATTCTTCATTCCTAACGAAGCGAAATCGGCATTTGTCTGAATTTTGTCATTCATTTTGCTTGAAAACTACAATAGGTGGAAGGACGAAATTTCATATGAGCTAGTGAAATTGCACGCAGATTTTTCAGAATCACAATTTTAGTTATTAAAACGAAATATAACAGTCATTTTAAAACTGCGCATGCTCGCTACGCTTCCCATAAGCAGGAAGTAAACAACAACTTTGAAACAGCCAATGACAGCTAACGGTTTGAAACAAATGGGTGCATGCATTGTGATTTAAACGTACTCCTGTAGTGTTAACTGTTATGAAATGCATATCCTTGTTTATTAATTATTGCTCTCTAAATTCTATATTTGGCTAATTCTAATTTACTTTCGTTTCTAAAACTTGTTCTTAAATTTTATTCAAAATTGATAACGCGCCAATTCTGTAATTCGGCTTCGCGGAAATTTCCCGCCAGTTTCAATAAATCTGGCGGAGCATTAGTTCCCCGCGCGTTTGTGCATTTACCGCGGATTTGCATTTCATATAGAAAAGCATTGGAACTCCTATATTTTTCGTCAAGAATGCGCGCAGTCATACCAAGACGCTTCGGCGTGAATATTGTGATTAGATTTAGTTGGCGATGTAATTCCAAGGCAGTTGGACGTGTTCTCGTCCGCGGGGCGAAGAGCAGAATGTATTCTTAAAAGGATGCACTTTAAATTAAATTAATAATGAAGTAAATTGTTTAAGTCGCGGTTTAATGCAATTTCGATGAGTCGCGAGATTTGTTCATTATAGATTGATTATTCTGAGATGTCTAACCGGCGCAAACCACTATCGGATCCGCCGTTGTATTTAACTCTATAATGTTGGAAATCTATGTGTAACTTTAAGTATCATCGTCAATAATTTCGATGTCTAATACTCCTTTGATGTATATGATTTGAAACACTATAATTCCTCATCAAATAAAGAAGAAGGTAAATTTAAAGGATTCGAGTCATCATTTCTTATCTTCTACTATCATCACGCCACCATCAGCTCCAATGGGTGTATGGTATCCTTGCCACGTCAGCGCAGATCTCACATCTTCTCCGATGCCGGTGAGAAACCGCCCGCAGCGATCGCGCTCCAGTTGCTTGTCGTGCAATCCTATTACAAATGCCGTTTGCAATTCTAATACAAACCCATGGACATTGAGAACGTATTACATGATGCCCTGACCAGTGGCATTTTCTTCTTATTGCATAACTACGTTTTAGCGATTTAAATGTGTTACTGTGGTTTCATTGTGTCATGCATTCTAATTTGTGAAGTTTAATATTCAAATTCTAAAAACGTATATGCTCTTTTGTATTGGAATTCTCAGATATTAAAATTAAATTTCGTACTTCTAATTTCCTAATGATTTGTAAAGTTTCAATTTGAAATCTTTAACAACTCGCATACCTTTAATCCATGAGTCCATTCAAAACCCGGATTTTTGCTGGAACGAAACGCCCTTTGTCTTTATATTCTCTCCGTTTGTCTTTATATTTTAACATAAATTTGGCAAGTTGGCGACTTATTTCGAAAAATATGATCAACTTGGTTATATTTGCCATCCATTAACAAAAATTTCGTAAACTTGCAAAAATGACCCTACATTAACGAAAATGACGTCAAATTGATACATTAATTATTACTATAATTTAATATAAAGGGTGTCCCAAAAACATTGACCTCGGCATTCATTCCTTAAATATTGATCTTAGACATACATAATAAATTACAAAGTTGCTTAAAAAAAGGCACATAATTTTATGAAATCTATTAAAATTTTCAAGGAAATTAAATTTTAATAAATACAAAATTTAAATTATTATACGGTCCCCCTTCAAAAACATTTCCAATGAATAAAATGCGCCCCATACACTAATAAGGTGATGTACAAAATTTTAGCATTTTATCATAAAAAGTCCCAGAGATATGAAAAGACCAAAATGCTGTCGATGCACTTTTCAATACATCGACATAGGTTCATGGGAAAAAGCATGGAAAGAATCGACATGGGAAAAAGGATGTTGGCAGATCGCGTTTCAGGGGTCATACACACATTACGAAAGAAAACAATTATTACATAAATAAATAATAATTTTGCTATTTATTGGTACGAAAGTATCTACACTGTGTAGCTTTAATAACTTTACACAAAAATTACAAAGTTGGTTCAGAATGTTTTCCATCCATGAAAGATTATTCCATATAAGAGGCAGATATTATTTGCATATGATGCATTTCTGTGTTGCGTCATTTGAACTCTTGCTGTAAACATTTAGATTTTTATTTGTGATTAACTCCTCACCAACATTGTTTAAACATATCTCTGGGACATTTTAAGATAAAATGCTGAAATTCTGCACATCACCTTATTAGAATATGGGGCGCAATTTTACCCATTGGAAATGTTTTTGTACGGGTGCGGTATAAACATTTAAATTTTGTATTTCTTCAAATTTAATCCCCTGAAAATTTTTAACAATTTTATAAAATTCTGTACCTTTTTTGAGCAACTTTGTAATTTATTATATATGTCTAAGATCAACATTTAAGGAATAAAAGCCTGAATCTATATTTTTGGGACACCCTGTATATGCTATCATTATTGATAGTTGTTAATCTAGAGTTGCGCAATTGATAAATTAATTGGGTTCTTAGAAATAGTTTTATATAGTGTAATTCAAAAAAGCTCCAAATGTACAATTCAACATTAAATCATTGTGCCATGGATCTCATGCATAATATTTTGACTGTAAAAAAGTAATTCCATTACATTATATAAGCAGTTATGGGCTGCCTACATCAAACATTTTTTCTCATGTCTCAAACACTCTTTCAGATAAGACAACTTTCATGTCATCTCTAAAGGAAACTTGATCTTGTTTCGTCCCTTATCTTTCACGACAAAGCTGTAATATCTTCTAGTAATCAATAAAAATAGTTCTAAATAGAATTTTTTGCAGATATACGCGGCTCAAAATTGAATGATTTCATGATAGAAAGTTTGTATATCAGTTTGTATATCAGTTAGTAAAGTTGATACATTGTGTTTCAAACAGATTGCCTAAAGAATATATCATGATCGATGGGTCGAGACCCCTATAGTTTCAGTTTAAGAAATGCCTCAGTTAAGGTAGACTATATAATCATATTCAAATTTTAATAATATGGTAAGTTTTAGTATAAAAGTATAAAATCGAATTTTTTATACGGAGACCCAAGAAAAGCAGTTTTAATTATGATTAAGTGGAGTATGACCCAATTTGATTTTCTCATGACAGAATCCATTTTGAATTAGTTTGTGATATTTTTCACTTTCCCTGCAATACATGGTAATGTATAGGGAAAGTATTAGAATCATGCAGAAAATCGCAACTCGAGTTTTCGATGAATCTATACGTTTCGAGACCTCTAGAATACGAAAAAACTATTTTTAGCGTGACGTATGTGTGTGTGCCTGTGTGCCTGTGTGTCTGTGTGTCTGTCTGTCTGTCTGTATGTCTGTATGTATGTATGTGTGTCTGTCTGTCTGTGCAGATATTGTATCCCCTCTAACAAAAAAACTAAATGTTCGAATTTCATAAAATTTAGTAGGTAAGTCACTTGTGGGCGAATCTGGTGCTGTTCTGTTTTCTGTACGATTTGAGATAAAAGAACCCGCCGTTTTTTGCGAAATGGCCCGCAAAAGTTTATATTCACTCTAGCTACAAATCTATTAAACCAAATATCACAAAATTTGGTAGATAAGTCGCTTGTGGGTCAACTTGGTGCTGATTTGATTTTGGTGTGATTCGGAATACATTAACCTGCCTTTTTTTGCAAAAAAATTCCGCAAAAATCGCAACAATCTAATATAAAAAAACTACGTATGCTCAAATATATCCATGAAATGCTTTTTTAATACGTGATTTTTAAAGAATAAAAGAATAAGACCAACCCAATTACACTAGGACTAGCCGTTCTCGAGATATTTTAGTTTTTTCATATTTTCGCTACACCACCTTTGAAAAGAAGTCCAGTTATCAAATGAAAACGAAAATTGAATTAAAAGTTAATTAAATGTAATTAAAATAAAGAGAACGTGGATATAAGTCTGCAGGGAAAGTCATGTGCTGCCCACTTTAGATTTTTACTTTCCCTGCAATACATGGTAATGTATAGGGAAAGTATTGGAATCAAATCGAAAATCGCAACTCGAGTTTTCGACGGATCTACGCGTTTTGAGACCTCTAGAATACGAAAAAATTATTTTTAACATGACGTCTGTGTGTGTGTCTGTGTGCTTGTCTGTCTGTCTGTGTGTCTGTCTGTCTGTCTGTGCATATTTTGTATTCCCTCTAACTAAAACACTAATTGACCAAATTTCACAAAATTTGGTTTGTAAGTCACTTGTGGGCGAATCTGGTGCTGATTAGTTTTTTGTACAATTCGCGATAAAGAAACCGCAATTTTGTTGCGAAATGGCCCGTGAAAGCCTGTATCCACTCTATCTGAAAAACTAATAGACTGAATTTCACAAAATTCGGTAGATAAGTCGCTTGTAGTGCTGATTAGATTGTGGTGCTATTCGGAAAAATAATCTGTTTTTTTTTTGCAAAATGGCCAGCAAAAATCGTCAAAATCTAAAATAAAAAACTACATATGCTCAAATATATCCACTAAATACATGTTGTATACGTAACTTTTAACGATGAAAAGAATAAGACCAACCCCATTACACTAGGACTAGCTGTTCTCGAGATATTTTAGATCATTCGTATTTTCACAACGCCATTTTTGAAAATAAGTCCAGTTACCAAATGAGAACGAAAATTGAATTAAAAGTGAATTAAATTTAATTTAAATAAAAAGAACGTGGATATAAGTCTGCAGGGAAAGTCATGCGCTGTCAACATTTTCTTTGCAGATTTTGTAAGCCAGCATATGAAAAAAAAGTATCATCAGTCAAAATGATCACAATTATAGGCCTGTTACCTTTCATTTAAGGAACAATATTTGGATTGATACAAAGTTTGGCATTGTACCTCCGAGGGTGTACCTTGCCCTACCAAGAGGGATTTAATGCCGTCACGAACACAATTATATTGCAGCTGTCTTTCACTATAATTATTAAAAGCTATTTCGTTTTATTGTCATTGAATAATAAATAACCATTTTATGCAAAACCATGTCAAATTTCGTCATATACTGCCATGTTAAGAAAATATGAAACTTCGAAAAATAAAATAAAAAATCGAATTTTAAGAATGCAAATAAATTCAATTCGAGCTTCAAAAATACTACGTTGTTGTAGTTTTCACGTTAACAAAGCCGGATATAAAGTTTCATGAAAATCCTAAAATTAATATTCATGAAAATCCTGAAATTAATATTCGTGACAGCTATCGTGTATACAAAAAATCAAAAACAGAGAGACAGACGACAATCGAGAGACATACGGACATCCTTCTAAATATATACAAAACGTGTTCAGGAGGTCTTAAAACATTTATTGAAATTAAAATAGCGAAATCTAAAATTTTCGTAAGAACATCTCTATACAATATTCTGTCTAAAGTAATATAAAGTAAAAATGTTTTCCATAGATCAATTAGTCAAACAAAGAAGTAATACAATCAAAATTTCTCGAGCTATGATTAATTAAAGTTTTATATAAATAATTGGGAACTTCATAAAACTTTGGCTAAATATAATACTATGTAATTTTTTGGATGCAGATTTTTACTTTCCTTATATACATAATGTATAAGGAAAGTATTGTGACGGGGTCGAAAATTCGAATTCGAGTTTTCGACGGTAGAGCACGTTTCAAGCATCCCTGATCACGAATCAAGCATTTTTGAGGTGATGTCTGTATGTGTGTGTGTGTGTGTGTGTGTGTGTAAAAGTATGTGTGTGTGTGTGTGTGTGTGTAAAAGTATGTGTGTGTGTGTGTGTGTGTGTGTCAGTGAGTCTGTGGAGACGATAACTGACGAACAAATGGGGCCGATTCGAACTAAATTTGGTACAAAAATCACAATCCGTAAACACTGGAAGCCTATTGTTACTTTCCTTATATACATAATGTATAAGGAAAGTATTGTGACGGGGTCGAAAATTCGAATTCGAGTTTTTGACGGGAGAGCACGTTTCAAGCATCCCTGATCACGAATCAAGCATTTTTGAGGTGATATCTGTGTGTGTGTGTGTGTGTGAAAGTATGTGTGTGTGTGTGTGTGTGTGTGTCAGTGAGTCTGTGGAGACGATAACTTACGAACAAATGGGGCCGATTCGAACCAAATTTGGTACAAAAATCACAATCCGTAAACACTGGAAGCCTATTGTTTTTATACGCAATCGAATGCTCAGAACCCCCCTAAATTTTCGAATGAAATTTTGAAAAAATCGTCAAAAAATCAAAACCGCTAATAAAGTTATGCAAATAGACATTTCTTATGTAATTTTTCATTAGAAAACTATTGGCATAAATTTTAGAACGCTAACATAAACCGTTCTCGAGATATTGTACATTTTTCAAAAAAATTATGAAAAAGTCACATAAAAAAAAATTCCTATTGAGAAACATGTTCACTTTTCATATGTAATACCATGCGATAAATTGAGTGATATCATTCTCGCGGATCTAGCTCGTTCCATTCATGAAAAAATATACTTTGAATAATACTTTTGTATTTGAACGCCAATAGTCATTTATCTGCTGCAAGAATAACTTTTTTCTTAGTGCATAACGCTTGGCGAGATTTTGGCGATGAATTTGGCGTAATGTCGCCAACTTGGCGACTTTTTTGAAATGTTGCTAAATTAATGAATATCTCGCCAAATAGATAAAAATGATGCTAAATCAATGAAAATGACGACTAATTGTCGAACATTCAATATCTTGGAAAGAATATTAGTATATACTATAAGAAAAACCTATTTTTTTACTGTAAAAGTAGTAAATTCATTATATTATATAAGGAAAGTCATGTATTGCCCACATCAGATTTTTATTAATGAAATTCAATTTTGTATGGCTTTTGAAATATATGGCTTCGTCGTGTCTTTTGATCGGGTTAGACTTGTTTAAGTCTTATAACTATAATGGTATTTTTATGGAGAAATTTGTATATTGGAGAACCGATAATTTTTTTTCTAAAGATTTTTAAAGGAATAAGAATAATTTTTCTAATTGGAACTTTTTTTAAAGATCATACATGAAAAGTTGTACATTGTACTGTTTCACTAAAATATGCCGTGTAAACTGAATTTGTCGTAGTTCAAAATTATATCTTATTTGAAGCATTTCTTAAATCAGAACCATGTGTTTGTGGCAATCAGTCAAATGATATTTAGTCGTACAATCTTTATGAAATACACAGTATGTGCATGTGCGGAGTACGATCACGTTAAACATGTGGGTCCGTAAGTCCTTCCGAGAGGTTGGTGGTAGGGGAAGGAGGGTACGGTCCCTGTGGATGCCTCCCCCACTGGGTTCCGGTCTAAATTGGGTGGCACTTCCCGGCCGTCCATACAGTTACCTTACACCTTTCTGGTAGGTCGGACGGTCTGGGTCTCAACAACAACAACAGTATGTGCATGATTCGTTGCACGATGTTCACTGCTGTATTAAAGAGGAATATATGAAACACTTTAAAATATATTGATCAAACTGCCTCAAATAGCGGAAAAGTAAAATGTTCACATGTGCATATCATAGAACAAAGTAGTGACAATATCCAACGTTTTAAAATGCGAAAGTGAGCCATTTTCATCAGAATACATTAGAGCATCAGTAAAAATAAAGGTAAGAACTCTTTTGATTTTTAGGAAACTTTCTGGAGCAAAAGAAGGCAAACGCTCTGTTGCTCTTTTTGGTACTGTTGCTCTTTCTATTATTTCAACGACTAAGGCTCCATTTCGCATTTGAAACTGGTTGATTATCTTACCATGTTGTTATATGCTATATATTGATGATGATTTTAATATTAACTTAAAAAATTGCTTGATAGGCAGAGGACATTTTGTAAATAATCAGATTGATGTGTATGTAAGCTATTCAAGGGATATTTTAACACGTTTCACTGTTTTAGCACTGACTGAGTTTTATATTTGTTATGATTATATTCCATATAGATTTTGCCAATTTGTATTCCATGTAAAATTTTCTAATTGGTATTCTATATATATTTTGTCATTTTGCATTCCATATAGTTTTTGACAATTCGTATTCCATATACTTTTCGCTAATTGGTATTTCATTTTTTTTTTGGCATATCGCATTAAATATAGTTTTTGACAATTTGTATTGCATATAGTTTTTGCTAATTGGCATTCCATATAGTTTTTGGAATTTCGTATTCCTTATAGATTTTGACAATTCGTATTCTATGTAGTTTTTGCTAATTGGTATACCATATAGATTTTGCTAATTGATATCCAATAAAGATTTTACCATTTCGCATTCCATGCAGTTTTTGACAATTCTTAATTCATATAGTTTTTGCTAATTGACATTCCATATATTTTTTTACATTTCGTATTCCTTATAGTTTTTTACAATTCGTATTTCATGTCGTTTCTTGCAATTGGTATTCCATATACATTTTACCATTTCGTATTTCATATAGTGTTTGCCAATTCGTATTCCATGTAGTTTTTGCTAATTGGTATTCCATATATATTTTACTAATTAGTATTCAACATAGTTTTTGCCATTTCGCATTCCATATAATTTTTGATAATTCGTAATCCATATAGTTTTGCTAATTGGCATTCCCTATAGTTTTTGTCATTTCATAATCCTTATAGTTTTTGCCAATTCGTATATCATGTAGTTTTTGCTAATTGGTATTCTATATAGATTTTACCATTTCGCATTTCATATAGTGTTTGCCAATTCGTATTTCATGTAGTTTTTGCTAATTGGTAATCCATATACATTTTGCTAATTGGTATTCAATATAGTTTTTGCCATTTCGCATTCCATATAGTTTTTGATAATTCGTAATCTATATAGTTTTTGCTAATTAGCTTTCCATATAGTTTTTGCCATTTTGCATTCCTTATAGTTTTTGCCATTTAGTATTCCTTATAGTATTTGCCAATTCGTTTCCTATGTAGTTTTTGCTAATCGTCTGTCACTAATCGTGTTATTGCAGCTTTTCTTCCATGGAAATTGCTTTATGAAAACCTAATTTCGACTAATTCTTCTATCCATGAGAAATACGAAAGCAATTTGTTTAGAATTTACACTGTACAGTTTGCATTCAAATGATTTCATATCTTAGGTAGGTGAATAAGCTCTTGAATTATTATCCAAACTTCACACACACATTCACACTCAAATAAGAACATATTTTGGATCACGTTTGACATGGGCATCTGGGTTTAATTAAAACGAACTGTATCGGAAATAAATATGAAGTAGGACATTTTTCATGAAACAACAGATTTCTACACTTAAAATAACACATTTTTTCAAAATGCTAATTTAAAAGTAATTGCATTAAAAAATATATGCATAGGTGATTATATAATTAAAATGTGATGCGACACTTTTTTAAATGCTGCGTCGTAAGAAAAAGATAAACACTTCCTAATTTTTCAAGTCAATTTTTAAATCAACACTTCACACCATTGAGCGTGCAGTTCAAGATTACTTTTCAATTTGATGTCATTTAATCGGTTTCAAATAATTGAACAGTGTTTTTTAAACATGTTTGATCACAGAACTAGGTTTGAAATTAAATTCGATGCTGGAACTCTATAAAGAGAGAAATGGCTAGAGTAGTATTAATTAAATAATTAATTTAAGCGAAGCGAGTTTTCAGCGTAGCTTCCTTAACACTGACTGACATTTGATTATCTGCGAAAGTTTCGTTGACATATTAAAACTCAACCGATTTGAATAAAGCAAACCCTGTCATCATGAAGCTCGAATTTTAATTTTCTATTTATGTACTGAGGTATTATGATGCCGCATGCCATAAAATGTTAAGTTTACCGGAAAAAGTCAATTTTAGAAAATTCATGCACTAAACAGGATATTCTATTTCTTTGAAAAACTTAAACAATTGTACAAGTTCATAGGCTATATACTAATTATTCAATATTTTGAGGGTTTTTTTACTTCTTTCGTGAAGTAAATGTTTCAGTTATTAAACATGTAGCTAGATATTTCAGTTTCGCTCCGCGAGAAATAGACCAGTTTATTTTGTTAGTACTCCCAATTTTTCCTTTGATATCTCTTGGAAAATGTACTAATTAGCGTTATTTTACTACTAAAATTGAAGCAGAATAAAATATATATATAATCTTTTATTTTTAATTTTAAGAATATTTTCACAAATCGATCATGTCGTGAAATCCCTAGAACACTGTCATTGAACCCCAGACTTCGGTGAAACACACTTTGAAAAACGATGTTTTAATCATCACGAAAACAAACCCGCAGTATTTTTCTAAGAACATGTCTTTGATGACAAAATCATGTATGTCTTCTTTCACAGACAATATAATTCTTGGTATATAAACATGTCCAAATATTCATTAGAACTCAACTTGTGCCAGGAAGTTTGTATATCGGTCCATGTTTCGTGTTAAAAAGGTCTTTGGGATTATATTTAGGAAGTAGTGACATACATTAATGGCTTGATCAAAGAAGATCATACGCCATATTTTAGAAACGCACATGTTATATTCCCGAACAAATATTGCAAGAAAAATAATTGGAATGTTCTTCATAGATTTATGGAGATATATCTTTAATACCAAAAGAAAACGTCGCTATTCATTTTTTATTCGTGGAGAGGAACACTTTCTAAGCAAAAATTAACTGAAATATGGCACAACTCGTATTTTTCATACCAGATTTCATTTTTCTTTCAAATTTTACAAAGAAAAATTTAAAAAACCGGTATTGTGGATCTAAATGATTACGTATGCTATAGCGTGTTACCCTTCACTTTACAGGGCTTGAAAAATATTTCAATGGCCACCATACATACGCCCCCCCCCCCCAAGAGAGGCTAATGACGTCACGAACAAAAATAAATTGTATCGCGGCTATTTTCACAACAATGATTAAAACTATTAAGTCTCATCATTGAGCCATGAATAAACCCTTTTATGCATGAGTATGGAGCATTTTGCCCTATGCTGCAATGTTAAAACATGGAAAATTACAAATAAACTTTGAACTTTTCGCTCGAATTACGAAATCTATCTAGTTTTAGATTTTCTGATAAAAAAAAGCTGATATAAAGTTTTGTGAAAATCCATTAAAATTTGTGGCTGCTATCGTATCCACCAGAAATTGAGTACACACATCAATCAGACAGACAGATAAACAGACGGACATTACTACGAAAATAGTCTAAACCTGTTCAGGCGGTCTTGAAATATATATTGACATCAAAATCTCGAAATCGAAAATTTTCGCGAAAAAATTACTTTGCCGATACTACGAAAGTAAAATTAATATGACAAACCGTGTACAAAACAAACCGACCACAAATATCAGACAGACAGACAGACGGGCAAACCTAAAAAATAGTCAAAACGTGTCCAGGACTTAAAACATATATTAACATTAAAATCTCGAAATCGAAAATTTTAGTGAAAGCAATACTACTAGAGTAAAAACAGTATGGTAGATTAAGAATAATTAGCAATAAGCGTCCAGGCGTTGCAAACATATACAATATATATATTGAGGAAATTTTAGAATCCGATATGCGTCCGAAGTATTAGCGGTCTAAGATTATTCGCTGTGTTTCCAATTTGTGCTGTTTTTGAATCTCTTTTACTGGATATACACTCTGAGTAAGTTGTGAAATTGAAAGCAAAATTGTTTAATTCCATTTAAACCATTTTTTAATTCAATGTATCCCTCGAATGCATGGAGGACAAGAATAATAAATGATGAAAGAAGAATATAACATATTTTCTTAAGACAATAACTGTGGTACCATGAAGCACCATATTCACTTTTTGATGTTTACGGCGAAACAAAGCACATACTTTTAGTCACCGTCTTATGACAGTCTTGGCCTGGAAAGTCATGACCCCCAATAAATACACGTCACACAAATTGCAGGTGCGGTTGTTGCAAAATAATCTTAGGCCAAGATTTAAATCAAACTTCATTGGAAACCGAAATAGCTAATAATACGAAGTTGCGACATCGCACTAAGGAGTATCCAGTGATTGCAAGGAGGGCTTATCTGAACCCCAGGCAAAATAATGCGACGGCAAGGAAAAAGAAAATGAAAATGATATTCAAAAGTTGAAGAGAGAGATAGTCGTGATTTCAAGCAGTGTTATTCAGAGAGAGTCGTTATTAATTTGAGTATTGATAATGTTATAGAAGAAGTCGAAGTCTGACTCCAAGTCCCAGAAAAATAATCTGTAAAGGTGGCAGTCATGCTGAGCAACATACCCGAAATTAAGAGGTATGTGTCAGTCTTCATGTATGTTAGGTCAATTTTTGAGCTTTAGAATAAGATTCGAAAGACCTGGTCTCACAAGGTGCGTTTCTCCTCCTTAAACGTTTGTTAATAGATTTTTGTAATTTTAATTATAACAGTAATAGAGGTGTGAATATATAATAACTTATTTCAAGGATTAAAGTGCGGATTTTAATATCAGTCTTTTGATTTAATGATTGTGTTAAGAGGAACTCGTGCAAAGATTGTTGGTTTTGCGGCCATAACAACGTACAAATGCTACGATTCACGACCACTTTAATTAAAATTAATAACTTATTCCACACAATTTATTTAAAAAGTAAACCCAATTTAATATTTTAACCACACTAACATGTTAATAATATCCATAATAGTAGACATGGATTGGAAGAACAAACATTTAAAAATATTGTAAAAGCCCTTGATGTTTCTTTAGTACAAGGATAATATTCTTTTTAAGGTAGAATCGGCAAACAAAAGCTCTACGAAAAATATTTAAATCAAAACGTGAAGTTCGTTTTGCACCTTTGCTCGCTCATATTTATATATATGTAAAATTTAAGAACTGTGCATTCATTCTGCTTTCTGCCCATAATTCAGTGTCAAAAATAACAGGGCATCTTTTAATATAAAATAAAAAATACTGAAACTACGCAAGATACAAAAATACACGCAAGATACACAAAAATATATAGGGAAGACACATGATCGGAGTTGTAATTTCAAATTAGAGTTTTTGATTTGTTTGCACATTTTACGAACTATTGATAACGAATCCATTATTTTTTCGTGACGCACGTGTTTCTGTATGTTCAGTAAAATTTCCTCGAATATTTGACCCCATAAATAGCGTTTTAGCAGTACGCTTGATTAAAAGAAATATAGAATAAAAAATTTAGCACGACTACACACACGGTTATGTTTACAGTTACCTTACACCTTTCTGGTAGGTCGGACGGTCTGGGTCTCAACAACAACAACACACGGTTATGTTACGTATCTCATATTAAATCACAAGCAACCACGGTTATAATTTTCTATACTTCCATATCATTAAAAATATATATACTCTTGATTTTAGCATTTACTGAAGTTCCACACCACAGCAACTTGGATCGCGGTTGGTACTTGAATGTATAATACTTGTCTCCTCCATATTTCTCATAAAATGAATGCAATAAATTTTATATTTCAAATGTTCGAATCGACGGAATCTTCGAGACATTATTTTTTTTTTCATATCTTAAATCTCATTTTAAAATCTTTAATTACTTTTTTAAAGTTTAATCTGTTCTGCTAAAAAAATTCCATGTTTTCAAATACTGACACATATCACAGTTTGAAATATTCAACCTGGGTACCCTTAATAAAGTGATATAAATAAATAGTGATATAAATAAAGTGATGTAAAACAATATTTTTAATCATGGAGATTTTTAGTCAATGTTCCTATACCTGAATTTCATATAAATAATATGACACAGAGTTTTATAAAATGCTGTAAAAATCAATGCTATAATTTTACATTCTGGAACTTTAATATATAGGGAGCCACCATCAGCCATAAAAGCTCAAAACTGTTACAGCTCTGAGGGCGGATAGTACTTGGGTGTATGACACCTGTCTTCTCCCTCCTGTCCATGAAATGATTGCAATAATTTTTAAATTTTACATGCTTGATGTAAAGGAATCTTTGAGACGTTATAATTTATGTTTTTTGTATTTTAAAGTTCATGTTAAAATGTGTAGTTGCTTTATTTTTAAATCCAATCTGTTTTGCTCAAATAATGTCAGTTTTCCAAATACTGGCATATATTGGAGGTTGAAGCATTCAAGTTTCCTCCTAAAGTGATATCGCCAAGAGCCTCACGAACATTTTTTAATCATAAACATTGTGAGTCATTTCTCCTATGTCTGAATATTTAGTGTTACCTTGTAGTTTTATGTTTACCAACGGGAATATAGATCGTGGCACCCATCGTGCAAAAGATGGAGGAAAACTGCAGCGGCCATTTACTTTAGCAAATTAAAAAAATCTGATGTGGGCAACACATGACTTTCCTTATATAATGCAATAAATTTACTACGTTTACAGTTTAAAAAAATGTTATTCTTATAGTTGATACTTATATTCTTTCCAGATATTGAATTTTCGTCAATGAGTCGTCATTTCCATTGATTTAGTGTCATTTTATCCATTTGGTGAGATTTTCGTTAATTTGGCAACATTTCAAAAAGGCGCAAAGTTGGCGACATTCCGCCAAATTTGTCGTCGAAATCTCGCCAAGCGTTATAGACGAAGAAATAAGTTATTCTTACAGCAGATAAATGACTATAGGCGTTCAAATACAAAAGTATTACTTAAACTACCTTTTTTCATGAATGGAACGAGCATGGTCCGCGAGAATGATGTCACCCAATTTGTCGCATGGTATTACATATGAAAAGTAAACATGTTTCTCAATAGGAAACATTTTTTTTTATTTTATATGACTTTTTGATAATTTTTTTTGAAAAATTTACAATATCTCGAGAACGGTTCATGTTAGCGTTCTAAAATTTATGTCAATCGTTTTCTAATGAAAAATTACATAAGAAATGTCTATTTGCGTAATTTTATTAGCGGTTTTGATTTTTAGCGATTTTTTAAAAATTTCATTCGAAAATTTAGGGGGTTCTGAACATACGATTGCGTATAAAAACAATAGGCTTCCAGTGTTTACGGATTGTGATTTTTGTACCAAATTTGGTTCGAATCGGTCCATTCGTTCGTCAGTTATCGTCTCCACAAGCTCACTGACACACACACACACACACACACGCGCGCACATACTTTCTCACACACACACACACACACAGACATCACTTCAAAAATGTTCGATTCGTGATCAGGGATGCTTGAAACGTGCTCTCCCGTCGAAAACTCGAATTCGAATTTGCAACCCCGTCACAATACTTTCCTTATACATTATTTATATAAGGAAAGTAATAACTAATATGTAATTCCCATTTTAAAAACAAATATCGCCGAGGCTTATCGTCCCGGGTCCTGAAGTACCTGTATATTAAATTTAATGTGCATATGACGTTCAGATATCCCGCTACAGTAAACACACCGCTACGAACAGTCAAATATACAACTTCGTGTATAATTATAGATGTATTGTACAAAAAAAGAAAAGCTATCTAAAAATTCCCTTCCTTCGAATTAATTTTTCCGTTTCCATAATATGTAACATAGTATAGAGAAAGTATTGTTTTCACGAAAATTTTCTAATCCGGGATTTTGATGCCAATATATATTATAGGACATCCTGAAAACATTTTGTCTATTTTTCGAGTGATGCCCATCTATATGTCTGTCCGTCTATCTGCCGTCGTTGTTTTTGTGTACAAGGTGAAGCTGCGCAAATAATTAATATATTTTCGCGAAACCTTATATCCAGCTTTGTTATCGAAAAATCTAGAATCGGGTAAAATTTAAACTCGAGAGGAAAGTTCGAAATTTATACATAATTTTATATTCTTTAGCATGGTAGCACAGGACAAAATTTGACATGACCTTGCATAAATGGGATTATTTATGGCTCATCGATCACGAGACTTAATAGTTTCAATCATTATTGTGAAAAATAGAAGCGATAAAATTTTGTGTTCGTAACGTCATTAGCCGCTTCCTGGTAGGAGGGGAATTACCCCCAGGGTTACGTTGTCATGTATGGTATCATTTGAAAGATTTTTTCAAGTCTCTTAAAGTGAATGATAACATGTTGTAATTGCGATCATTTTGGACCAACAATTCCGATTTAGCAAATTTGTTCTTGCAAAAATTTGCAAAAAAAAGACGTAAAATTTACTTGAAGGACCCATTCCGCCATCCGTCCGCTTCTATAACATTTGGCGGCAAATTTGGAGGGATATAACCAACATGGCATCATTTTAAATGCTGCGAAATTGATGAAAATGTCGCCAAACCTGTAAAATATATCGAAATTTTGATAAAATATGTCGCCAAATTGATAAAAGAGGCACTAATTCAATTAATAAAAATTGTCAGGAGATAATAATGTAATGATCTTTCGGTAGCGTTTGTTTTTCAATCATTTTTGCGACAAATTTTGCGACATTTTAAATGTCGCTAAGTGGAACAAAATATCGCCAAATTAACAAAAAAGTCTTTAAATTGATAAAATGACTCTTACTTGATAAAAATGACGCATAATTGATGACAATTCAATATTTTGCAAAATTCAATTACATTTCCTTGATAATCAAATTTTCTTCGTGGGAATTATTAATTTAATATCTTAATAAACTATTTCTCCATTCATCCGTTCATAACGCTTGGCGAAAAATATGGTGCGATATCGCCAACGTTTCGCTTTCTTTAAAATTATGCTGAATTGGAGAAATATCGACAAATCGATAAAAATATCGCGAAATTGACAAACATGATGCTAAATCAATGAAATCAATTGTATTTAGTTAAGAGATAGTATTTGTCTCGGTATCGTTTATTTGTCTGTCTAACCGTATCTGAAAAAAATTTTGTTCTTCATCATCACAATTATAGTATGTTACCTGGTGTGGTTCTAATATTTGAAAAAAAAGTGTAGCACAAAATGGAATTTGGTATGAGAAACTCGAATTCAGCCACATTACGTTTAATCAACAATTACAATAACGCATTTATAAATAGGTAAGATAATACATATTTGATTATTATAGTGTATCTTACCAGATATGTCAAAATTGGGTAGTTTAATCGTTTAATGTTAAAGCGCCCGCAAAAACCCAACAATGATTTTTACAGGAAAATACATACTTGGGTGTATAATGCGAGGGATATTTGTTTGAATTCAATAAATTTGCCCTATTGGAGAACTAAATTCTTTACTCATTTCATATGAATTGCTTGTAATATTTGAATTGCTAGAGGCTACTACCTCCAGCTCGTTATCGCTCACCAACCCTCGCCGAATACCTCACTCCGCTTAGCTTCTGTAGTGTGGGATTGCTCACTATGATTGTCGTCGGAAGCCACTGTTGAAAACATTTTGATGGAAAAATGCGTTATACAGGAACAACAGTGCATGTTCATTAAAACTGGATGATTTGACTGATAGCACTGTTCAACAATTTTTCAGTTTTTGTTTTTTACCAAAATCGATGAACACGAAAATCGTCCTTAAAATTCTCTCATGACTCAGAGTTTAGAGTAATTGCACTGTTTACATTTTACATATAACGCTATGGGACGTTATAATTACGATACGTGAAATAAAAAGAATAATGGAAAATAAATAAAATAGGTACCGTCGTTCCCTATACGCGACAGGCAAAAAATTGCCGTGTATAAAAAAAGGAAAAGTTGTTAACTGTTATTCGTACTATTGTATTCCCATTGCCTTACATGTAAAATGTAAACAGGGATATTACTCAGAAACCAGAGGCAAAAGGCAATTTTATACATACTTTTCTTGTTCAGCGACCCAAAATCAATGTATGAGTTAGTATATTTTCGTTATTTGTCCCTTTTTTAAGTGTCCCAAACTCGTTTATTTTTGAGTGTGGAGTCTCCAAAATATTTTTGTCTGGAATGGGTGATTTCGCTGCCTTCAGATAAGCCATGAATGATAGACCCCCCCCCCTGCCATGCATGCTTAAGCTCATTATCTGCACTTGAAGTACAAATAAAAGTTCTGGATTGTCATTTAAGGAGATGAGAAATTATACTCTTGCGCATGCTCGCTGTACACACAACGCCACTCACAGCTTGCGTTATTGTAATTGATTACAGAAGGTTAAAAACTGCATTCCATTAAATATAGGAAATGAGTTTAACCGTATCCTATGTTTTAAGCTACCATATTCAAAGGGAAGATAAATGAGACGTTATGTTTAATATTTTTGAAACTGCATAATGCGATAACCAGAAATAACATATAAATATACATATAAATATTTATATCGCTCGACCTTTTGTCTGCAAAAATCTCAGCTCATACCTATTGGTTTCTCCCGAATGTATCGGGAAACTCACATACACATTTGAGTTTCCTGTCCTTGTTTCATTTTGACTTTCAGACACTATTTTTCCGTGTCTGTGCATTTTAGACTATGCAGCGCCACTAATCTTACTTCAGGAAAAACCTTCGTCATGCACTGATTGGTACCTAGTCTTTTTAAGCGTGAGACCCGATCGCATTTGTCATTTGATTGGTTAGATCGACAGTTCAATGTGACTTACGAAACTACGCAGTAGTTATGGTTCGTGCTTGGGGTCTTTTATACGAGAAATCTGCTTTATTGGGTTCTTCAGTCATCATTTCTGGTTATATTTGAAGTCGGCAGACAATTATTTTGTACTTTGTATTACTCTTCAGATTCATGCATAATGACTTGCAACTGTTATTACTTTAATAATTTTAATATTTCTGCTTTCTCTATAATACAGCAGTATCTCAATTAATCTGTACCCTATCATTATACATTATTTATCATCTACACAGCAGTTATGTTTTGTACTTGGACTCTTTTACAGGAGAAAACTGCGTTATTGGGTTCTTCAATCATCTTTTCTGACTATAGTGTCGTAGTTGGCGCCTTTCCAGACTATCATTTTGTACTTTGTATTGTCATAGTGCTTTATGAGTGCGAAATTTTTCATTGCGTTCCTAAATCGTTCTCTTTCGGAAGCCATTTTATTAGAAGGTTTTAATTCTGATTGCATTTGCACTTTTCATGCTGAAAGCGTGGGATCTCGCTCCTGCAGATGTTCCGAAGTAATTTCTTATTTCTTTAATTATTGCCCAGGGCAA
The DNA here is from genome assembly GCA_951213105.1 of Amaurobius ferox. Taxonomy (NCBI): domain Eukaryota; kingdom Metazoa; phylum Arthropoda; class Arachnida; order Araneae; family Amaurobiidae; genus Amaurobius; species Amaurobius ferox. Next base: position 53,093,945 of record OX578147.1, on the reverse strand, counting down.
TGGTTTCGTTTCTGCAAGCGGTGGCGCGAGGTTCAGGACACAAACCGTTGGATGCTGCTTTTAATTTCGTGCAAGAAGTTGAAGGTCGAGGTGACCTGGATTCCATTTTTCACAGTAGTGGGGCGCTCTTGGCCCTGAGTTTTCGTTGGAGAAGGAGCTTTTATTTCTCGCTCCGAAAGACTGTACACAAAATAATTTACGACCCAACGGTCATTTTTGTGTTTCGGTTTATAACTTTGATTCGGAAGGAATCTTATAATCCGTGTGTGCCAAGACAATTTCTTTTATTTCAAAGAAATAATATCTCATTTATTTATTTCAGGTTTAATTTCGGAAAATTCTGAACGAGCGCGATGATATCCTGTTTGACTAGCAGTTCCATAGATTTCCCCATCCATGTTTGCGATCATCCATGTCTCGAGATTTATTTGGATGTTCTACAATAATGACGAGTGAATACAGTCAAGGTGTTTGGATTATTTCCTCCAAGATCGTTCAGTGAGATTGTCGATTAAAATTCAATCGGTGTGTGCTAGTGATCAATCATCTTGTTCAGTGATGCTGAGTTCAGATCTTCTGTGTCAGTCGCGCTGCTCTATATGAGAGCATTTATGGTCTTGAAAGTAGTAGGAACCGATATCTGGTTCTGTTATTTTGAAGGATTACATGAAGTATAATCCTATTTAATATTTAAATTCCTCGAGATAAATGGTTCTCAAATTAATTTCTTTGAGAAATGTCGTGTGTCAATTTGTGTGAAAATATATTATTACATAGAATGATTGGATAGAGTCATATTACTTAAGTTCAAAGGTCAAATATTATCTAAACATATTTAATACAGAGAATTCAATGTTTATATATCTTCTTAAATATATATTTATATATTTAAAATAAAAGAGTTTGTATGAGAATTTTGGACTCATGTTTTCCCAACTTGATCTTGTTACTTTGCTGTATGCCTGTGTGTCCAGTTTGCATGCTGTAAGTCTCGGCAGCCGGACCTGGTGTTATTTACCAATCACAACGCAATGAAAAATCTGTAGCAAGTAAGTCGCACATAATATCTAATTTCTTTCTGTCTGTGTGATCCTTGGGTGAGGGCTTAATTTCAGATTTCCTTTCCGCCTCCGGTCCTTGGATACACCTTTACTGATGTGTATGCGCTACTTTCTGTGTGACAGTATTAATCTTCAGATTTAAGCATAATGACTTGCAACTCTTATTACTTTAATCATTTTACAATTCTGGTATCGCTATAACATGGTCGTATCCCATTTAATATGTACCCTATCATCATGCATTATTTTTTATCTATAGAGCTCTTTCAAATATGGTACTTTTTATGTTATCTGAAAAAATAACACTCTTTTCTTACCGGCATTATTTGATGAGGACACTTTAATATAACATCTATCCAATAATAGGTAGTTCTAAATAGGATTGCGTGTAGACTCATACGCCTCACAGTCCTACATAAGTGGTTCCGTGACAGAAATTTTGTGTACTAAATCGTATTTTTTCTACAAAATATATTCCTAAATTATACGTACGTGTTTGAGTAGAACAATGTTTATTGTTCATGATAAAAAAGGGATATTTTAAGTGAAGTTTGATAGTAAAAGTACATTTATAAAATGTCCACAATGAGGTGTTTATTACACGATAGATGTCTATATTGATATTTAATATATACAGAAAATTTGAATAGGTTATTAAGATAAAAATAATTTATAAAAAAAGAGGATAATTTAAATGTAACATGTTTAAGCAATGTCACAGGGGATATTTTATGTGACGGAAATACAGATCTATTTATGTTTATGTGCAGATGATCGTGGGATCCTTGAATACACATGTGCACCAGAATGTGTATCCAAGGACAGGAGGGCGGAAAGGAATTGTGAAATTAAGCCCCCTTCCAAGGATCACACAATCAGAAATAAATTTGATATTAAGTACAATAACCTACTTCAGCGTTGTTCCGCAATATCTTCAAATCCGGCCGCCCAGGCTTACAAAATGCAAACTGAACACACAGGCACACAGCAAAATAACAACAAGGTCAGGTTGGGAAAACATTAGTCAAATTATCATAATAAACTCTTTTACATATATATATATATATATATATATATATATATATATATATATATATATATATATATATATATATATATATATATATATTAAAAATAAAGAAGCAAAGAAGATAATGCTGGCCATTTTCTGTATTAAATATTGAAAAATAACATTTGGCCTTTGCACTTAATGGAAGATGTATTGATCCGATCTCTCGATGTAATAATATATTTTCACACAAACCAACACGACATTTTCATGGAAATTAATTTGAAAACCATTTATCTAGAGAAATTTAAATATTGAATAGGATTACACTTAATCCTTCAAAAACTAGAACCAGATATCAGTTCCTGCCAATTTTCAAGACCATAAATGCTCTCATTTAGAACGGAGCGGCTAACTTTGAATACCTGAATTCAACACCACTGTAAAGGATGAACACAACACACAATGGTTGAATTCTTGCCGAGAAAATTCACTCGAATATTTTGATGGAAATGATCCAAATGCTTTGGCTGTATTCACACATCTCTACGGTAGAACGTCCAAAAAAATGCCGAAACTTAAGTGGAGTAACCAAACGACTCTTCGGAACGGATCCAAAATCTAGTCCCACAGGAAGTCATCGCGCTTGAATCTTTAATCCAAATAGCCAGAATTTTCCGAAATTAAATCTGAAATAAATAAATGAGAAATTATAAATTATGAAATAAAAGAAATTGTCTTGGCCCACACGGATTATAAGATTCCTCCTGAATCAAAGTTATAATCCGAAGCACAAAATCGACCGTTGGGTTATAAATTATTTTGTGTCCGACTTTTCGGAGCGAGAATTGCGAGCTCCTTCTCCAACGAAAACTCAGGGTCAAGAGAGCCCCTATACTGTTGAAGACCCAGACCGTCCGACTCCTCCAGAGGACTAAGAGCAACTATTTGGACAGCCGGAGCCCCTATACTGTGAAATATGGTAATATAGGTCACCTGGACCTTCAACTCCTTGCAGGAAATTTAAATGCAGCATGAAACGGTTGGTGCGGAACCTCGCGTCATCGCCTGCAGAAACGAAACCGCAGCTCCCGGGCATGAATTAATAAGAAATGCAGTAATAAGAAATTAGCTTCGGAACATCTGCCCGAGCGAAATTCCGACACTTTCAGCATGAAAGTGCAAACGCCTTCAGAATTAAAAACTTGTAATAAAAATGGCTTCCGAAAAAGAATGATTTCGAGAACTGAAAAATGTCGTGTTTCACACTCAAACCGTCATAAATCACTATGACAGCAATGACAACGAGGCTCAGTCTAGAGAATAATGCTCCATTTAGTAATGTCACAGATATTTTCTTCTGAATATCGCGCAAATGTTAATCTATGTAAATAAAAATGAAAATCTATATGTCTGTCTGTCTCATTCTCGCGGAAGAAATTCTGCACCGAATTTTATGAAATTCTGTGGGTAACTTAAATGGAATCGCCACACTTAACATTTATTCCATGTTTTGAGATTTTGGTACCAGGGCTTGTCTACGTATTAATTAAAAAGTTTCAATATTACGGGGAATATTGATATTTTCAATTTATTACGTCATGTGTTTTATTTTTTCAAAAAATGTTGAAGCTCATATATTTCAGTACGGATAATCTTCTACTAACACACGGATATATCTTCTAATCGACGAGAATAAAAGTAGTAAGGGTATACCTTCCCATACAATTTTATCGCTTTTCATTTTAGCATATACTGATGGAATTTCATATATTTTGTGTAAATTTGTTTGCAAACGGGACCAGAATTATATTCTTGAAATCTGCCTGTGAAGATAATTTTTGTATAGCGAAAACATAGATTCTTAAACTTCTCATTAGAAGCATTAATTTGAATATTTTAATAGAATGCTTTGAATAACAATATCACTTAGAATACTATACGAATTTTAAGATTATTTATAATGTACATCTTGTACGAAGAACAGGTATACTGGTAGTTCAAAATAAAATACTAAGCTAAAATTATAATTTCTCTTACAGCTTTAGAAGCGTAAAATTAGTACATAAGAACACATTTTAGTTAAAATCCACGCAATGTGTATATTTCGGTAACATGCTAGAAAACATGTAGTGTATATGAAACTTAAGCATTTAAGCACCGTATTTTCTCTAATATTTATTTTAAATAATGTAACGTTAAATATTGTAACAATATAATAATTAGAAAACAAATGTATTCTTCAATGAAGTGTGAAAAGCTAATAGTCAAGATCTCAATTAGTTTTGTGTGAGAAAAAAACCACATTTATCAGATGAAAATGTGTAAAGTCCACTTCGACTATAAGATATTGCAATTTCTTCCCAGTAGCTCATTGGTAAAGCGTCGGTTGGTCAGTTCGGTGAGTCAGGGTCCAATTCTCAGTTAGGCAGCAAGACCCTTCACATATGTTTTGTTATCATGGTTTCTGCCACATACATGCTAATGAATTTCAATTTTCTTCAAAAAATATTGATACATATAATAATATTTGTTGTGAAGTTTACGAGATTTTATATATTATTTTGTTAACAAGCTGTTAGTAAAGTAGAACTTTCAACCTCATTTTATTACCTACCATATCTTAAAACTGGCTTAATGTTCCTAATACATTTCGGTAGAAAGTAAATTTATTCCCAACTTCATATATGTTTGTGCCCTCTATGGTGAAGGATGATAAAGAAAAGGACTAAATAATGAAGTTGAACTACACTAGAGGTAAGTGCCACATACATTACAACCAAAACATAGTAACAAGATAATTAAGTAAGACAGAAAAGTACACAAATATGTCTGGATTAATTTTCTGAGTGAGAAAATGCTGACGCATACGTTAAGGAATGGAATCGTGAGATAGAAGCAATTACTTTTTCTGGCAAACCGCAACTAACTTTGGCCTTTTTAACACTTAACAACATAGTTGAAAAGAGTTTATGACTTTGTTCATTCTGTCTGTCTGTCCGTTAACACGATAACTGCCGTAAAAATGGCTTTATCAAAATAAAATTTTAGTATGTTGTTCAGACGATCTATGAGACCTATGGCAATATAAATGAATGATACCACCCAATAAGTTTTGGATTGAACCCCGGTTATACAATGAAATACATGGAACATTATAGGATCTAGTTTTCAAACATTTTTAAGCGGATGTAGAATTCATAAATTGTTTCGAAAGTTTAATGAAATATTCAAATTATCCCATAAAATACATAAAAAAAAACTCAGCAACATATATTCAGTAGTTGTTTAAATTAAAATTAAAATAGTAATGACATCATTTATATGAAGAGATAACGTGCTCGTTATATGAAGAGATCACGTGACCCACTTCAAAATAAAATATGGCATCCATCTTGTGTCAAAATCGTGACATTTAAAGTTCATATTGAGTGTTGTATCCGCCCTAAAACCGCTTTATGTTTGCTTAAATTCTGTGCATCTACATACTGAAATAACGCAATTACAATATATTTGAATTTGAAGATCATCCAACTTTGATTTTTTCTACAACGAAGCCTACTTTTCACTTCTGGAGGATATAAATACCAAAAGATGTCGAATGAGTTGTATAAGAATTTCTGCTTTTCTTTAAAGCAAAATTATGTAGCCCATGGAGTCTGCAATATAGCTGATATGAATGAAACAATCATATATTTTACAGAGAAGCAAACGATTTTGTTATGAAGTTTTAAGCATATAGTAAAATTACTTGTACCTCCATGATTTACAGTTTTAAATAAAGTTAAATATTATAGTATTGTGATGAATGAAATGAATGAAAAAATGTTTATGAATGAAATCCTGAGTTTATTTAAAGAGCCAACCAATTTATATTTCGATGACGTCATTTTAAAAAGTTCATTTGTTTTCGCTGAAGTTTTCAAATATAATAAATTAATGTAGTATTATGATAATTTTAAAACTATTACCGAGGAATGTATCGTATTTTAGAGATGTTTAAACCAGGCAATTTATATTTCAAAGCCGTCAATTGAATAAAGTTCATTTTTTTTCGATGATGTTTTAAGTTTTCAAATATAATAAATTATTGTAGTATTCTGATAATTTTAAAAATATTACCGAGGAATGTATCGCATTTTAGAGATGTTAAATAAAATGGCATAGACGTTGGAAAGTGTTTCATAATCAATGCTTTACGCATGATTGAGCTTTTTTGTTTAGCACTGTCCATAGTTGATAATTTTTTATGACTTTGCTTATTTTGTCTGTCTGTCTTATTCTGTATGTTCGCACGATAACTGCCGTAAAAATGACTTTATGAAAATGAAATTTTAGTATCTTGTTGAGACGGTCTGTGGGACATCTGGGAATGTAAATTAATAATATCCCCCAATTAGTTTTGGATTGAACTCGGGTTGGAAAAATGAAATATATTGAACCTTATGGGACCTAAATTTTCAAACATTTTGTAAGCGAATTTAAAATTCACAAAATGTTTCGAAAGTTTCAGGCAATATTCAAATTATTCCATGAAATATAGAAATAATATTCAGCAAAATATGTTCGGTAGCTTTTTGAATAAAAATTAAAATAATAATTACACCACTATTAAATGACCGGCAGTCCAATTAGTTGCTCTTGTCCTCAGGATGAGTTGGACGGTCTGGGTCTTCAACACCCCTATTATATGAAGATATCACGTGTCCCAATTCTAAGTAAAATATTGCAACCATATTTTTTTTTCTAGTGTAAAAATCGTGATTTACAATTTATAAATTTGTATTTAGTGTTGCATTCGTCCTAAAACCGCTTTATTTTTGCATAATTTCTGTGCACCTATATTATGTGCACCTATATTCTGTGCACCTATATTAGTCCCCCCCCCGGGGCGGCCCACTCTTTGAGTTGTGAACGGATCTTAGCTCTGCAGCTCTGATCCTCCAACCTGGGGGGCAAATAAGCCCAGAAAAACGGCTGTTGAGCTTTGGCAAGGCAGTTAGGCGCCGGACTCTTCCAGGTGGCTGTGATCGCATGGACTGCGTCTATTCATGACCTGAGCCTAGATCTGGCCGGCGACTGGGGTCGGGCTTGGCGGGTAATTCTTCGGACCTTGCCCGGTGAATGATTCCTCCGAATTCGTTGCCCTGGCTGGGGCTTTGCTGGATGACAGAGAATGAAACCTGAACGCAGCTAGCCTTAATATCGGCATAAACCTCCATGGCTGCCGTAGCTAGTCTGTATAATCCTGTGCACCTATATTCTGTGCCAACGCAATTACGATATTTTTAGTTTAAATGATCATCAACATTTGATTATTTCTACAACGAAGCCTAATTTTAATGGATGCAGAATGTAAACAAGTGATTGCAAGATGAGTTGTATAAGAATTACTGAATCTTTTTCACGCAGTATTATTTAGCTCTGGAGTCCGGAATAAAAGTGATATGCATGAAATATTTATTGCTTTTACAAAGAGAGCCAGACGATTTATATTTCGATGACGTCATTTTTTTCGATGAAGGTTTGCGTTTTCAAATATAATAAATTATTGCAGTACTGTGATAATTTTAAAAAAATATAATGAGGGCAGCACATAACTTTCCTTATATAATGACAACATAACTTTCCTTAAAAAATAGAAAGTGATGAAAATGTTGATTATGCCCAAGTAAACATTCCACGACTTTAATAATTTTACTTGAAAAGCACCCTGATATGTGAGTTTCCGCAAAATATTTTCAAAAAATTGTTTCAAATAACTTTAAAATCGTCTGCGCGTTACTACGTCTACCTTACGGAAAAACAGAAAGTAGATTTTGGACAACACAATAATATAACTTTCAATATTGTAACATTATAATAATTTGAAAAAAAATATCACTTCGTTATTAAAACATTATAAACTAATAGTTAAAATTGATAAATAGTTTCAGAGTGAAACGTACCACCTTCATCAGACGAATAAGACAAAACAGCATCTCTCATTATATCTGTCACATTTATACTGAAGCATTGTTTAATTTCTCTACAGAATAGAACGATGCATTTAATGATGTTTGTGATGAAATTTTCTCATATTAGTTTGCTATTTATATTAACTAGCAAACTATTAGCAAAGTACAATGTTATTTATTTTTACCTCATTTTATTACCCACCATGCATTGAAACTTATTTAATGCTCCCAATATAATATTCCGGTAGGGGTAAATATTTTTTTAACTGCGGCTCTGTTTGTGTTTCCTCTGGTGACAGAACATAAAGAAAAGGACAAAATAATGAAGTCAAATTACACTAGAAATAAGTGTCCTATATATTATCACCAACATATAGCTGCAAGATAATTAAACCAGTCAGATGTACACATCTCATTCTAGCTTAATTTTCGAAGTTTGAAATGTGTTCGCATTAATTAAGGAATTATATCTCAGAGAGGAAGCTGTTTTATCTCTAAAAACATTAATCGAAATTCATAGCTATTTTCATTGGTTTATTTAAAAATATAAAAGTAATTGGATTTATAAATTGCTCATTTTATTATCACCCACCATGCATTGAAACTGATTTAATGTTCCCAATATATTCCGGTAGATGTTAAATATATATTGCAACTGTAGTTCTGTTTACGATTTCTCTGGTGAGAGCACATAAAGAAAAGGACAAAATAATGAAATCAAATTACACTAGAAACAAGTGCCGCATATATTATCACAAAACTATAGTAGCAAGATGATTAAATCAGTCAGATGTACAGATCTCATTCTAGCTTAATTCTTGATGTTTGGAATGCGTAAGCATAAATGAATGAATTATATAACAGAGAAAAAGGTATTTTATATTTAAAAATATTACTTTAAATTCGTAGCTATTTGGTTTATTTAAAAATATAAAAGTAATTATTCTGCTTCTTCGACCCAGACCGTCCGACCTACCAGAAATGTGCAAGGTATCTGTTATAATAGTAATTGGATTTATAACTTGCTTTTAAATTTAGACGACCTGTACTACGTGTGTATGGTTTAAATTAAAATTGTTACAGTAAACACTGAGTGGCCAACTAATTTCGACCGAGCATTTCTCCTTAAAGTAACTTGCTATCTCAGAAACATTGCAAACTTTAGATCACTAAGTCTGCATCAGAGGGGAAACAAGTAGGTAAGTTCGGTATCAGAAGAAATACAAAGACTTACAGATTGTAATGGTGAATAAATAATATGTAAATCACGCTATCTTGTGGACGGTAAGCCTGAAATGATAGTGAGCTCTCATAGCAGTACAAACACTTGCAAAACAATTGAAGGTTTTAATTGTTCATGCAGTAATTATTAGAGAGTACAGTGAAACACTAAACGAACGTTGGATCTAAACGTAAGACGCATGTTCCGAAATTTCTACTGAATACTGAGAGGAGAGTTGGCTGACCTGTTCAGTCCAACACAGAAAAACAACGGTTAGTCAAATTCGGAACAAATCAGGTTATCTTCTGCATGCATTTTGGTGTTCAATAAAAGTTATGATATGAAGCAATAGATATTCTACAGACGCAGAAGTACTAATCTGGTGGTCATATTAATTTGGCCTATCATTCTATATATCATTTCAAGTACTGCATATGAGGATGGATCCAAAAAATGTTACAAGGGAAATAAAAAATTATTTATTAACAATAGACAGAAATTACAAAATAAAATTAAGAGGCATACTTTGCGATCATTTTTCCACATAATCATCAAATGTATTTAGGCATTTATCTGAACGCAGTACCAACTTCTTTAACCCAGCTTGTTAGAAATCACGTCCTTGTCGATTGGGCCTGTTCTTGGCAGCTGTTTTCACATCACTGCCTGAAGAGAACCTTGTTCCAGATAAGTGTTCCTTCATTTCTGGGAAAAGGAAATAGTCACTGGGTGCTAAATCTGGGCTGTATGGGGATGGCTCCAGATTTCCCACTTGAACTTTTGCAGCAATTCTTGAGTTTGGTGAGAAGTATGGGGCCTGGCATTGTCATGCAGGAGGATGACACCATCACTCAATATGCCAATATTCAATTCCTATTCGAAACATGCGATCTCCAAGCGAGACCACTTTTCTAAACATCTTGCAATTTCAATCGCTCTGACGCGTCTGCGAACTTACACTACTTACCCGCACAACAGTTGTAAGACAACTACCACCATCTGTACTTTAATAATTACTTTTCAAATGATGCTGCTTGTAACCTTTTTATTTATCTACCTTCGTATTACACAAGAAATCCATTGCATTCTTAAAATGGATGGGTAAAGGCGTTACAATAAATACACTGTTCAAGAAATACAATATAAATTAGTATTGTATTTAAAAAAAACGATGGAAATGCATAGAACAGTACTACGAGATTGACTTACATGGAGGACCTAAGGGCTATCAATGTTATATTAAAACTTTGGAAAGTGTTTCAAGTATAACATTGAATGGTTCCATCATAGGGCTGCATAACAAGAAGCTGTTGATCAATCATAACTATTTACAATTAGACATTTTTGTAATGAATGATCGATGTGATCAAATTTTAACAGACAATGTCATTAAGTACATTGAATATTTTGATAGTAATTTCATATATTCTTTTATTTTATTAGATGCATATAAACGCAAAGTAACGCTAATCAAAATCAAATTTGTATCTGTATCTAATAACAGTTGACGAACCTCAAAAATCTCAAACAATTGACAGATATTTTTCACTGGTTTATTAAGCTTATTTCAGAGCTTATTTATGACTGAAATAAGCATTTTCAGATTTTGTACCGCGTTAGTATATCATACACTGAAAAATAAACAAAAATCAATCAATGATATGTCCTAAATACCCTCATCATCATTATCTACGTTTTTCCAACTGAGCACTGTGGCAAACACAGGTGTTCCTCTAAGACTAAAATAATCAAGTTCCCCCTGTTTAGTGTCCTCATTGGCAAAAATCTGATATTTATATGTGCATAGAGATATAACACTTTTACTAACTTAAACAATTAACCAAGTTAACCAAATTAACTCACTTACTCAGCAGCTTGACTTAGAAACATATAACAAAATTCGGAGTATTAATCATGATTCTACTAATTAAATGTTATCATCCACTGAAGATTATCTATATAAATAAAATTGAAAATATGTATGTCTGTATGTTTGCCTCATCATCAAGGGAGAACGTGTGAACCGAATTTCATGAAATTTTGTGGGTTGCCTTGGAATAGCCCCACTTAAAATGTAGTTTATGTTTCGAGTTTCTGGGACCAGGGGTTGACTTGATATTAATTACATAAAAACGCATTGTTAAACTTTCTATAGGCATAGCATTATGCAAACGGTATTTTTTCCAGTAAGTTTATTTGAAGAAAATGATATCATGTCGCTTAGCAACGGATTTTAAGCCTATGTATTTATACGGCAGATGATTTTTAATAAATATTTTCCGATTTAAATAATAAAGAAATGTATATAAAATAAATTTTATGGAAATTGAATTTTTGACTACCAGCCTTCAGGTATAAAACTTACTAAGAATACTGATACTTTCAATTTATTACATCATTTGTTTTATGTTGGCAAAAGCGGTTGAAACTCATATATTGCAGTACGGCTATTTTTCTATTAGTGCACGGGTATATCTTCTAATCTACGAGAATATAAGTAGTACGGTTATATATTCCCATATCATTTTACAGCTTTCGTTTTGGCATATATTGGTTTAATTTTATATTTTTGATATCTGCTTACGAACAGGACCAGTATGTTTTATTCTTCAGATCTGCCTGTGAAAATAAATTGTAAATTGTACATATCAAGAACAGTGATCCTTAAACTTCTTTTTAGGAACTTTAATTTAAATTTTTTAATAGAATGCGTTGCATAAGTAGTACAGGAATTTGCAAATGATTGTGAACTTTATGTTTCATTATATGATATATTTCGTACGAAGAACGACTATGCAATGCAGTACGGGTAATCTTCTTATTAATACACGAATATGGCGTCTAATCTACGAGAATGTAAGTTCTACGGATATATCTTCTCATACAGTTTTAGCGCTTTCATTTTGATATTAGCATTTATTAAGGTCTTCGAGTTGACAGATTAAAGGATTATTGCTATTTCCAATTTATTACATTATCAGTTTTATTTTGGCAAATATTTTGGAAATTCAGATATTGTAGTACATATAGTCTTCTACTAATACACTACTATATCTTCTAATTTATGAGAATATAAGAGTAGTAGGCGTATATAAATTTAGCGCATTCATTTTGACATATTTTGGAATCCATTACGGCCTTCAGGTTTAAAGATCACGGGGATTATTGATATTTTCAATTTATTATGTTATTCAATATTTTTTGGCAAATATTTTCGAAACTCATACAGTGTAGTATGGGTAATTATCTACTAATGCACAAGTATATCTTCTAATATTCAGGAATATATATCTTCTCATAGAATTTTAGCGCTTTTATTTTGGCACATATTGATTCAACTTTTTATTTTTTGTAAATTTGTTTACAAGCGGGACCAAGCTGTTTTATTCTTCAGATCTGCCTGTGAAGATAATTTTTGTATAGCGAGAACAGAGATTCTTAAATTTCTTTCTAGGAGCATTGATTACAATATTTTAATATAATGTTTTGAATAACAATGCCATTTAGAATATTATAGGAATTTGAACGTGATTAGAATTTTAAGATTTTTTAAATTATATTATTCCGTACGAAGAATGGGTATACTCTTAGTTCAACAATAAAATCAACTTTGTATTTTCAAATACTACTAGGATGTCTGTCATTACCCGAAACTGAATCGAAGCAGGATATTTAGCTAGATGTTTAATAATCGAGATGTTTATTTCATAAAAGTAGTAAAACACTTAAAAATGTAATACTTACTTTAGCAGTCAGCCTTGTAACTTGTAAAATTATACAGGTTATAACAAACAAATAGAAAATTCTGCTTGACCTCCGAATATTATTTAATTAATTGTTCTCCAAAGGCTTTATTATCTGATATTTGGCCAAGGGTATTTCCATACATGGATCGAAAATTAAAATTTGGATATTGTATTGATTTTAGGATATGGTTAGTCCAAATTTAATTCGAATCAGATGAGTTTCATTATGCTGACGTAACTTTCGCACACAAACATATTGTGTGTAGTTCTTTGGTTTTGTCTGATTCGATATGACTCACCTTCCAGATCAACAAAACAATCGGAAATTTAAAAAATCACATTAATTGTAACGATACAAAAGGATTAAAAAAATTACACCATTTTGCTTCTAAAAAAGTTTCGTTATTCTATTTCTATGCTTAAATTCGAAACATTTTTAATACTCAGAATTGCTATTATGTGTGTAGTTGTTACATTTAGTGACCACTTGGCATTGGGAATGTGTGAAGTGCGGTTGAAATATCTAGTAATTATCGTTCTCAAAAATTGTAACTTATCCATGTAATACAAATAACATGCACGACAAAATATATGCACATAATAATATATACGCAATATAACAACATAATAATAATATATGCACCCATTTCCCAAATTTTAATTTATACTAGTGCTCAACATCAGAGAAGCAAGCAAGTAAAAATACTAATTAGATTTCGCATCTTAATATCGCCGGTACATCTTGAATAATTTAATTAAATAAATACGAAAAATTAATTTCCAGTCGAAGAGAACGTCATAATAGTTAACAACTGCGTATATATGTAACAATATTACTATTCAGGTTGTAAGGCACGTATCATAGATATTTTCGCGTATTTTGAAAAAAAAATCTTAATGGATGTTACTGGGTTTGAAATATTTATTGCATGTATAGAGTATGCAGCATTGGAATAACATTGCTTTAATGAAATCGGAGTGTATGTTAGACATATGTGAACATAAGCAGTAGTTTTAATTAAGTTCTTACGGAATCTAAATGAAAAGCTGTGTTCATATGCATTGAAGATGAAAAATTAATGCAATTATGTGAGTTTTCTCTTTGGGTGTGATAAAAATATATGAATAAATAAATTAGTTATAAATTGCATATTTAATTTATCTTTTGAATTTTTATTTAGTCCTATGTATTTTAAAACACTCAAGGACTCAAGGACGGGGTTAGTGGAGTGCCCAGGAGAGGAAGGATTCCTCCCTTTAAACTCCAGACGAAAAGGAAAAGAGATAGAAAAGGAAGTAGTAAAAAGTAATTTAATCAACTATGAGGTAGTTAAGAACTAAGAGATGCTTGGGGGGGGGGGGCAGGACCGAAGTCATGCCCTTCCCCAAGTCTTCAGAAAACGGAGGAGTTGGGGCCCAAGCGGGTTCCCAACAGAGTAGGTAAAAGAGGGAGATAGACTAGGTGCGCCCCGAGGGGCGCAGGGCCTTGAGCTTGAGCAGTGCCTAGTAGCAGAAAAGGGGAAAGGCTTGCCAACGATTCACGAATTCCCACAAGCAAGGGAGGAGTACAGCTGCTAGAGTCTGCAACTAAAAAGGAGAGCACATAAGACTATGTTGGACGGAACCGCTTTTTAGGACGGAAGAAGATATCTCGCACCGATCGAGCAGGTAACGACCGGGGGCGCTTGCGCGCGCCCGGGTTACCCGACCGATAGCGCGAGATACTGTCCAACGTAGGGTTATTTACCCTTCTCAGACCTCTGTGAAATTTAAGAGAAAGTTTTTTGACATGTTCCAAAAAAGGCCTAATTCTGAGGTCTCTGTGCAGGACTTCTAGTTGGACGTAGTTCGGCAGATTAACAAACATACACAGTGCGTTATTCTGGATGACTTGAATCTTCTTAAGTGAGTCTCCGCTGCAGTACCCCAAATAGGGACACCGTACGTCATAATGGGACGTATATAGGACTTGTATAGCAATAACTTGTTATGTGTTGACAGGCGGCTATTCCTAGCCAAAAGTGGACGAAGCTGGGCGAGTGAAGACTTCACTTTCTTACAAGTTTCAGAAATGTGAAGTTTTCACGTAAATTTGGAATCAAGGTACACACCAAGGTACTTGTAACTATCTTGCCAGGAAATGGGCTGATTATTTAAGATGAGATTAGTGTAAAGGGGTTTGTCGGGGGGGGGAGGTGACAGCAGCACACTTACCAACATTGACTTTGATGCGCCATTTGGTCAGCCATTGCGTCAGTTCGTTCAAGTAACTTTGCAGAGTGTCATGCACGACTTGTGTCTGTTTGTGATATGTGAACAGAGCAGTGTCATCGGCATAGAGGCCAAGGGAGACACCGGGGGAACGTGGAAGATCATTAATGTAAAGGTTGAACAGTTTGGGCCCAACAAGAGAACCTTGCGGGACCCCGCTGAGAACATCCCTGGGAGAGGAGAGTACGTCGGAAACACGGACGGCAAAACTTCGACCAGTCAGATAGGAATGCAAGATGTGAATAAGATTTGGAGGGAAGGAGCGTTTGATAAGTTTGAACAGGAGTCCATTTATCCATACCTTATCAAACGCCTTCTGCAGATCAAGAAAGACGATGGATGAGCTCTCGCGCCTGCTACACGCCTCATGAACGAGCTCTACGATCCGCAGCAACTGGTGCTGAGTGAAATGCTTCTTCCTGAACCCATATTGTTCAGGAATAAATATTTTCCTCAGGTCGCAGAACTCGTCCAGGCGACGCAGTAAAACAAACTCGAAGAGCTTCGAGAGACCAGAGAGGAGAGAGATCGGACGGCAATTGACCGGAAGAGAATGGTCAAGACCTGGCTTGGGGAGGGGGGCGACAATAGCCACCTTCCATGCCCCAGGAAAATAATTGTGACGAAGGAGAAGCTTGAAGAGTTTGACGATATAGCTGTAAAGCAAAGAAGGCAAGTTCTTCAGCATCGTCGAGGTGATGATGTCCTTCCTAGGAGCTTTGCTCTTCTTGAGATTTTGAATACGGGGCCGAAGTTTGTCGAAGGTGACATCAGTCAGTAAATAAGGAATAGGTGTTGTGATGAACTATTCAACCTTGGCATCCACGATCGCAACCGTCCAAGGATCGATTAATTCGTGGTGTGGTTTAAACTGACTTCTATGACTGTCTGCAAGCAGCTCAGCCTTTTGTGTGTGAGAAGTTGCCTTGAAGTTGGGACCTTCAAGGGTCGGAACGTGTGTTTTGTACCTACGATAACGCGAGGTTGCCCTCCAAATAGTGTTGTCATCAGTCGTTAGGGACTAAACATATGTGTTCCATCGTGCACAAGTGTAGGCTTTGATCCTAGATCTCACCTGAGATCTGGCAAAGTTCAACTCTCTCTTGATGACATAGTCCCTGCTGGCCTGCCAATCTCTACGCAGCTGGTTGCGGACTTTAATCATCTCCCTGATGCCCTGAAGAAGTTTGTAGTGGTCCACCCTGTTGCTCTTGGGACGAGAGGATGCAGAGTAGGCATTTCGAATCATGATCTCGAGATTTCACACCTCTGCATCCAGTTGGTCCTTGGTATTGGCAACGGAGAGGGGGAGCTCCTCGGCGAGGAGATCTTTGAACTTATTCCAATGTGTGTGGAGCTTAGCAGAGTTCCTAAGGCTGTAGTTGTCCATTTCCAAGGTGTAAATAACAGGGAGATGATCAGAAGGAAGTTCATTGAAGGCCTCCATGCAATAGGTATAAGGCATATTGCTGGTGACCGCAAAGTCAAGCACATTATCCAAATGGGCTGGATGGCCTGGAGCTATGATCTCGAAGTTCTTCTCGTCAGTCCAGCGTTTAATCCGGAAGCCGCTAGAGTTAGCATGAGGGCTGTTCCAGGCTGGGTGCTTGGCATTGAAGTCACCAGCGACTACTAGATGGGGCGAGATCTTGAAGAGAGACTGCAGGTCAGAGATGACAGAGTTGACAGGAGTTTGAGGATGGAAGTATCCCGACGCAATGGTGGTCACAGGATTATTTGGCAAGGCGATCTGAACGATGGAGGCCTCCCCCACCAGCATGGGGGGGAGGAGGGAATGCGGGATGCCGCAACGAGCATAAATTGCTGTGCCACCAGCGGGGTGATTGCTAACTAGAGGCCTGTCGTCATTGTATAAGTCATAGTTAGCAATCTTGCAAGATCTTCCTGGACTGAAGTGGGTCTCTTGGACCAAAAAAAGATCTAAGTTATATGCTATACAAAAGTCCCTAGCTTCACTGATTTTACCTCTAAGTCCATTGGCATTCCAGATGCCAATGGTAAGATCCTTCAAGTTCCTAGCGCGAGAAACCATGGCCGGGGAGGGGGGGGTGGGCTCAGCTTGGTTGACGAGAGCAAAGACGCTCTCGTATATAATATTTACTTTGTCTATCTCGGTAGGCGCAGGCCGGAAGGGCATTCTTAAATGCCCTGTTAGTAATTTCCATTCCAAATCTGTCTTCGAAACGGAAGAGATAATTTAGAAAGTCGTCTGAATCAGCAAAGTTAATGTGAGCTCCTTGGGGTGCTGGTAATTTAGAGTTGACTGAAGTAGTCTTTTTGGGCGCCTCACTGCGTTCTGCTGTAGCGTTCGCATAGGAGCGAAGCGGGTTGGCAAGCTTCCGGGAGAAGGTGGAATTCGAGGGGGGGGATTTTAATTTTGGAAACTTGGGACAGTTACGGTAGGAGGCAGGATGCTCTCCTCCACAGTTATAGCATTTGCAGGGGGCTTCATAAGGTTTAGTGCAGTCTTTAGTGAGATGGGGCTGCGCGCACTTTACGCAGTTGGGGGGGGGGAGAGATGACAGCCATTGCTGGTATGGGAATAAGATTGACAACGGAAACATTGGACGATCTGCCTGGGTCCTCTGTATTTTTCAATTTGAATCTTAATTTTACACGATTAATATTTATTTTGAAACAATGTTACAGTCAATGTTACACCAGTTAAACAATGACGTGTAAAACATTTATTTTAAAACAATAATATGGAGGTTCAATTTGTATAATGTTACAGTCAATATTACACCCGTTAAACAACGATATGTATAAAGTTAACAAGTATAGGTACTATTAAGTAAAGCACGTGCTTTAACTTACAATCAATAATAAACTTATTTACAACGCAAAATGCTTTGACCTACATAACCTCGTATAGGTCTGAACTTTTTGGGCAGAAGAAAGAAATACAGATTCTTTCCGAAATGTCCGTATGACTATTTATCTTAATTTAATGTTATGTTGTAAACCAGTTCAATACATCTACAATTGTTTTGCATTATATTTTAACATTGGTCTTATTATGAGCTTGTCAATATGCATAGCTCTTGGCTTTAACAATGAAGCTCATACCTTTAACTGCACTAATCCGATCCTAACTTTGAGATTGCCCCTATAGGCTGATTCCTGGAGTACACACTTTGTAGCCGTTGTAGTTCCTTACAGACTGGGATCTATTGTTTGGAAAAAATCTGAAAGTGGTTACTGGGTACTACTAAATTTAATGATCTTCACAAAATCGCACAAAATTTTGGAACAAATGCAACGAGTTGTCTTGCTGAATTGCAGGTATTAGCTACTCCATATTAGTACGTGCACAAAACTCGCTAAACTTGTCCATGATTCCTGTTAGTTTCGTAATGAACATGTTCTTACTTGAACAAACTATGACAATCAAATTTAAATATACCAAAATATAAAACTTTAATAAAATGCAAAATTTATATTTGCAAACTTAATTTCAGTGACACCATTGCTATAACGATAAATATTTGCTTTGGGTTTATTATCCGCATTAATCCTCCTGGAAATTATTATTGCTTTGCCGCTCCTACAAAATCGCTGAAAGATAAAACATTAATTTAAAGATTACACAATTGACAGATGGTTGATTGAAATTCAAAATTATTTAGTTTAAAAAATAGCCAAATAAATTAGAAATTACTTTATATCAAAAGTATTCATTCAAAATTCATTTTCATTAATTTCGTATTAAATAAAATACTGAGTACTATTTCAGTGATTACAGTTATTACTTTCCTTATATACAATAATGTATAAGGAAAGTATTGTGACGGGGTCGAAAATTGGAATTCGAGTTTTCGACGGGAGAGCACGTTTCAAGCATCCCTGATCACGAATCGAACATTTTTGAAGTGATGTCTGTGTGTGTGTGTGTCTGTGAGACTGTGGAGCCGACAACTGATGAACGAATGGACCGATTCAAACGAAATTTGGTACAAAAAATACAATCCGTAAACACTGGAAGCATATTGATTTTATACATAATCAAATGTTTAGAACCCCACACTAAATTTTTGAATGAAATTTTGAAAAAATCGTCAAAAAATCAAAACCTCTTATATAGTTAGGCGAATAGACATTTCTTATGCAATTTTTTTATTAGAAATCGATTGACATAAACTTTAGATCGCTAACATGAACCGTTCTCGAGATATTATACTATTTTCAAAAAAAATTATCAAAAAGTCATATAAAATAAAAAAAAATATTTCCTATTGAGAAACATGTTCGCTTTTCATATGTAATACCATGCGATAAATAGGGTGACATCATTCTCGTGGCTCTAGCTCGTTCCATTTGTGAAAAAATATACTTTGAGTAATACTTTTGTATTTGAACGCCAATAGTCATTTATCTGCTATAAGAATAACTTATTTCTCCGCCCTTAACGCTTGGCGAGAATTTGGCGACGAATTTGGTGGAATATCGCTTTAGCGACTTTTTCAATGTTGCTAAATTAACGAAAAACTCGCCAAATAGATAAAAATGACAACTCATTGACGAAAATTCACTATCTTGGGAAGAATATAAATATCTACTTTAAAAATAATCTTTTTTTTACTATAAAAGTTGTAAATTCATTGCATTATATAAGGAATGTCATGTGCTGCTCACATCAGATTTTTTTATTCATTAACATATTTCCTATTGTGGGAGAGTTGTACAATTGCAATGGAACACAGATTTTACACAAATTTAATAAAATGAAATTCTGCATTCGCATAATCTTAAAATTATTTTCTCTGTCTTCAAAATATAAATTTTTCATAAAGAATGTTTGCTGCCATAACACCTTTTAAAATTAAAGAACTTGTAGATGGTCAAATGTCCACAGGGAAACAGCTTCATTGACAATCACTTAACTCAACTCAACACAAATATAAATCGGCCTCGACTTATATTTGTGTTGAGTTGACGAGAAACGACTTTAAACCTTATACTAATACTATCCAAAAATTGTCTTAATACTGACATATTTTCGACGTTTCTGTATTTGCACAAATTTCCGAACTTTAACATCTCAGCGAGATCTAAGATCTCAATCTCAATTTCAATTAGGAATTATTTTCGTGACTGTTTGCTTAGAAGTTCGCGAGTTCCTCCGTTTGCCTGAATTCACATTTCGTTACATCTATTTTTCTGCCTCATTGGTTGCATTATTTTCAGAATTTTTTTTTAGAAAACGATATTTATTAGTAATCAAAAAATATTTATTTGTACAATTTTAAATATTTGTCGTTAAACCAAATATTTTGGATTTATAATTTAAAACACATTTTATTTGGGTAAGTTTAGCTTCGTATTCCGCCATACTAGTACAAAATATGAGTTTAATCAAACATATCTATAGTGTGATTATATTCTTTTTCGATGAAATTACAAATCTGATTTAGGTGCTCTGACAAAATTGGTATAATTTCATCGTTATATAATTTTAAATTTGTGTCGTTAAAACACTTATTTCGGATTAATAATTTAAAATATAATTTATTTATGTAAGTTTTGCTTCGTATTCCGCCATGTTAGGACAAAAAATGAATTTCATCAAACATATCTATGTAATCATGTGCGTTTTCTATGAAAATAAAAGTCTGATTCAGGTGCTGCGGCAAAACTGGTATAACTAATAATAATATATAAAACACAGACATCTGTACATCTTCTTTATAAATCGTTATCTTGCCTTTTATTATCCTATATAGCAATACTTTAATATCTCATGTTTTTTTTTAATATTTCCGAGAAAGAATATTTGATATCAGGTCGTAGTAGATAAATATTAGTTTTAGTGAACATATCTCTCACGATCAAATGATGTACATTCTAACATAATAAGATTGGTACCACATAATATAGACACGTGTCTTATGACGTGATCAAAATGATTACGTGACAAAAATGGTAGAGATATAATTTTTAGTGTTAACTAAACTTAAATCTTTAAGTTTACTAAAGAGCAGAGTCAGAAAAAAACAAAACTTTGTACTTAGAGGTCAACTTATATTAATTAAATTGTTGTTAAATTTAAGTATGTCGCAATTCATTATTATATTACAACTTACTGTTTTAAATTGAGAAAATTGTTGAGAAGCAACATTTATAGAACTTCATACTGAAAATATCGCTCTATATTATAACTGGATCTATATTATAGATTTGACACTGCATTGCGAATATATGGCAATGCATACAGTAAAAAAATACATGATACTGAACATTGAGTTTGATATGAGAAAGTTGGACATTCGGTATCCCAAATTCCTCAATTTCCCGCTAGAAGTAATGCAATCATTTTTATTCGCTAGAGCATTGGCACTTACAGACCTAACGTGTACAATCATATATCTTTCTTTAAAAAATATTGAGGTGTTCCGAGATTTTCCTAGGAACCCTATGTGCTAACATTTAGTATCAACTTACTAGAAAGTATGTCCGTCACATGACGGAATAAATAATTTACAAAACATTGCCTCGGACACTGCAGACGGAATGGCAATTTTGCGCAAGGCATTGGTGTAGGCAACATATAAGTCCGCTGCGTGTTTGCAAAAAGTTAGGAATATCAGCTCGAGAAATCACACGCAGGTACTTGACAGTGCATATTGACTACGGCGTAAGCAGACACCTGGCCGATTAAAATATTATTCAGTTTTAGAGTCTATTTTATAAGTTTATAGTATTGTTGAAATAATGTTCGTCCAATAATAATTTTTATCTATGTACACACTCACTTTATATATCTTTATCAAAGTGCACAATCACTTTATCTATTTCTATCTATGTACACAATCACTTTATCTATTTTTATCTATGTTCACAATCACTTTATCTATTTTTATCTATATACACAATCACTTTATCTATTTTTATCTATATACACAATCACTTTATCTATTTTATCTATGTACACAGTCACTTTATCAATGTACACACTCCTTTTATATATGTACACAATCAGTTTTTGTGTTCTTCCAGTTCGTTTTATAAAATGTTATAGTTCAAATTATGTCCGCTCTGTACAAATATTTAAATATGTACACAATTACCTGAATTGATAGTAAAGGTCTGTGTTTCTCTTCTGTTACATTAGCCTTCTGCGATTAGAGTGTGTGTGTTGAGTGGTAGTGTATTTATGAGATAAACTCCTTTATCTTCCTGGTAATTGATGACTTGTTTATACCTTTCTATGTTGATGAGTGTTTTAGAACTCTATAAATCCAGAGGGCCATGCTGTCTGTTGGTGCTCTAACATGATATCTGAGCTTCAGTGGACAGTATCATGTGTAGTGAAGTGGGTCGCCGACATCCCCACAGACGCAAAAGTCCGTGGCGCTCTTACCTATCTGATATAGGAAGGACAGAAAAAGGACCATGCCATGTGAAGAACATTGTTGTTTCTCTGTTAGTAGGTTGTCTGTCTGTTCTGAGTTGTGGTGTAAATAGGTGTATTTTATAGCCCTTCGCTGATGTCGTCCAGCGTTCTTGCCCCTTTTTCATATGGTATTGCTTCAGATTCGTCTTAAGGCTTGAAATCGGGTGATTGACACCGGTATGAATTGTATCTTCAGGATCTCTCGTTGCTTTCTGTGCTGGCCCGTCTGCACACCCATTAGTCTCTATTTCTGTGTGTGCTGGAACCCACGTTAGCTGTACTCTACATCCAACGTTTCTAATTAAATTCTGGACATCAATAACCCAATTACCGCCGGTACCCGTGCTGTATCAACCACGTTAGAGCCTCTTAAATCGCATACATTTCTGCCTGAAAGACGGGTGTTTTATTTTGAAGTCTTTGCGTACGTCTTAGTGTGTTGTCTGTGTAGACGCAGAAGGCAGCTGACGTATCAAGGCTTGTCTTTGAGCCATATGTGTATATTGTTATTTTGCTCTTTGTTGGATACTCTGTTATGTATTTGCTAATACTGTCCGTGGTTGGATGTGTGGTCCATCTTGGTACCATCTGCAGCTTGGTACCATCTGCTTGGTAATCCCGCCAGCACCGGAAGGGTCCCCGACGGAAGTTTGGTTAAGCGATAGGCCCTTGTCATCAGATGTTCGAAAGGTCTTTGGGCGGATGATAGTTTCCTTTCATGATATCCTTTCAGATCCGTGCTCGAAACACCCGTCGCGTAATAGAAGACCCTATCAACCACTGTCAAGTACCACACCTTGAGAATATTCGGTCGAATACCCAATGTCCTGGGGGCGTACCTCACTCGGTGCCTGTACATCTGTCAAACTTTGGCTTTTAAGGTCTCAAAGTGAGGCATCCATGACTGGATCTGGTCTACTGTCACTCTAAAATAATTCAAAGTGCTTTTCGTTTGATTTCCTCGACCGCTTGTCGATGATATTTCCATTTGATTTTTCTTTATCTTTCCATATACTATCTGCACAGATTTCTCAGGGAACACTGTGAGTCCTACATTATCACACCAGCCTATAAAGTGATCGATTGCAGCCTGGCCACTTCACTCTAGTTCTATCATGGTACTACCTGACATTATCTTGAAAAAATCATCAGCGTAACTAATTAATTTGGCAACACTGATATTCATCGTCTGTACCTCACCGGCAACCGAGGTCCAGAACAGCGGGCTTAGACAAGACACTTGAAGGCAGCCCTTAAAGACTTCAATTTCTTTACCTTCTGAATTCCAGTTGACCAAAACCTTTCTCTTACTGGGGTACATGGGCAAAGTCCCAGCAATGTTGCCCGGGCATCTTGACTCTTTCTTTCTTCTTCTTATAGTGACCCACGGAAGAGAGTCAAATGCTCACTTTATATCGAGTGAGACAAGCACTGTGTGTTTATCATTTTCTTTGCTATCCTGTATCGTTTCCAGAACCTCCTCGATAGCTAACTCAGTCGAAAGCCTCTCCCTAAAACCATGTTGGTGTTTGTTGATCCATCCGCCCTTCTCTAGGTGCGCTACCAGTCTTTCTCCTATCAGCTTCTAAAGCAATTTACCTTGTGTTGGCAGTAGACAGATGGACCTGTAAGCCCTCAGGTCTTTAGAATCTTTCCTTTGTTTTCGAAAAAAGAACATTTAGCGTTATTTACATGAACTTGCTGACATTTTTATCAATGTGGCGATATTTTCGTCAATTTGGCAATATATAAAAGAGTCTCCAAGTTTACGACATCCCGCTAAATTTTTCACCAAGCATTATAGACGGACGGAGAAATTGGTTATTCATATAGTCGTTTGTTATTATTTCCAAGACATTGAATTTTCATCAATTAGTCATCATGGTAATTGATTTAGCGTCCATTTTATCAATTTGACGACATTTTTGTCAATTCAGCAGCATCAAAAGACTCGCGAAGTTGGCGATATACCGCCAAAATTCGTCGCCAGAATTTCGCCAAGCATTACAGATGGAGAAATATGTTTTTCTTATAGTAGATTTTTATATTTTTTCCTAGATATTGAATTTTCAATTAGTCGTCATTTTAACATTTTGACTAAATTTTTATCAATTTGGCGATATTTTCGGCAATGTAGCAGAATTTAAAATATTTCACCAAGTTGTAGGTATTCCGCCAATTTCGACACCAAAATTTTGCCAAGCTTTACCTAGAGATAGATAGATAAACAGACATATAAATCAAAGTGTTTATATTTTACATTTTTCACAATCCTCAAAATATTTACGTAAGTTATAAAGTCTTTAACACCCTCTGATAAAATTATATGGAACCAATAAAAATATATTTTACCTTCAATTAATAGTTAGTTCTTGTAATTTTCTTTGAAAAATATTACGTACAGGCTCAAATATTGTAGAACATATGTCAGCGGTATTAGATGTACATTAAATGTTTCCGGGATAGTTCTGTATCATGTCATACTTGGAAAGAAATATTATTTTCAGCGAGCATGTCGGTGATGATCAAATCATGTACTTTCTACCTTAATGGATATATATAAGTATGATTGGTTAAAGACATATGTCTAGTAAGTTCATCGAAATGGTTTTCGTGAGAAGAGTGGGATATGATTAATTTCGTTTACGAAAGATCTTTGCGAGAGAGAGAGAGAGATTCTTAAAATAAAATACGTGGAAACAGTAATAACATATATCAAATGAATTATATTTTAAAAACACAACAATGAGACTTACTCAATTTCCGTGCGACAACCAGCATTGTCGGACCGGTTTTGTGTGTTTTTTCCGCTTTTAAGAGAATATAGTTACATATATTACTTTCCTCATATATAATAATGTATAAGGAAAGTATTGTGATAGGGTCGAAAATTCGAATTCGAGTTTCCGATGAGAGAGTACATTTCAAGCATCCCGGATCACGAATCGAACATTTTTGAGGTGATGTGTGTGCGTGTGTGTGTGTGTGTGAGTCTGTGGAGACGATAACTGATGAACGAATGGACCGATTCGAACGAAATTTGGACAAAAATTACAATCTGTGAGTACTGGAAGCCTACTGTTTTTATACGCAATCGAATGTTCAGAACCCTCCTAAATTTTTGATTGAAATTTTGAAAAAGTCATCAAAAAATCAACAACTTTAATAAAGTCACGCAAATAGAATTTCTGATGTAATTTTACATTAGAAAACGATTGCCATAAATTTTAGAACGCTATTATGAACCATTCTCGAAATATTGCACATTTATCAAAAAAATTTTCAAAAAATTATATAAAATAAAAAAATATTCTATTGAGAAACATGTTCACTTTTCATATGTAATATCAAGCGATGCATTGGATGATATCATTCTCATGAATCTAGCTCGTTCCATTCATGAAAAAATATACTTTATGTACTACTTTTGTATTTGAACGCCAATAGTCATTTATCTGCTGTAAGAATAACTTATTTATCCGTCCATAACGCTTGGCGAGATTTTGACAACGAATTTGGTTGAATGTCGCCAACTTTGCAACTTTTTCAATGTTGCTAAATGAACGATAAACTCGCCAAATGGATAAAAATGACGCTAAATCAATGAAAATGACGACTAATTGACGAAAATTCAATATCTGGGAAAGTATATAAATATCTACTATAAGAATAATCTATTTTTTTTGCTATAAAAGTAGTAAATTCATTGCATTATATAAATAAAGGCATGTGCTGCCCACATCAGATTCTTTTGCTATGTATGTATTTGTAGTTGAATACATTTAAAAATTTTCATATCTTTTGCGGTGACTATAATTGTAAATAAAGGAAAAGGTTTTTCATGATTTTAAATGGACATTTTTATACCGAAAGACTACATGTTGTTGATGTAAAAGTATTAATATTTTGTTAACTCATATCTTAGCGGATTTGTTAACATATGGTTTTGAATATAAGTAATATTTCAAAAAGTAACATCACCTTTCAAGATAATAGTGTCAACTAAAGTCAAAAGTATTTTAATTCATTAAATTTTGCTGCATGCACAATGATTTCCATGCATTAAATAAGGGAATAAATGCTTCTTTACACTAAACCTAAAACATTTGAAATTATTTTGCAAAAGTATTTTTGAAAAATGATAAATGTAAATTTTCCTATTTCCTCGTTTAAATCAAACAAACATAATTTCTATTAAAAATTAATGTTTCAAAACTAAAAAAAAAAAGTTTAGTGCTTGTATACATATTAGATTAATATGTATATTAATCTTCAAGCAAATTGATTTTAGCAATAGACGCCAATTTGCGGAATAGACGCCGTTTGCTTTATAATTAAGTCCTGAATATGTAATATTAAGTATTAAATAAATATAAAAATAATTTTTTTAAAGTTTTAAACTACTATCTATGTAGCAAAAACTTCAGGAATACTCGTAAATATTACTGTATGAAGACATTCTTCAAACTTTTTTTGAGTATGGAGTATCACAAAGTTTGTTATAATGTCACAAAAATCCACAGGTAAATATTTTGTTGTTTTACTTTGTAAGCAGCAAAACGTCAACGAAACTACTATTATAAATAGAAGAATATACAAGAAATATACAACTACGTTCTTCGTACGGAGTGTATAATATGCATAAACTTAAAATTCACGATTATCTGCAAATTCTTATAGTATACTAAATTATATTGTTAATCAAAATAATCTATTAAAACATTCAATTTAATGCTCCTAAAAATAAGGTTTAGAATATCTGTCCTCGCTATACAAAATTCTCTTTACAAGCAGATATGAAGAATAAAACATCTGGTCCTGTTTATAAACAAATGCACTAAAAATATGAAATTGAACTAATATTTGTAAAATAAAAGCGCTAAAATTGTATGGGACCCGGACTACTTATATCGCGAATATCAGAAGATATAACCGTGTACTAGTAGAAATCTACACGTACTACAACATATGGGCTTCAAAAGTATTTGTCAATATAAAACATATGACGTAATAAGTTAAAACTATCAATAATTCCGTAATCTTTAAACCTAAAGGCAGTAAATCACCCATCCCAATATATGCAAATATATGTCAAAATGCATGTCAATATACCTGAACTATATATTCTCGTAGATTAGAAGATTAGATGGTGTTATTTCAAAGCTACTTACAAAATATCATTAAATTCGGTTGAGTCGTTCTCTTTTAATAATGACATAAACATATAGACAGACAGATTTCCAATATATGTTTCACTGAAGACAACAATTTTTGAACCGGAATTAGGAAATGACAATCAATGGAAATCCTTAGTGAATCATCAACACCTTCTGGAATGTGAAGCTAAATCCTTATGTGTTATCATTTAAGATATATTTATAACTGATTGTGAAAAATACATATTTAAAAGAAAATGCTAATTTTTTAATCGAAAGAGCCATCTCTAGAATCAGAATTGGAAATTATTAAATACCTGATCTCTGTCTAAATTTAATGCGATATCCATATCAGTTATTAGCTAAGCTTTACTTGTACCCAATCCTGAGCCAGTTACTACAAGGAAAATTTTGAACAGGAAATGGAAATAGAACTAAAAGGGAAAATTCTTATTGAACTATCCTCCATTATCAAGAATTCGAAGTTGAATCCATATCTGCTATCAGCAGTTATCATCCATATCAGTTACCATATCAGTTATTATCGGCAGCCTATCCTGAGGAGTATATCAAGCAAAATTTAAATTTTTGAACCAGGAATAGGAAAATAGTCGGAAGTGTAAATTCTTAGTGAAACCCCCTTCTTTCTCCGGAATTTAAGGGTCGAATCCATATCAGTCATCATCTAAGTTCTATCTAAATCAGATTTTGAGAAATGCATGTTCAAGAAAAGATTACAGAAAAACATTAGTATGGAAAAATATTTGCCATTGATAATGACGGAATGAATAAAAGCATACCAGTCGGAAAGGATAATTCTTCTAGCTCCATATCGCATTTTAAATTATGTAACATGATGTAGAATAACAACAACAAATTTTCTAAACAACAATTAAAATTTTAAAATATATAAACACTATCCTATAAGTTGAATCAGTACAAAAGTATCGCATAAAATGTAAAAAAACAAAATCAACTGAAGTTGACATCGCAGTTATCCTGCAGTATCGATCGCCATAAAAATCTTGGAAAGCATTAGAAAGATTGGTATCCAAACCACAAACATTTCTTTCCGGACGGATTTGACTATTGGACGGTGATCTATTGTTAAAGTTCCTATAAATGTGTTTCGTTTATAGCCTATAAGACGAAAAAGCAATTGCCTTAAGAAAATGACAGTATAGCCAATCATACTGAACTCGATATCTTTAGAACTTTAACTAGTCATAGGAAGTCTGAACGTCTAACAAACTTTTCCAAATCAATTAAAACAATGAATATCGTTGGGGAAGCACGACTTTTAGCACAGATTCAAATATTGCACATAATAAATTGAATATCTGAATATATGATCCCAAATTCATATAGAACATATTGAACATATTTAATCATATGAATAATATTGGATCAGTATAATCAATTGAATCAATTGAATCATATATGAATCATATTGAGCTGATTATCTTTAGAGTAATTAACTAGTCATGGGAAGTCTGAACATCTAACAAACTTTAAGAATTAAAATAATGAATCTGATTTGGCAAGTACGACTTTCAGCATAGATTTTATATTAAACATAATGAATCTGAATACATGAACTTAAATTAATATTAAACATATTGAATCATATGAATCATATTGGATCAATATCATCAATTGAATCATATATGAATCATATTGAACTGAATATCTTTAGAATTGTTAACTAGTCATGGGAAGTCTGAACGTCTAACAAACTTTTCCAAATCAATTAAAATAATGAATACGATTGCGAAAGCACGACTTTCAGCACATATTCAAATATTTCACATAATAAACTGAATATCTGAATATATGATCTCAAATTCATATTAAACATATTGAATCATATGAATCATATTGGATCATTATCATCAATTGAATCATACATGAATCACATTGAACTGAATATCTTTAGAATTGTTGACCAGTCATGGGGAGTTTGAACATCTAGCAAACTTTAATAATTCAAATAATGAATATGATTTAGCAAGTACGACTTCTAGCACATATTCAAATAATTATTTTGCTTTTGTTTATATTCATTAAAATGAAATATATTTAATTTATATCTCAAAATTGACATAAAAGAGAAGTGTATCTTACATATCAGGAGATATACTTGTATTGTTCTGTCACATTATGTGTCTGACGGGAATATAGAAGCACTTCTGCGGCTAAATTCCGAAAAGCCTTTTGGACATGTTAATTATAAATGGTAAAATTTCATATTTTAATGTTTTAATTTGCAGACATTGGGATAATTATTTAATTGCAAAAACATCTTGAATTCATATATTATGTGGAAGTTTATTTTAGGGTATGTGTTTTACTGTGTACATTTTAATATGAGGGTATATATTTTAGAGTGATATATATTAAGGTACATAGCTAAGATTAATATACATTAAAATGTGATTTAAGATGGATAAAATAAGCATAACTTATAATCTTTCGCATACATTTTTTCCTCATCATTTAGGATAATCAGACTCACAGTGTTTCATGCAAAATTAAGACGAAATTGGAAAATAATTCGATAACACATTAACGTAATCCTTCTAATTTGAATGGGTGTGCTTAGTGAGCATCTGCGAGTAACGCTGTACAATATTTAATGAGCACGAAAATTCAGGTAATATATTTTTCAGGACATACAAACGTACCGATTCGAATAAAGACCAGAAACATAGCTAACACATATCTGCTAAACAATATAATCCATTATATTAAAATATGTTAATTATAATTTTAACTATTTGACGTCATTATCGTCACTTCAGCTTTATTTTTGCCAATATGGCAACATTTTCATCAATTTGGTCACACATTGAAATGTCGTAAAGTTGACTATACTTTGCCAAATTGACCAACTATGTCGCCAAAATCTTTTCCAAATATTGCACATTTGATGCTGCTTACTATTGTTCATGTTTATGTGTTTTTATATACATTTATTCGACAAAGGTGCAAAATCTCGAGAACGGTTTACGCTAGTGTTTTAAAGTTACTGTCATATGTTTTAGAATAAAATATACATGTAATGAAAACGCAATTAAAAAAACTTCTAAATAAAATTCCTACTAAAAAATTCCTAATCGAGGCTTCGAAAATTTTGGAGGTTTTCGAACGTTTGATCGTGTTTAAAATCAATATGGTGCCATTGTTTGTGGAGCGTAATAATCTTAACTATTTACATCCTAGACGCTCAACTCTTTTTGAGAGATCGTCTCCATTAGATCACAAGCACACACACACACACACATACACATACACACACACATAAAATCTCCTCTAGAACGTTGAAAGCTCGGTTTCGAATTTTCAATCCCATACACAATAGTTTCCTTATACATTATACTATGTATATGTCGGTAAAGTAAGTATTGAAGGGCGTAACATTAATTTGACAATCCAAATAATAACCAAGCTTGGATAATTTTTGAAATTGTTTATTAAAGAAACATTCGAAATCAGAATTTATTTAAAAATAAAAATTAGGATTTTCAGAGTTTAACTTCAAATATGATCACTTTATGTTTAAATATAATTTTACAAATTTACTTCTCTCCAGTCATTAAAACTATATTTGAAGTTATTGGAGAATCTAGACTGATTTTCTAAAACTGGCATAAATATAAACACATTTTGAGAAAGTGAAAAGTCAATCAAGAAGGATTAATCTTGCATAAAGTATTAATTATGAAACACTTTCTAACTAAAATGCAATTTTATGCAAGCATCTCTAAAATGCAATACATTCAGTGGGGATATTTTTTAAATTATAACAGTACTATAATAACTTATTTTACTTGGAAACTTAAAACTTCATTAAAAAAGGCAATGTTATAAAATCGTCTGCGTTTCTATGTAAAATCAATGAGTATTTCATTCATATCAATTATATTCCAGACTCTAGTGTGAAATAATTTTACGATAAAAAAAATTCAGCAATTCTTATACAACTCAGCTTACAATTGATTTGTTTACATTCTGCATACGTTAAAATTAGGCCCTTTATAGAAATAATCAAAGTTCAGTGATCATGTAAAATCAAGAATATTGCAATTGCGCAGACACAGAATTTAGGTTCACAGGTAATATGAAAAAAGAAAGCGGTTTTGAGACGGATACAACACTAAATATAAATTTAATCGTTTCTTAAAAATCACGATTTTCACTTAGCGAAAAAAAAATGGATGGCATATATATTGTTTCGTAATGAGTCACGTGATCTCTTCATATAGTATGTGTTGAAGACCTAGACCGTCCGACTCGTCCAAAGGACTAAGAGCAACTATTTGGACGGCCGTCATATAGTATGTGTGTAATTAATGTCATATAGTATGTGTGTAATTAATGTTAAAGTTTTTATTTAAAATCTACTTTATATATTTTGATGAAATTCTTTACTCATTTTACGTTATCATTTGAATACTTCATAACATTTTCGAAGCAATTTGTGAATTTTAACTTCGCTTAAAAAATGTTCAAAAAATGAGGTCCTATAGGGCCCAATGTATTTCACTTTTCCAAGCCTGGTTACATCCCTAACTAATAGAGTGGCATTATTCTTTTACATTCCCATATATCCCACAGACCGTCTCAACAACATACTAAACTTCCACTTGATAAAGCCATATATACTGCATATATTAGAATATTGTATATAATAATTCATGAATTTTGTATCATTTTAGCTAACTTAGCGTCATTTCTGCAATTTTGACTATGTTTCTTTAATCTAGGACTATATATCACCATGTTGTCAATATTTCACTAAATGAGTCGATACAGTTCCAAATTTATCGCCAAGAATTACAGACTAATGGAGTTTTTATATAAATGACTGTTGACGAAATGTTAGACGTCAAAATGCAAAACTATTACACAGAGTAACTTCTCTAGTGAACGTAACGAACGAGATCCACGAAAATGACGTTAACACATTTGTTGCATAATATTGCAAATGAAAAGCGCATTTCCCATTATAAATATTTTTTTTAGTTTTATGCGATTTTTTGATAAATTTATTTGAAAAAATCTCAAGAACGTTTTGTAATAGTACACTAAGATTTATGTCAACAGTTTCAAATTTAACATTACTTATTAAATAATTATTTACTTACCATCATTGAAGGTTTTGTTTTTTTGATGAATTTTTCAAAATTTCGTTCGAAACACACACACAGAGAGAGACACACACATTCACACACGTCACCTTTAAAATGTTCGATTCGAGTTAATTGATACATAAAACGTGGTTTTCCATTGAAAAAACTCGAATTCGAATTTTACACCCAGTCATAATACTTTCTCTATACATTATACTATGTACATAGGGAAAGTGATAGATTTTCTTACCAGTAAAATGTCATAATAATTATAACAACTTATTTTTAAATTGAAGGCTTTGCAGAGGAATCGTCTTCTTTGTTGCAAACAATTTGTAAATAAACAAGCAATAGAAAATCTGTCTTTCTGCCAATCTGTTAAAAAATTCTTATCGGGTTATTGAATTGAAAATAAATCTGATTCCGAAAAGTTATTGAACAACTATTTGACCTGAATCCATCTCCAAACAAACTCTCCTTGAACTTATTTCGAAGTCAAACTATCTGAAAATGAAGAAAAATCTATTATTCTTAAGCACAGTTTGCAGATTCCGCCCCTCTTTCTCCCTTGAAGGCAATTGCACAACTACCGGATTAGTTTAGCTAGATTTTGACACGGGCATCTTTGATCTGGTAGAAAATTTGTTATTAATATATTTTCATCCTGTAACTTCAGTTTTATTTCCATTAGATTATTTTGAGACTGTAGAGTACTGAAATTTATTGAGGTATGGTAATTTGCATATCAATATTTTTCTTTGTGGGGGGGGGGGAGGGGGGGATATAGAATCTAGCCAATTGTCCAAATAACTTGAACTACATTACACTAAACCCAATATGTACATTTTTATAGTGTATTTGATCCTTGTTTCTCTTCTATCTAATGCTCTTATGCTTAGAGTGTCCAAAATAATAGTTACTGATTATTTAAAATTCTTCACGCTGATATTTAATTTGTGTGTTGCGTCATTAAGCGGCACTAGACTTCTCCATTAAGGTAAATTAAGAATCTGATAATCTATTTTTTTAAGTGCATGTGGAATACAGTTTTGACTTAATCACATCGCTTACGCAAATTTTCATTTACTGCGAATCATTAACGGGCAATACGTATAATGATATTTCAAATCCTTGGAATATCCCAATATGAATATTTCCAGAAACCTATAAGCCCGTAATATTACTTTCTAAACCTAACATAATTTCTATATTTAAAGCGCAATCAAATGACCCATTTACCCATTTCAAACATAGCATAAAATAGCATGAAGGATGGTTTTCTTTTTTTTTATAAGTTAGGTTCATGATTAGGATTCTAATAGCGCGTTATAGTGAAAGTTTTAATATCTTATCATGTTATGTCTCAACTTTTCATACATGCAAGCAACATTGGCAACTTTAGTTGATACATCAATTTTAAATAAAACTGAAAATTCTGGCAGTGGCATGTATGACTGCTTCGTTTTCTTTGTCTTTGAATATTCTGGTCGATGTTCGAAATGATGTGTTTTAAAGTTAAAATGTAATGAAAAGGTCTTGACTGAATGGATTTCGAAGGGGCATGTATCATCTTATTTTAATACTGACACTACGGATTTAAGATCTGGTAGGTAGGACGGTCTGGGTCTCAACAACAACAACAACTACGGATTTAAGCAGGGATATTTGGTTATTTTTTTAGATACATCATATGTGTAATGTTACTTTGTATCTTTTGGGATCAGGAGTGTATTGTTGCGAATACGTAAAAAGTTTCACTGTTTATTGCTCCTATTCAAATAATATATAGCGGAACTTTGCCTCCATTCATGAGATTTGTTCTATTCAAGAAGAAAAAAACTTTATAGGCAGCATGTCTTACAACGGGAATGTGGGATTGCCATATTTTGGAGTTCGTAGCGGGGATGCCAGATTTGACAATTTATCGCCAATTTGACGAATTTCGGTAATTTTTCGAATGTACTAGAAACTTCGCAAAATAACGAATATTCTTGAAGATACGAACCCCTTCTGAAAGTTTATACGGATTTTGTATAATGGCCTCATCGCGCAGTTGGAGAATAGTTGATGTGATACTAGCTAAATTGCCCTACTCTGCCGTATCTCCAATTTGTACAAAAATTGCACACTTTCTGATAAGACTAGTTTGTGTGTTTGTTCAGAGAAAAGTATCTATTGAAACTGATTTTGCTGGAAAATATGTCACTCGACGGACTCAAAAGAACTCTGCATAATATCAATGCTCTAACCCTTTATTTTATTTGGCGAATAAGAGTAAATCGTAGCTGTGAAATACAATATAGTAAACTGCAACATAGTACATTTTTTTTGCTTAGAAAGCAACCAATTGACATATTTAAAAACTTACTTCAAACATCTCAAATCTTTGATAAAATATCTTTAAAAATTAATATTGGCAATATATCTTTCTAATATTTCTTTGAAGAAAGCAGGCATAGAAAAATTAAGATACTGCAATTTTCTCAAGGGCGTTTCGGGCCCTTTTTGAGATCGAAAATAATGTGTTCCTCACAGACGCTAAGAAACAACTGCATTTTGCCTAGTTGTTTTTATAAAGTGCATATTGCTTTTGACCTAAGGAAGCGGGCTCAAAATGGCCATGAAATAGTTTTGTATCACCTAATTTTCTTATGCCTGCTTTCTTCAAGGACGTATTAGAAAGTTATATTGCCACAATTTATTTATTATGATTGTTTTCTTCATTTTGATTATTGGATATGGTTTCTGAAACATGTTATCATCAAGAATGTAATGTATCCCTTTTTATTTATATTTAGATTTAGCTATTTATATTTTGAACATCAATGAAACTTTTAGTTAATGCTTTTTATAATCAAAATGAATGCCCTGCAGTGCAATCAGTATACGATGCAATCATCCGTTTACTCGAATATTCAATTTTATGTCTATACTTTTACATTTTAAAGTTAGAATGCAATGAAATAAATTCAGTGGCAAGTATTAGGAATCAGTTTAGCAATCTCCAAGTGTAGCTCATTTTATTACCTACTTTATGTGTAATTTTGAAAATAATGTTTTAGTACATGTATTCTGTGATAATAAAAGCAACTACAGATAGCCATAGTATTTTGTATAATGTGATTCTGTAAAGGCTGCCAAGTTAAGAAGGCCAATGTTAGCATTTAGTTTAAAAAACTCAAAATTTATTAAAAGTCGGTGTACGTATAATCAATTTTTAGCAAGAGTATAATGTGGAATTGCGGATATATTTTCAAGATACAAAGGTGAGTCCGAATTTTCGGATAACAAACATTTTATTAAAAACAACATTAAGTGTAAACAAGAACAATATAAAGATAGTAATGTTTGCTATATATATTGCTTATATACCCTGTGTGGAAGGTTCTGAAAGGAAAACGCGTAACTCGTGAAGTTTCTAACCAATCTATAAAATTCGAAATTTCCCAGAAATCACCAAAAGTCGCGGAGATAGCAATACCTCACTAAATGCATCACTAAGGTCGCCGAATTTGTTGCCGAGATCAAGCGACCTCTTTTTCAATTAATAATAATGTTTTCCTGTAAATGTCGTTTATCCTTGGAGACTGACAATAAGAAGTGAATATATTTTAGTTATTCGAAATAATATTAACCAATAAAAATTAAATATTATTATTAAGTAAAAAAAAATCCTGTGTAAACAGCATATGATTTTCTCTCTAAATGAAGAAAATTTGATATTCTTGGACAATATATTTAGCTCTTTAGAAGTCAATATGTTTAAAGTTGCTACAGTTTAAAAAAATCTGATGTGGGCAACACATGACTTTCCTTATATAATGCAATGAAATTACTACTTTTACAGTTAAAAAAAGTGTTATTCTTATAGTAGATACTTATATTCTTTCCAAAATATTGAATTTTCTTCAAGTAGTCGTAATTTTCATTGATTTAGCGCTATTTATATCCATTTGGTGAAATTTTTGTCAATTTGGCAACAATTAAACAATTGTTGCCAAATAATATTGCCGCCAACTTGGCAACATTCCGCCAAATTCGTCGCCAAAATCTCGCCAAGCGTAATGGACGAAGAAATAAATTTTTCTTACAGCAGATAAATGACTATTGGCGATCAAATCCAAATGTATTACTCAAAGTATCTTTTTTCATGAATGAAACGAGCTAGATCTATGAGAATGATGTAACCCATGCAATTTATGCTTATTTATTAGAATGATGTGCCCATGCAATTTATCGCATGGTATTACATATGAAAAGTGAACATGTTTCTCAATACGAATTTTTTTTTTATTTTATATGACTTTTTGATAATTTTTTTGAAAAATATGCAATATCTCTTGAACGGTTCATGTTAGCGTTCTAAAATTTATGCCAATCGCTTTCTAATGAAGATTTACATAAGACATTTCTATTTCCGTAACTTTATTTGCTGTTTTGAATTTTTGACAATTTTTTCAAATTTTTTCTCGAAAATTTAGGGGGGTTCTGGACATTCGATTGCGTATAAAAACAATAGACTTCCAGTGTTTACGGATTGTGATTTGTGTACCAAATTTCGTTTAAATCGGTCCATTCGTTCGTCAGTTATCGTCTTCAGAGGCTCACTGACACACACGCACACCTACTTTCAAACACACGCACACACACACACAGACGCAGACACATACACAGACTTCACTTCAAAAATGTTTGATTCGTGATCAGGGATGCTTGAAACGTGCTCTCCCGTCGAAAACTCGAATTCGAATTTTCGGCCCCGTCACAATACTTTCTTTATACATTATGCATATAAGGAAGATAAAAAACATTCACAATTTCATGGAAGGAGCTTCAATAATTATAGAGATATCAGACTTGTAATAAGAGAAATAAAAATTTTTAAATCCTCTAGAACGATTCGTGATAACTTTGAAAAATAATTTTAATTCAATGTTGGTCAAACTCACAACATATCTACCCATTTAATAATACTGATTATATGATTATATTAAATACTTTATGAAGTTTTTATACATTTTGATGTGATCAGCAGTGTTAAAGAACTATAATTGCCATTATTACTTTCCTTATATACATAATGTATAAGGAAAGTATTGTGACGGGGTCGAAAATTCGAATTCGAGTTTTCGACGGGAGAGCACGTTTCAAGCATCCCTGATCACGAATCAAACATTTTTGAAGTGGTGTCTGTGTGTGTGTGTGTGTTTGTGAAAGTATGTGTGTGTGTGTGTGTGTCAGTGGGTCTGTGGAGACGATAACTGACGAACGAATGGACCGATTCGAACCAAATTTGATACAAAAATCACAATCTGTAAACACTGGAAGCCTATTGTTTTTATACGCAATCGAATGTTCAGAACCAACCTAAATTTTCGAATGAAATTTTGAAAAAATCGTCAAAAAATCAAAACCAATAATAAAGTTACGTAAATAGACATTTCTTATGTAATTTTTCATTAGAAAACGATTGACATAAATTTTAGAACGCTAACATGAACCGTTCTCGCGATATTGCACATTTTTGAAAGAAATTATCAAAAAGTCATATAAAATCGAAAAAAAAAATATTTCCTATTGAGAAACATGTTCACTTTTCATATATAATATCATGCGATAAATTGGGTGACATCATTCTCGTGGATCTAGCTCATTCCATTCATGAAAAAATATACTTTGAGTAATACTTTTGCATTTGAACGCCAATTTATCTGCTGTAAGAATAACTTATTTCTTCGTCCATAACGCTTGGCGAGATTTTGGCGACGAAATTGACGGAATGTCGCCAACTTGGCGACTTTTTGAAATGTTACCAAATTAACGAAAATCTCGCCAAATGGATAAAAATGACGCTAAATCAATGAAAATGACGACTAATTGTGGAAAATTCAATATCTAATAAGTTATATAATATATAAATATATAATAGTTATATAATATATGTCGAAAATTCAATATCTAATAAGTTATATATATATATATATATATATATATATATAACTTATTTCTTCGTCCATAACGCTTGGCGAGATTTTGGCGACGAAATTGGCGGAATGTTGCCAACTTGGCGACTTTTTGAAATGTTGTCAAATTAACGAAAATCTCGCCAAATGAATAAAAATGACGATAAATCAATGAAAATGACGACTAATTGTAGAAAATTCAATATCTTGGAAAGGATATTAGTATCTACTAGAAGAAAAACCTATTTATTTTACTGTGAAAGTAGTAAATTCATTTCATTATATAAGGAAAGTCATGTGTTGCCCACATCAAATTTCTTTTTAACATAAAGTTACAAGTAAAATTACATTTTTCTGAGAATATTTAATTTCAGTAGCTAAAGAGAATATTAAGAATATTTTTAATAAGAGTTTCTTACGTTTATCAAGCAAATTTATCATGCAAAATTTACAATATATTTGTTTTCAGTCGCAAAATCTATCTCATTTTCTATCTTTAGAAACATGTTTATCTGTGATCTTTATTTTTGAAGTTAAGGAAGACTGCATGTTTATAGTTAATGCTTATGAATATAATACCAATTCTTTAAAAAGTTTAAATGTATTTTCTTTAGTATTTGTCCCATCTGGATTTTTCATTTTAAATCATATTTGGATCTTTTAGTTAATATCATACTTCATAATCAAGTTAATGTGTCTAAAATTGTATGTAAGACAGAATTCCATATTATCCTGCAAAGATATTTGGATTGATGTATTAAAATACGTATTTGAAAGTAAAAATGCAATGAAATGGCTTCTGTGGAATATATTTGGTGTACGTTCAGCTTTCTCTTAATTCGAGCTTATTTACATAGAGAATATTTTTGGATTTATCAGGGTTATTAGGGCAAATGTGTTCTCGGAATATAAAATAGGTTTATATTATGGCAGAAACGTTCTAGATAGAATAATTATGTAATGTGTGTTTCCACGTGTATACAGTTTGAGAATGTGGGAGTACAATTTATATAAATATCAAACAAATGTGATTAGTGTGTATAAATTTGAGATAACTATGTTAACAAGAAAAATAATAATAAATTACTGTATTTCCTGAAATAAATAAAAGAATTTTAAATTAAATCGCTATTTTGGGAAAGTCAAATTTATAGTATGGGCCTGGGATAATTCAAAAAATAAATGTGATTCATTTCTATTTTAAACATTTGCAAAGTATCCTATTATGATAATCTTAATCCTATTTAATTTAATAATTTTTTATTATCTCATCCGGTGTGATAAAGTACAGAGAAGGTATTGTTTTCATAAAAATATTCTAATTTGAAATTCTGAAGTCAATATATGCTTTAAGACCTCATGAATACTTTTGGACTAATTTTTGAGTGATGGTCGTCTACTTTTCTGTATATATGTATATGGTCGATTTTTGTTTATACGACACCTGCTATTAAATTTTCACGACACCTGTTATTAAATTTTCTCTTTATATCCAGTTTTGCTATAAAAAAATCTAAAGCTAGATATAATTTTTAAACTCGAGCAAAAAAAACATTCGATTTTTAATTGATCATACTATATAGTATAAAGTATTGTTTTAATGAAAGTTTTCAATTCCAAGATTTTTAAGCCAATAATGTTTTGGGACCTCCTAAACACGTTTTGACTAATTTTAGAGTGATACCCGCCGGTTTGTCTCTTGTCTGTCATCTGCCTATGGTCGATTTCTTGTGTACATTATAGCTGCCACAAATAATTATGGATTTTTACAAAACTTTTTATAAGGCTTTGTTAATAAAAAATCTAGAACTGAATAGCACTTTTTGAAATTCGAGCAAAAACTTCTAAATGTATTCGAAATTTTATATTATCTTAACATGACGTCACATGACAAAATTTGGCATAATCACGCATATAAGGGGTTAGTTATATCTCAATCGTTATCAGACCTAATAGTTTCAGTCATTGTTGTGTAAAGTAGCTACAATACAAATTTTGTGTTCATGACGTCATTAGCCCTTCGGGAGGGAACGTTACGCCACTGGGTGTACATTGCCAAGTATAGCATCAATCAAAGTATTTTTCAAGCCCATTAAAGTAAAGTGTGCCACTGCATAATTTTAACCATTTGGACATATGTTACAGATTTGCAAAATTTGGACTAAAATCCAGACTCCAGGTAATACTTTTTAGATTTAAAAACATTCGTAGGGACTGCTCTTGTTAAAGTTGAATTCAAGTCCCATTCACTCATAGGAAAAGAAAAATAAAAGTGATATGGACAACACATTAAGTTCACTACTTTTTATAATGTTTTACTTCAGTCACAGCCAAATAATCATGTGCAAGATCCATGGTCACATTGTACATTAAAGTGGCTATTTTCTTAATATTGGAGTTACTTTAATATTTTAGTTCCAATCAATGGATTCCTAAAATTAAAATTTAAAATTCTAATAAAGGTTTTCGTATGCTAATAGTTATCCATATTATTACGAACATGAAAAATACTTTCACTAAAAGCTGTTTTGAGAGCTAGAAGGGAAATGGTTCTAGACTAAACATGTTAGTTAAGGGTTGGTAGATTTTGCGATTTATCACAAATTTGGCGCATTTTGCTGACATTTCGAATATGCTAAAACTTTCTCTAAATATCAAATATTCTTGGTAATACTAGCCTCTTCTGGACGTTTTCATAGATACTATATAAAATACGTCATCAGTCCTTTGGAGAGTAGTTGATGTTATACAAGGTACATCAAATTGCAAAATATGTCAATATTTCAAGAATACCTTCTGCTGTATGTGAAATTAGTGCATCATTTAATTGCTATTTTAATGTACCTAAAAGTTGTTTAGTGAGCTTTTATGATAGTAATCGATTCGTTTTCTCTATTTTATCCAAGTTTACTCTGGGCTAGTAAATTAACATTTTAGTTATTCAGAAATTTAGATTCATACTTGTATTCTAAGAATATACCTAAGATTCCAGAGGATAATTCGTAACAATATATTTCCATTATATATCAAACTTT
The DNA here is from genome assembly GCA_951213105.1 of Amaurobius ferox. Lineage (NCBI taxonomy): Eukaryota > Metazoa > Arthropoda > Arachnida > Araneae > Amaurobiidae > Amaurobius > Amaurobius ferox. The sequence goes on along the minus strand of OX578147.1, from coordinate 53,051,979 downwards.
TTATTACTTAATATGAAAAGTTGAGTTTCTTTCCTATCACAAGAATCCAATCATCTTAAGTAACGTTGCCAAATGTGCGTGTTAATTAATAAAGTCATACCAAATTTTATCCGCCTTCATTTAACATCACGTAAATTAAAATGCAATGCTTTTGTGATTTTAGTGTACTAAAAATATGACTCGTTTATATTAATATGTAAATTCCACATTAAAATTAAATTTATATTTAATTATATCTCACGAAATAAATGACTATTGGCGAAATATTTGGCGTTAAAATGCAAAATTATTTCAAAAATTAAATTTCCTCAAGAACGAAATGAACCAGAGATTCGAGAATGATGTCAACAGAGTTGTCATATAATATTGCATAAGAAAGGTGGACGGTATTTTAAGGTACATACTGCATTTTTAATTTTACTTATTTTTTATAAGTTTATTTGAAATTCAGGCATAATGAAAACGAATTGTTCTATCGTTCTAAAATGTATGTTATACGTTTTCTTATAAAAATACGTATCAAATGATTTTAATTAGCATTACTAAAACTCCTGATTTTTTAGTCATTTTCGAAAATTCATTGGAAAATATTGAGAAGAGCGCCGAAGTTTTAATAAGAGTTAAAATCAATATAGAGTTCAAGATTTTGCTGATTAAAATATCCGTACCAATTTTTATTTCGAAACGCTGCATTGGTTCGTGAAATATCGCATCCACAGACTTATAATATACACGTGTATATGTATGCACATATACACTAATATGCCCAAACAATGACATAACATATACACGCATACATCACCTCAAAAACTTCTTATTCGTATTCAGGGTATTTCAAGTATAATCGTCCGTATATATACTTAACAAATGTTTATTCTTTTAGAAATTGTTTAATACAACGATGGGTAATATGTTAATCTAATTCATTCTGTCGTTACTTATTTTTAACTGATTAAAATACTATTTTCAAGTCCTAGTTGAATAGCTCAATGTGGTCGAGATCTATCATGTTTCAAGACCCAGACTGAAAGACACACATACAAAAAAGCTAATGAACAAACAGACACAGAGTAATAATTAAAATTGTCAGAATCAAAACGTATCATTTAGGATCATCAATGACAATCAAAACGCATCATTGAAAATCATCAGTGAGGAGCAAAACGCATTATTGAGAATCATCAGTGACGATCAAAATATATCAGTGAGAATCATCAATGAGGTTCAAAACGCATCAATGAGTATCATCAGTGATGATCATCAGTGAGGATCAAAACGCATCATTGAGAATCATCAGTCAGGATCAAAACGCATTATTGAGGATCATCAGTGATGATCAAAACGCATCAATAAGTATCATCAGTGATGATCATCAGTGAAGATCAAAACGTATAAATCCTACAAAATTTGACTGTCAGATTTATAACACCACATAATATTTTTCTTTTACATATATTATGTATTGTAAAAGAAATAACATCATATTAAATATTTCTTTAAAAACCTAATTACTATTAGAAAAATCATTAATATTTAATAAATTCATTCTTATTCAAAATTCCAAGGTATATCACTAAATGGTATTTTAACAACTTTAATATATATTTATATAATATTTGTTACATAGAGAAACTCATTCAGCTAGACTTATGTAAATACTTTGTAGTCAGCGTAAATAAGCTGAGAAACATGATTTTCTTAAAATAATGCTCTTGAATATAAAACGAATAGCATAATAGGAAATGTTTTAATGTATTCTTTTCATCTTAAAATGTTGTTATAGAATCATCTTTAAATATTTCAGTTGACTATTTCAGTTGACTTCTTATATTATAATGAAAATGAGAAACACATATTTATAAAGGTGATGTAATTTCCTCTTCTGATGCTCAAATATTCTGTTTCACGCAAAGGTGTGCTTCAAAGTCAAAATGAAATGCAATGGTTTAATCTGAATGGATTTGGTACAAATTTAGCCGTCTCGTAATCGAGACTTATTTACATGCAGAATATTAATCGAGTTATTAGGGAAAATGTGTTCACGAATGATAAGATGCATATATATAAGCAAATGCATTACGAATAATATATTGTTACTACTTATCATCTGGAATCGTGGGAGTGCGCTCAGGATGCATGAATGAATCCAAATTTCTGGATAACTAACACGTTTATTCACAAGCATAGCGTAAACATGAACGATATACAGTAAAACAGCACTTAAATGCTCCAGTAATTTCACAAAGTAACCGATTCTCAAAACTTTGACCATAACATCCTCTACTATTCTCAAAACATTGACATAAATCATAGTTCAATGAAGCTCGTATCTCGTCAACTTCTCTATAACCGATTGGCGAGTCTTTTTACAGACTCTATAGAAACTTCGGGGAATCTCTCATACGTAGATTACTGGTTATTTTGAGGTGTTTCTCGAACTTCGCAAAGGCGTCAAATGTCATCAAATTGGCGATAAATCGCTAAATCTGGCAACCTATCTTCTAACTTCGGAATGTGGCAACCTTAGATTTACATCATGGGAAAGGATGCCTGTACGGATGTTTCCCCCTTCTGGTTTTCGAGAGAGACGAAAGTGAGGGGTGGGATAAAAGAAGCTCCAGAGCATTTTACAAGTTCGTAACACAATATAATCATACTTGCCTTCTCCAGGGGTGTACAAAATATAGGTAGGGTGTACAAAAAGGTAGGATGTATAAAATGTACGAGAATATGTTGATAAGCTTTTCTTATAAAAACCAAGCATATGTAAAATTTAATGTATATGTCTTTATAATATATAAGTATATTGTCGACTAGATATTTAAAGTAAATAGTATATAAGGGAATTTGATCATTTCTTGTTATGAACCAACATACATTTATTTCTCCGGGCTATCTTACGAGGAGAAATCAAAATATTTTGCATCTAATTGCATGGATTTTCCACTCATTTTTAAAAGTTTTGGAAACAACATATTTCATTCCCATGAGAAATATGTGAAACAGTAAATTGGTTGTTTCAAACATATTCTAAATTAGATAATTTTTAATTGCTTCTATTGGTCAAAATCTAAGCAGCAAAGCTAAACAATTAGACTGTTGTACAAATACAAATTGTATCAATACTAGTTAAAGTTAAACTAAGCGCTTTCTCACAACAAGCAACTGAAGCAAAGGACAGTGTCTATTTACCTATTTAATAAGAGGTCGTATATACAGGGTGCCCTAAAAAGAATGAAATGCTCATTAATTCTTTACCTGTTAGAGAAAAGTGGGCAATGTAAATTGCGAAAATGTTGAAAGTAAGGTAGTAAATAAGACTACGTTAATGAAATCGTCATCCCAATAATTTTCAAAAAGTTACACTTTTTAAATTTTTAGACGACCCACTTAAACAAATTTGGTCATTCAGATTTTCTTTATTTTTAATGCAACAAGATCATTAAAAAAAACCGCATATCTGTATCTTCAAAATTGAGCGAGTTAATTGAAAATTGAACATTGTGAATGGGGACAATATATCAAATTATAAATGTAAATTTGTAACATTCACAAAAAAAGATCAATGTAGGCATATTTTAATTATGTGCCCCAAACGCGTAGTGAGTACCACTGATTATGATATCTGTCTACGTAATGCATTATTTAGATACATTTGTGATAACAAATTTTGACACATATTAACGTATTTTTGATTTAAACAATTTCCATCATCAATTTGTGTGTGTTTTTATGATCCCTATTTCCTATGATGAAACATACTTTCACGTGGTACAGAAATGTGCATAAGTCCGATTGTTTTCCTTATCATAATTCAGTTGATTTTAAAGATACATATATGCGTTTCTTTCAACGATCTTGTTGCATTAAAAATAAACATTTTCTGATTGACCAAATTTGTCTATGGAGGTCGTATACAAATTTAAAAAGTGTAACTTTTTGAAAATGACTGGGGGGACTATTTCATAAACGTAGTCTTATTTCCTGCTTTACTTTCAACAGTTTTGCAATTTACATTGCCCACTTATCTCCAACACATAAATAATTAAAGTGCGTTTCAATCTTTTTGGGACACCCTGTATTTTTTAAAGTAGTAAAAACCTGAAACATTAAATCTAAAATATCAAATATTAAATAATTTATATACAATATAGCTTAGTAACTTATCCATTTGCACAAGTTTTGTCAAATATATATATATATATATATATATATATATATATTCCGTTTGGCGCGTGAATATTGTGAAATTTATTTTCTGCGTAGACATAACATTTTCTAACGTTTGGCATCAGATATCTCAGTCCATACATCAAAATTTAAAATTAGAATTCGTCATAACTTAAAACATGATTACTTCAAACTATGTGCAAAACTATATTCGAAGCAGTGGGGTATTTACTATGTCAACGAAATTTTAGCACACAATGGAATTCGAGTCGATTTTCGAAACTCCCTTTTCTTTAATTACTATTTCAGTAAAAACATACAACATATATTTTAAAATGGATAAATTTGAGCAACGTCTGTACGCACAAATAAAATTATGATTCAGCATACAGTTGTTTCGAGCATTCGTTAGATCCCCTTTTTCAGTTCAAGAGAACCGACATACCCGAAGTGAAAATAAGGAATAGGTGCAAAATAAGATCCGAAGGGAAATTTACATCCTAGAGGTATTCTTATTGTGTCTTGACGCATGCCAATTTCTTGTTGTTGTTTCTCGTTTTGGATTGGCTGACTTGTTTCCCTGCTGTTTTCTGATTGGCCCTCTCTTAATCTAGGTCTTAGGTATATGAGTCCCTTTGTATTTTCCTTTGCACCGATTTTTTTTATAAAAAAGCAGACGATTTTATAGCATTGCTTTTTTTGATGACGTTTTAAGTTTCCAAGCAAACTAAATTATTGCGCTGTGGTAATTTTAGAAACATCACAGCTGACTGTATCGCATTTCAGAGATGTTTAAATAAAATTGCACTTCAGTTGGAAAGTGTTTCATAATCAATTCGTTATGCATGATTAATATGCCTTGTTCTTTTGGATTTCGGGTTTGTTGGTTCACTTGTACTGATGAAGGGGTTCCAAATTATCCAGCAAACATATATATGCTGCATTACCATTTTATTTGTGCAGGTACGCGTTACTCAAAATGCTCCTTATCCTTTGCACAGAGTGCATTTCCCTTCTTGATATATTTTAATGTCTTGTTTAGAAGGCAATAATGAAGCACCATTCGACAGAATAAATTGCACAGGACAGGCCCTTCATTGAAGTCAATAAAATGTCTAAGCAGTAAAATGCTTCTGTCGCTCATAATAACTGTGATAAAAGTAGGGTGATAATCTCTCAAGGACATAGAGTGATTAGAGACCAAAAATCAACAAAACATAAACGATAAATTCCAATAATGTGCGAATCTGTATAAAACAAATATCAACAAATTGTAAAAAATGTGTAAATGCATGTGCAATGCAAAAAGTATGATTGCAAACAGAAAGAAAAAATACACAATTACAAAGGAAAAAATCTGATGTGGACAACACATGACTTTCCTTATATAATGTAATGAATTTACTACTTTTACAGTAAAAAAAACAGTTTTTTCTTATAGTAGATACTAATATTCTTTCCAAGATATTGAATTTTCGACAATTAGTCGTCATTTTCATTGATTTAGCGTCATTTTTATCCATTTGGCGAGATTTTCGTTAATTTGGCAACATTTCAAAAAGTCGCCAAGTTGGCGACATTCTGCCAAATTCGTCGCCAAAATCTCGCCAAGCGTTATGGATGAAGAAATACGTCATTCTTACAGCAGATATACGACTATTGGCGTTCAAATACAAAAGTATTACTTAAAGTATCTTTTTTCATGAATGGAACGAACTAGATCCACGAGAATGATGTCACCCAATTTATCGCATGATATTACATATAAAAAGTGAACATGTTTCTCAATAGGAAATATTTTTATTTTATGACTTTTTGATAATTTTTTTAAAAAATTGTACAATATCTCGAGAACGGTTTATGTTAGCGTTCTAAAATTTATGTCAATCGTTTTATAATGAAAAATTACATAAGAAATGTCTATTTGCGTAACTTCATTAGTGGTTTTGATTTTTTGACGATTTTTTCAATATTTAATTCGAAAATTTAGGAGGGTTCTGAACATTCGATTGCATATAAAAACAATAGGCTTCCAGTGTTTATGGATTGTGATTTTTGTTCCAAATTTTGTTCGAATCGGTCCATTCGTTCGTCAGTTATCGGCTCCACAGTCTCACTGACACACACACACACACACACACACACACACACACACACACACACATCACTCCAAAAATGTTTGATTCGTGATCAGGGATGCTTGAAACGTGCTCTCCCGTCGCAAACTCGAATTCGAATTTTCGACCCCGTCACAATACTTTCCTTATACATTATGTATATAAGGTAAGTAATACAGATTTTAAGAGCAACATGATTACTATACTCAATCTAATGTTTGAATCAAGCAGACAAATTAGAAATAAAAGTTAGATTGAGTTGCTTATAGAATTTATTACTGTTAGATGCAAAAAAGTTTGGCTCTGAATTATAAAGTCATACTATCAATATAATTAGGTTTACATTTTTTTTGAATTTTTAGATTGATTTAAATAGTTTAAAATCCATTTGTATGTAAAACCCGTTTTTCATGTGAAATTATATTTTACACTACGATATGTACCCGGTGTGTTCGTAAATGATATTATTTATACAATTTTTGAACATGCGACCTTGCTAATGAAATAAATACACTTGTTTTAGTTTTAGCAACATGCGAAATAATAGATGGCGCCGCCACTTTTCAACCATTTCTGTAGATTGGCACTTTCAAATATTTCTGTAGTTTATTTGTTTGCGGTATATACATCGAACGTTAGATAAAACAGTTAAATTTATCAATAAAATATTTATTTATGATGAATAAAGTAATTGTAAAATTTATTTTAGTAATCGATAATGCTGTTTTCATTTTGGAAACACACAATAAATGGTTCCACCAATCCAATCGGTCGAAATTTGAGTTTTAAGTTCATGACTTATAAATAAATTCAAATTATAAAAATGAAATATAATAGATGGCGCTGCTACACTAATCGACCGAATTTCAACCATTTCTGTAGACTGACACTTTCAAATATTTCCGTAGTTTATTTGTTTGAGGTATCTACATCGAGCGTTAGATAAAACAGTTAAGTTTATCAATAAAATATTTATTTATGAAGAATAAAATTATTGTAAAATTTACTTTAGCAATTGATAATGCTGTTTTAATTTTGGAAACACACAATAAATAGTGCCACCAATCCAATCGGTCAAAATTTGAGTTTTAAGTTCATGACTTATAAATAAATTCAAATAATATTAAATTCAAATACTATTAGAAAAAGAAAAGAAAACACTCGAAGAGGCGTTTTCAAAATTTTAGGCCTGTACATGACTTATATTTTCCACTATATATAGCTTAAACACACAAATATTTTAACTGTAATATATTTAAATATTGAGGCAAGTCATGTGGCTCAAAATTATTTAAATAAAAATGCAAATTTAAAACCAGATAAACAAAGTGCCAATATAAAGTCTTTAATATCCTATATTTCCCCAGTCGTTAAGATTTATTTTTCATGTAAAAATTATGAATATGGCATATAATTCTTTCACACAAGAACCTAATCTTTTAAACCTTATGAGATACATTTACTCAGAAGCGAAGCCATACTTCTGCATTAAGAGAAAATATAAACCTGTTAATATCTTCTTTATAAAAAAAATGCATGTTAAATCCAGTTTTTATAGCATCCGCACTTTTACTAATATTTTGTACTGTGAATCATTAAGAGGTAATACTCATAATGATATTTGAAACCCCAGAAATGTCTTAATATGAATATTTATGTAAAAGTATAAACCCTCACTCTTAGCTTATAAAATTACGATGTTTTCTACGTCTACAAAGCAATCAATTGACCCATTTTATACGCAAAGTAGAGGAGCTTAAAATACGTTTTTCTGAATTTAAGCTTATGATTATGACTTTAATAACACGTTATAATGACAGTTTTAATACCTTATCCTTATGTTATGTCTTAACTTTTCATGTGCACTCATCATTGCGTATATTTTAGTTGATGTCTTAACTTAAAATAAAACTGGGGAGCCACCCATTCCGTTTTCTGTTGTTTGAATATTATGTTTAATGTATTCGTTAATATGTGTTTCAAAGTTAAAATGTAATGGATTGGCTTTAGGGACAGGATTTCGTATGAGATTAAATGTCTCTAAATTTGAGCCTGTTTTATTGACTATATGGCTTTAACAGGGATAGTCCTGTAAATTTAGTTATAGAGGTAAGGTGCGTATATATAAGATAAGTGTAATTATTCTAGTATAATCGTTATACAGAGTGTGACAAAAAGATTGAAATGCGCTTTAATTTTTTACCTGTTGGAGATAAGTAGACAATGTAAATTGCAAAAATGTTGAAAGTAAAGTAGAAAATAAGACTACCTTAATGAAATAGTCCTCCCATTAATTTTCAAAAAGTTACACTCTTTCAAGTTTTATACAACCCCCTTAGACAAATTTGGTCACTAAGAAAACTTATATTTTTAATGCAAATAGATCATTAAAATAATCGCATATCTGTATCTTTAAAATTGAGGGAGTTATATTTAATTGAAAAGTATGTATGTATTTTTAAACATGTATGTATTTTTATGTATGTATGTATACATGTATGTATGTACACATGTATGTATGTATTTTTATGTATGTATGTATACATGTATGTATGTACACATGTATGTATGTATTTTTATGTATGTATGTTTTGATGTATTTTAAGCAAAAACATGTATGTATTTTTAATAAGCTAGAATAATATACTGAAAAATGTTACAGTGTGTTTCAGTCATACAGTCATACGAAGGAAATGCCTGTAATATGAAAAGTTATAATTATTGGATATGATCGCTGAATTTACACCCAATTCTGCTCAAAAGGATCAACTTGGCAAGCAAAACAAGCTGGGATTCAACACATGCAAGTTAAGTGTTCAATGAAAAGTGTATCTATTGAATCGGATTTTACTGTAAAATATGTAGTTTGATAATCCAAAAAAAATTTGGGCTTATATTTTTTCTGATGCTTTTTTTTAAATTTCAAAATAAAGTTCAATCGAGTAGTAAAATAAAATAACACTATTTCTTTGCATTGAAAGCAATTAGTTGGCCAATTTCAAACCTAATGCGAAATTGCAAAGAATTCGTGCAAAAAATATTCTTTTAGATATGATATAATAACTCTTTATTATCAAACATCGAATGTCTTCTATTACGACTACAATCAGATTTTATGAAAGAATCATTGAATATTTCAGTTAATTTCTTTTGTAATCACAATAATAAACCGGAATTGTGGTATAGTCCGGCCTTAATATTATGTTTTATGACCTAAATTTACAATTTCAAGTCAAATTGCAATACAATAACTAGGTTTCAACGAATCTTGGCTAGTTTTGATGTCTTCTGAGAGAGAAACTATTTTAAATGATGTGACTTCAAGCGAAGATCCAAGCTGGTGTAATTTAGTAAGATAAAAGCAGCTATAAAGTATTCTGTATGTTGCAATGTAATAATAAGTTTCAATGACTCTGCGCGGGATTTGATGTCTTCTAAGAGAGAAACAATTTTGAATAATGTAACTGCAAAAGAAAGATCCAAGTTAGTGTAATTTAGTAAGACAAAAGCAGTTATAAATTATTTTGTATATTACAAGTCTGTAAATATTTTTTTTCTCTGCAGTTGATAATTTACAAGGGATACTTTGATGGACGTTACAAATACACCAAACATATGTAAATATGATTCTGGCGCTTTTATTATTGCGCATGATTTGTTTCTTTATACAAATATGTGCGAGATAAGTAAGAGATGAAGGTGATGAACCACCTGCATTTGTATTGTACAAATGTAAAAAGAATGAATTTGAAACACCCGACGTCTGCTTCGAGGTTCCACCAACTGCAGCATATGAACAAATAGTGACTCTTTTATACAGGGTGTCCCATAAAGATTGAAATGCACTTTAATTATTTACCTGTTGGAGATAAGTAGGGAATGTAAATTGCAAAAACGTTGAAAATAAGGAAGGAAATAAGACTACGTTAATGAAATAGTTCTCCCATTAATTGTCAAAAATTTAGACATTTTAAATTTTTATACGACCCCCTTAGACAAAATTGGTCAATCAGAACATTTTTATTTTTAATGCAACAAGATCATTAAAAAATCCCGCATATCTGTATCTTCAAAATCAACTGAATTGTGATAAAGAATAAAGTCTGACTTATACCACTTTTCCGTACCATGTGATAGGCTGTTTCATCAGTGAAAATAGAGATCATAAACAAATGGACGATGGAAATTGTTTGGATCAAAAATTCATTAATATATGTCAAAATGTTTTATCACAGATGCATCTAAATAAAGCATTACACAGACAGAGATCATATAAAACAATGGTACTCATTTCGCGGTTCGGTATCCTATGTATTATCATCCAGATTTATATTTTTTTATATGTCACAAATTTACATTTCTAATTTTATATATGGTCCCCATTCACAATGTTCAATTTTCAATTAAATGTAACTCGTTCAATTTTAAAGATACAGATATGGGGTTTTTTTTAATGGTCTTGTTGCATTAAAAATTTAAAAAATTCCGATTGACCAAATTTGTATAAGGAGGTCGTATAAAAATTTAAAAAGTGTAACTTTTTGAAAGTTAATGCCAGGACAATTTCATTAACTTAGTCTTATTTCCTATCTTATTTTCAATGTTTTTGCAATTTACATTGCCCACTTATCTCCAACAGGTAAATAATTAAAGAGCGTTTCAATCTTTATAAAATACGTTCTTCGTAAAATACGTTGAAACATTTTATGTGATTTTCTGAATATTATGTGGATTTAAGTTTGGGTTTTTGGCGATATTTCGACAAATTAGTCACCAAATTCGTTAAATTTATCACCAAACGTTACAGACAGAGACAAAAACATTTCGAATATATAAATGACTGTTGCGAAATTTTAGGCGTCAAAATACTAAACTATTACTCAAAGTATCTATTCTCATGACCAGAACGAACCTGATCTACGAGAATATTGTTAACAAATTTATTGTTTTATATAATATATGAAAAGTGAACATATTGCAAAAGAAATAATGTTTTTTTCTATTTTATCTGATATTTTGATAAATGTAATTGAAACATGTGCGATATCTCGAAAACAGTTTATGCAAACGTTTTGCAGTTTGTGTCAATCATTTGCTAAGAAAGAAATTATAAAAAAAGTTATCTACGTAACATTAATGAAGGTTATGATTTTTTGAAGACTCATAACCTTCATAACTTCCTTTTTCATAACTTCCTTCGAAAATTTGGAGATCATCCAAATATTTGATCGGATTTAAAATCAATATGCTTCCAGTATTCTCCTATTGACATTTATGTACTAAATAAAATTTAATTTGAAACGCTCCATTCTTTCATTCATTAGATATACTCTCCATAGAATTGTGCAAACGCACATACACGCACATACATCATCTCGAAAACGCTCAATTCAAGTTCAGAAATTCTTGAAACGTGTTCTCTGTCGAAAACTCAAACAAAATTTTTCTATACATTATACTATGTATATAAGGAATGTAATTAAATATGTGTTTAAAAATCAATGATATCGATTTACACTGATATAAAATATTAATAATTAAAAAATTACTATAATGAAATATTAAATGTCACAAATAATATATTTCAATAATATTTCAAAAGAAACTTTTTCATATAAATACCACTTTCACTTTTAACGCATGAAACTATCATAATCTCTAGATATAGAAACGTCTGCAACTGAGACATTGAAGATGCTCATACTTTAACGCTAACGTAAAATAACTCTAAAAACATTTTTCAAATTAATGCTGAAGATATAATAGGAACACCCGTTATAGGAAAAGTTTTAATGTCTTCTTTCAGGTTACGTTTGAATTTTTCATACAGATGCAACATTGAATCATTTAGTTAATGTCTTGCTTCATAGACAAAATGAGGAGGCTACAGTAGAAATCCCGATGCAGGGCTGTGTTTTGATGCTCCAATATTCGGTTTGATGTTCATAAATATGTATTTTAAAGTTAAAATAATGAAATGGCTTCAATGGAAGGGATTTAGAATAAGTTTAGTTTAGCTTGGCAGCAGCCTATTTAGATACAGCACACGTTGTTATTATCAGGGATATTTCTGTAAATATGCTCTCCATATAAGATGCATATATATTAGGAAGTGTATTTTAGATGGAATAATTCTGCTGTATATGATTATTATAGCTTGTGTGCACATAATTAAAGGAAATGCGATGCAATATAATATATATATATATATATATATATATATATATATATATATATATATATATATATATATATATACATATATATATATATATATATATATATATATATATATATATATATATATATATATATATATATATAAATCCCCAAATAGGACAAGTAGCAATGTACTCGTAAAATTTATAGATAAGTGACGGAAGTAACGGCCGGGGGGATTTGCGACCCTCAACACTCCGGTAAAAGCTTTTATCCGCCATGGCAAACGCTCCCGGTAAACGATACTACCTACACTATTTTCTTCATGACTCTTATAAAACCGTAAAAAATTACATACATACATACTTATACACTTTCAATAACTTATAAAAATCCAAATTTTTACTATAATACGCTAAAACAAACCAAAAAAAAAACACTATAAAAATATAATATATATGTATATATATATATATATATTATATATATATATATATATATATATATATATATATATATATATATATATATATATATATATATATATATATATATATATATATATATATATGTACGCATATGTAAAATAAGGATAGCATTAAGCATAAGTAATATTAAGATAGCATTAAACATATGTAATATTAGGATAGCATTGAGCACATGTAATATGTTTATGAATATTCTGCATACCAAGTATGTAAACAACTAAAAATATGAAATAAATTAATTGATTATTATTTGGAACTTAAATCTTGACCAGTACAGAAATTTCGTTACAAATATTTTTTTCTGGAAAAAAAATCTGGTGCACGACTGCACCTGACCTTCATTATATAATGCAATAAATATACTTCTTTCACAGTGAAAGAATCATGAAAAGATCCATGGTATAGTAATTTTAGCGTAGAATTGTACGTTTGACACTTTTCCTGATAACAACATGCAATAATACATCAAAGTACCCAATTAACTTATATTTCACGCAAATATAAATTAACAATTATTAATATTTATGGCATCCTCAATAAGCAATATAGTCTATATATATCAAAATAATTTAATAATTAATTCATCAATTAGGCGTCATTTTCAATAACTTTGGCGATGATTTCGTCAATCTGGGGCGAACTATCGCCAAGATTGGCATATCCCGCTAGATTATTAACCAAGGATGCTGATTCTATCGCCAAGTGTTACACATAAACGGAGAGAAGATTATTTCTTATATACTAGAAGATATGCTCGTCATACAAAAGAATCCAAAATTTTAAAATCATTACCTCCCATTTGGCGTCATTTTTATCAATTTGGCGATATTGTTTCTCGATGTGGCGACATTTTCCTCAACATATCAAAAAGGCTTTAAAATGGCAACATCCAAACAAAATTTTTGACTCGCGTTACTGACGGACTGACGAAGAAATGGGTTAGTCTTCTAGTCGATTTTTATGTTCTTTCCAATATATTGAATTTCCATCAATTAGTCGTCATTTTAATTGCTGTAGCTTCATTTTTATCAAGTTGGCGATATTTTGCCTAATTTGTCTCTAAAATTTCGCCAAGCGCTATGGACGAGAAACAGATTATTATTACAGTAGGTAGATGACTATTGGCTTTCTTTCAAATAAAAATTAGTACCCGAAGTATATTCTCGCGTGAATGGAACATGCTAGATCCACGACAATGTTGTTAACATATTTATCGCATAATATTACATTTGAAAAGTGGAATATTTTACAACAGTTATTTTTTTTTTAATTTTAGGTGATTTTTCTATACATTTATATGAAAAATGTATAATTTTTATGTCAATCTTTTTATAATTAAAAATTACATAACAAATAATTATTTACGTAACTTTATTCATTGTTTTGATTTTTGACGATTTTTTTTTTAATTTTATTCGAAAATTTAGGGGTGTTCTAAACACTCGATTGTAATTAAAAATAACAGGTTTCAAATGTTCACAGATTGTAATTTTTGTTCAAATTTCGTTAAAATCTCTCCATTTATTCGTGAATTATCGTCTCCACAGACCTGCGGATACACACACACACACACACACATACACACACACACAGACATACTTTCACGCACAGACATCACCTAAAAACGTTTTTTTCGTATTCCGGGACGTGTTTGCACTCCCGAAAACTCCGTTGAAAACTCGAATTGAAATTTTCGACACCGTCACAATACTTACCTTATATACTGTTTGGCCAAAAAAAAGTCGCTCTGTGAATTCAAACATGCAAATATTGAGGAGGGACGAAGTGCTGATGCATTTCGAAATTTGACATAATTTTGCCCTCAATACACCCTTCAAATGTAAATGGATAAGCGTGCAGCTGATCAGTGTTTACAGCGATCATGGTTGAATACGTTATTCACGGTCGCGAAAACTATGTCACAGAGTTTTAAAAGGACCAAATTCTTGGCCTGTGTCAATTCCAGCAGACGTGCAAGAAGATTGCTGGAATCACTGGCACTGGATTACGAACTGTCCAGCGCTTTATTACATCTTGAAAAGATGACGGTGGACCATCAACTTTGCGGAAAATGTGTGGGCCAAAAAGAGTCCGAGATAATTTTAACAGAAGATCATTAAAACGCTTAGTGAAATCGAATCGCAAAAAATCGACCCAGAATTCAGAAACATGTTCAATTGTTTTAGCAAGACCATTTCCACTCGCACGGTGAGACGAAAACTCAAAGGACTGGGATTAAACAGCCTTGCTCCAAAACGGAAAGCCACTGGTTACTGAGAGTAATCGGGAAAAAAAGACTCCAATTCGCCAAGGAATCCAAAGAATGGACTACTGAACAATGGGGGATTCATGTTGTTCGATGACTACAGTTTTACTCTCATCCAACATAACGGGCGCATCAGGAATAGAAGGAAACCTCATAACGTATTTAACCTATCTTGTACTATACCCACTGTACAGTCCTCAGGAGGACGTGATATGATCTGGGGTTGCTTCCGCTCGGCTGATCTATGTTTAGCAACACTATTTTGCAACAAAATAGAGTTAGCTGAATATCTGAACATACTGAATGCCTATATTATTCCGTCATTGGCATGTTTCTTCCCTGAGGGCTATGGCATATTCCAGGATCATGTCGCGATTCATCGCGCTAAATATGTGAAATATTGGTTTCAGGGGCAAGCGAGGCCTCATTCATACAATTGAATTGGCCAACACAGAGACCTGACCTCAACCCCATTGAAGATATGCGAAGTATACTGGAGAATCAGCTAAGGAGTGATTTCACTCTTCCTTCATCAATTCAAGAACTTGGTAAAATGTTACGGCAAATCTGGCCACAAAAAGCGTTGAGATAGTACATAGACACAATACCATGACGAATGCATGCCGTAATTTGTGCTAAAATTGGTCCAACAAAATACTAACATGCTCGGCTTTCTTTTTGCCAGGCAGTGTACATCATGCAATGTAAACAAGAAAAGTAATAAATGAGAACATTCTTGCGATCCGATTTTTCAAAGTATCAATATAATTACTTATGCAATCGAATAAAATTAGAATCTCGCATTTGTTTAACACCTCTTGATCTAGAGGTATCACACTACCATTAAAGTCCCGTCTGTCCAAACGCTGCGAAGTCCCGTCTGTCCAAGCGTCTGTCCACACGAGTGGCTGCTCGTGTCTGAGGATGAGTTGGACGGTCTGGGTTTTCGACTATCATTAAAGTAAGTAGTCAAACTATTTTAAGAAATATTGGTGGTAAATCTCAGTAATTTTAATTCATTTTTGGTAACCAAACTCAAAGTTCCATTCCAATTATATTGATTACATTTATTATTTTATGTAAAAAAATACTTTTCATTTGAAAACATCAGAAACAAATAATTTAATGTTTTTTCTTTTCAATTTTTAATAAACGTGCTATAAACTGCAAGTTATCGCCCTTGCTAAAGCATCTCAAAATGTTTTACTCTCTTGTGTATATCAATCACATCAATCGTACAAAAATTTAATTGAGAAGCTCAATTTGTCAAGTGATATTTCCTCTCTGTAATATAGACATCATAGAAAAAGTAGCTGATACTTATTCAGGAGTTCTTAAAACACCAAAATGTATAGAACTATAAGAATCATAACTTCACCCATGTTACAATATATTTTTCTAAAATGTTCTTCGTTTTAAATTTAAAAAATAACATATTCACATTTAGTACCTAAAGCTATCAAATTTGCTGTCTTTAGAAACGTATTTAGCCGTAACGCTTGTTATTGTTTTGAAGCAAAGGAAATTTGAAAGGTGATTTTAAAATTAATTCTCATGAATAGAATAGTAATAACACGTTATAGGAAAAGTTTAATATCTTATCAATAAGTCGCGACGGAATTTTCTTATTCAAGCATATATGAGCCTTTAAGTTAATGCCTTACTGCATAGGTAAGTTGATGAGTTTCAAATGATAAGCACGATATATATAATTCCATTTTCTGATGCTAAGATATTCGGTTTGTTGTTCACAAAGATGTATTTGGAAGTTAAAAGGTAATGAAATGGCTTCAATGAAACTGCTTTGGTGCAAGTTTAGTTGTCTCCTAATCGAGGTATATTTACATAGAGAATGTTTTGGCATCATCAGGGTTAATAGGGTAAATGGGTTTTTGGAATGTGAAATCGGTATGCATTAGCAATGATGTTTGGTATAGAATAATTTTGTAATATGTGTTTAAGTGTATATACAATAAGTGAATGCAAATTGAATTTTATATAAACACCAAGTGATTGAAATAATTGTGAATCTTTTTTTGCACAAGACACAGGAATTATGCACAGAACAGATAAATTAAATGTTTAACTTTGTGAGTACGAATGTAAAATTAAATCAAATCAGAATGCGGGGAAAGTTAAATTTCTAATATGATGAAATCGGATTGTGATTGCTCGTATTATGATATTAATGATATAAATGTAAATGATATTAATTTATTACTGTTTAAAATATTTACGAAGTACATGATTTTAATAATCTGGATGATATTACCGTCTGTGTTTTTTTGTCATTTTAGACCATATCAAGAACTGTAATTGTAAGTTTGTACACTCATAGTATCCTTCGAATTTACTTGATTTTTTTTCAAAATTTCGCTTTGTTTTAAATAAATTTCTTTAACGAAATTTATTAAAAATTCGTTAAAAAACTTAATAAAATTATTTTTATAATATTTTTATAACAATAATTCAAGTCCTTCATTTTTTCAAGTTTACCAATTAAAATAATTTTATCAAATGCCGGTTAACTACCTCAAATGTACTTGAAATACATAATGGTCAAAAACTCAGACAAACAGAGATAAAGAAAATTCCCAGGTAGTTACTCATGAGTAATTGAAAATCGATAGATTCTTATACTAAGTAGTTAACAAGAAATATCTCTCATGCACAAAGCATTGATTGAGAAATACTTCCATACTGAAATGCAAATTTGTTTACATTTTAAGCTGCTTCAAACATTGCCATCAATAAAATAAATCTTAAAACATCCCCCCAAAAAGACAATGCTAGTTAAATAAAATTAACTTAATTGAAATAACGTCATCGATAGTATATTTTGCGAAATGTTTGTGATGCTTTTGTAGTTTATATTACCTCACAATTATAATATTTCATTACTATATGAAATACATAATTTTCTTATCACATGCTAAATTATTTCTTCGAGATTGTAACTATGACAAAGTATATCATTTTATAAATCGTTTGTTTCTCTATGTAAAATAAATGACTATTTCATTCATATCACTTATGTTCAAGACTCCAGAGCTAACTACTTTTGCGGGGGAAAATAAGCAATTCTTATAAAACTCACCTTACAATCGCTTGATATATTTACATTCTGTATGCTATAGTTTAGCGTTAAAATCAGGCTTCATTGCAGGACTAATGGAAGTTTAGTGATCAAGTAAAATCAAAATTATTGTAACTGTATTGACACAGAGATTAGATATACAGATAAATCGGTTTTATGACGGATGCAACGCTAAATATAAATTTAAACGGATCTTTAAACATTATACAGCCTGGCCGCCCATATAGAGACTCAAAGCCAAATTGGCGAACCGTACGGTCTGGGTCGTAGAAATATTACACAACGGAAATAATTGAAGCTATATTTCATTTTGCAATGGGTTACAAATCGCTTCATATAAAATGGGTGTAATTATTTAATTTATTTTTTTAAATCTAACCAATATATTTTGCTGAATTTTTTACACATTGTATGTAATAATTTTAATATTTCCTAAAATTTTCGAAGCAATTTGTGAATTTTAACACCGTGAAATTAAGGTTTGAAAAATGAAGTCCCATAAAGTTTAATGTACACTCAAGGACAATGAAATTTGCGCACCAAGAAGAAAACATGGTACAACCGCGAAATGATGTAAATAGGAAGAGGGCGGACTGGTATGAAAATAATCCCAGTCTGGTGTCATTATGCATGAGCGTACACCCGCGAGTGGTGCTGCAAGCATGAGCCATCGACCTTATAATCCGGAGTATAGTCGACCCCCCCCCCCCATCAATGCGAGAAACTTCGACCGACGCAAGCACGTGTGCGGAGAGAAAATAATGGTGGGTAGTGCCAGAAACATCGATATACGCAACTGACGAACTTCGAGAGAGTCCTGATCATCGGGCTGAAAATCGCAGAATGGCCGGATTGCCGATCACGTGGATCGTTCGGACTATACCATCCGATGCTGTTGGGAGCACTGGTCACGGGTTCCTGTGTGCCAGCGAACGATATTTAGACGTATGTAGGGAGCGAATCTGCGATCCCAGCGTCCCTTACGTGCACTGCCGTATACAAAGGAACATCGGCGAGTCCTGTTGCAGTGGTGATGGGCCAGAGCAACGAGGAACGCCATTATTTAGCGATGTGTGGTGTTTAGCGATGCATCCCACGTCGTTTTGGGGACGATGATCAGCGGGTCCGAATGTAGAGGTCCCCTGCACAACGCCACAATCCCAACTTTGTTATCGAACGCCACACCAGCCCCACTGCAGTCATCATGGGCTGAGGAGCCATAGCCTACGACAGCCGACCCTCTCAAGTAGTGGTAAATAAAACATTGAAGGACCAACGGTATGTGGGTGAGATTCTACATCTTCATGTGCTCCCATTCGTTGCTAGGATTCCAGGTGCGCAATTCCAGAAGGATCAATGCTCGGCCGTAAACGACTCGGGTCGCAAAGGTCTGCCTGAGTCATGCCCAGACACTTTCATGGCCCGCCCCCCAGACCTGCCTCCTATTAAATATGTGTGGGATCAGTTGAAACGCCTGCTGCCTCGGTGCCGCAACCTTCGGTATTTGGAACGTAACATCCAACAGATGTGGACTCGTCTGCCGCAGGATAACATCAGGCGTCTGTTAGACACCATGCCGGACCATATTGCTGCCTGTATCGCAGCACGAAGCGATACGAAGCGCTATTAAGTATGACCGGACTGTGTACCACAGCTTCCTCTGTACGTATTCTGATGGCTGTTTTTGTGATCATGTATATCATTTATCTGCATCCTTCCATCAATAAAATTTCAGGTCCATCCTATTCTTCCTTCTTGGTGCGCAATTTTCATTGTCCGTGAGTGTATTTCATTTTTTAGACACAAGTTAAATGCGAAAATAAATTTAAGATTAATTTTTAAGAATTAATTTTGTTGATGGTAACTTTTGAATCACCTTAAAATGCAAATAAAAATGCATTTCTGTTGGAAAATCTTAATCAATGCTTTACGCATCATTGATCTTTCTTGTTTAAATACTTCTCTTGAAGAAAATACTAACAAGATATAGATGAAGGAGCCTTCATATGATGGCAAGCGTGGTGTACGCCTAATTTTCAGAGGAACTCTAAAGAATGTGTATACTCTTCTATACATTTACTTCGTACAGTTACATGGAATACCGGAAAATCAGAAGTGGGAATACTTAGTGAACTTTTCTAAATCCCATGTAATCTGAATGTGAATCCACATACTCTAAGAATATATCCTGAGAAATAAATATTTAGAAAAAAATGTTTCAAGGTAAATGTTTGAACCGAAAAAAAATCGGAAATAGGAATCCTTAGTAAAAGCCCCAACCGCTTTCAGAGTTTCATACTGACCCCAACAGCATTTTTTTCACAGTGACGTAAGATTTACGTCACACTGTGACTTTGTGACGTCACAGGACGTCGCAGTACGTCTCAACAATGTCATATTGAAGTCCCAGCGAAGTAATTTTGGTCATTTTCATGGTCGTTTGTGACATCGTAAATTAACTTGTTTGTGACGTCACATTGAAATTGCCATTGTAATGAGGTCACATTGTTGATGGTTAATTAAATTGTGGAAACGTCACAGAATATAGTTACAATGAAGTTACAAAGTTACTAATACGTAACGTCGCATAGAATTCACAAATATGATGTCACATTGTGACCCAGGTGTCACGTGACTACAACGTCACTGTCACACATGTGACGACCTTTGCTGTGAGGGAAATCCATATATACTGAGTCATCAAGCAATCTCTATCTGTAGTCGATCCTTAGCATCTGTAGCCGAGAGGAACAAAAACCGGAAGTCCACAGCATTTGTGAATCACCATACTCTTCCCAGAATTTAAATATAAATCCATATTTGTGACCATCAGCTCAATGGAAGGATAATTTTGAGGATTATCCCATTAAGTCTGAAGAATCGCATGCTGTAGTCCGGTGTTCGTTTCTTGATACAACCAAAAATTATATCCGTGTCTATGTGGAGTATGGGCACGAAAAATCGAGAATCGAGAAAATCGAGTAAATTCGAAAATCAATCCAGAAGGTGATATGTTAGTGTAAGGATGGTACGGCCCCTGTAGTTGCACGCACCTATTGGGTTCCATTCTAAATTTGAAAGCACTTTTTCAACATTTTAAACATCTAACTTACACTTTCACGTAAGTCGGAAGGTCTAGGTAAAGAGAAAGTAAGTTTGAAGGTATAAAAATGAAAAGGCATACGTTAAAAATTCTAGAATTTGTAAACAATCATTTTTGCTCACAAAAACTTGTTTACAATCCAAAATGCATACATTTCAAAATTCTCTCTAAAAATAAACCTATAAACAGAGCTAAAGTTAAAATACATTTTTTGTCTCCTGTTGTCAAATTTTAAGAAGATATATCAATAATTCACGAAAACATGCAGCCAAACGCACATTTCTGAGACCCAAAATATCTTCCTCCGTACAGCATGTCAAAATATCTGAAAAGCATACAATCTAAAATGCGATATTTTTATTCGTCTGCAATATTTTACACGTGAAATACGCATGGAAGAGAAGCTGTGTATAAAATATGATTATTTTTTTCTCTCAAAAAGGTGAGCCATATTGAAAATATTCCTAAATCAATTTTTTTGATTTTGAAGCAAATAACATTTTATTGAAAAGAAGGGATGATGGACTTATGTATACTGTAAAGAAGTAAGAGATACAAACATATACAGTAAACTTTAGTTCGAAGTAAATATAATAAATATTGGTGCGTTGAAAAAATATATAATGTTTAGTATGACTTTGAACAATAATTGTGAAGAAAAAGGAGTACAATAAGCAAACGCTTTAATGGTAGAAATAATTGATAATTTGTCTAAACTCGACAGTTTCATATCCTAGAAACAATTTTTAAATAAGTTGTGTGTTTTTTTTTTTCAAGTGAAAAAAAAATAATAAATCGGTATCGTTGGTCCGATTAATCACAATTCTATCATGTTGCCTGTCATTTTAAAGGGTTTGAAAAAATTTAACAACGCGCCCTTTCGGGGATGTAACAACCCCCCCCCCATCCACCGCCACCATCACACACACACACACACACACACACCGAGGGTCCTAATGAAATCCTGAACACAAATATTGAATGCCGGTTATTTGTCACTATAATGCTTGAAATTGTGAAGTTTCATTATCATGGATCCCTAAATAACCCATTTCATGCATAATTATGCCGAAATTTATCCTATGTGAAAAAAATATGAAGGTTCGAATACATTTATAAGTTTCCACTCGAATTTCAAGAAACTCTATTTAGTTCTAGATTTTCCATTAAGATAAACTTATAAAAAGATTCGTTAAAATCCATAAATATTTGTAGCAGCTAGCTCATACACAAGAAATCGACCATAGACATACGACAGACAGACAAAATGACAGGCAGAATTTACTCTAGCATTAGTCAAAACGTGTTCAAAACATGTATTAGCATCAAAACCTCGAAATCGAAAATTTTTATAAAAACAATAATTTCTCTATATTATATTTTATAGTATGAGAAAGTAGAAATCGAATATTGGCAGTAAATGCCTCTCTCTACATGATGTATTTACATCTTTGACAGCGAAATTATGGTGTAAAATATTCACAGCATATACTATTTGGCATTGAATTCACAGCACATAAATTAAAATTTGATTTGCTCGCCAATCTATACATACTCATGCTCAAATCATCATCCAAATGCAATTGAAATTTAATTAATATTCCATTAAATAAATGTCTATGGCGAGTTTTCTGTGGCGCCAAAATATAAAACTATTATCAAAAGTGATTTCTGTCGTGAGTGGAAGGAACTAGATCTATAAGATTTAAGATAATGGATTTGTTGAATATTATTATGGATGCATATGGAAAGTAAATATCTTTGATGATATTTAACCCAATACAAATTGCGGGTGTGTTTATGACGTCACAAACGGTAAATTTATTTCCTATCACCCCTATTGGACGGAAAGATCGCTTTGTCTTCTCATGCTAACGCTTGTTATAGTTTAATTCTTTCCTGTTCGAAATGTCTGCTATGTTTTCGAAGGATACAATAGTTGCGTATTGTTTTGCTCGTAATATGAGATAGAATTTTGAGTTTTATTTTCTCGCAAACACACAGTTATATTTTTATCGTATCTGATACGATATCAAGGCTGAGTCCATTATCATATTGGCATTTATTCCGCCCAACATGTCGAGGTAAATAAATGTAAACGTCATATTGTGACGTAGCTTCTATCTGTGGATCAGACGTATGGGCCATTTTGCATCATATTTGTTCACTACTTTATATCACGCAGTGACTCGAAATCGTGCATTATGGTATAAATCCGGAATTGTATAAATTCGGACGTCCGGCTTTAAATTGCTTTAATAATTCACGAAAAAGGATTCTATTGTTTAGATTCCGGAAGGAAAAAGATAGAAGAAAAAATGTATAAAATGAAGAAGAGATGAGTACAAGAATATCGTTTGTTCACTGCAGTCTACAATAAGTGCGCCAAAACAAGTGCGTTCCACTGAGGTCAGCAAGGAGAGTAGAGTGGCTCTAGTTTCCACGTTTTGTGCCCAAGGCATTTCTCACAGTAGGACACAACATGGCGCCCATAGGCAACCTGTGTTATAGGAGTTCTGTTGTGACGACCGAGCAAATGGTCAATATTTCTCTATTATATGCATCTCTGCGGTTACTGTTTGAGTCAACAATACCTCGCACTGGATATGTAATTAATAACTCGGACATAACATCCCCGGTATATAACGCGATATATAATATTTGGATAACAATTCTAATAATGTGATAATAATGTGATGACAGGTGCACTGCATAACGCATCTCATTGATTCACAAAATACAGACGATATTATACATTAATATATATAATTTACGATATTATACATTAATATATATAATTATACATTAATATGTATAATTTACAGACGATATTATACATTTATAGTACATATAAAATGTTATTGCTAGCGGTGCTAAATACGGCTAATAAGCGTGCACTGATGAACCGTAAGTCAAATATAAAAAACATGATTTAGCAACTTTTCTAGAAATATATTCAGTACATGAAAGATATATTATTTCATTGAGAAACACTAATGACACATTTTTGTTGCGGCGATTGGAGAAGTTGAAAAAATAATAACCTCTTGCAAATAATTTATGAATTAACTAGAAATAATTAACCGTCGTTACCCGGATACAGAATAAGTACCTAATTATAAACAATTAAATAAATATTCTTTACTTAAAAATTACATTTGCCCACAATTTAAATTACTTACTTAAATTACAAAAAATATAATTACTTATAACATCGGAATTGTTTCTGTTAGAATGCTAAAATATGTGTGAAACATTTAGCCAAGTTATGGAGTTGTGCCAATCTTAGTTTCCGGATGCGACGATATACTAGAACGATCGACTGGATCAGATAACGTGCACCAGATAAATTTCGTTATATATATATATTTAAAAAATTTAATGTTGGCAGCAAATGACTCTCCTTATATAATGCAATGAATTTATTTCTTTAAAAGTAAAAAAAAATGATGAAAAGATCAAAAGATTAGTCTGATTAGAAGAATATCCAGCAGACGGTATTTAAAGCGTAAATGTACTAATATCACAAATGGAATGGAAAGAAAAAACTGTATAAAAACTAAATTACAAAATATTAATAAAATCGTCAGCTACAACTATAAATTAAAAATATTTTCATTGGTTTGATTAGAAGGACAGGTAGCAGACGGTATTTGAAGCGTAGCTTTTATTATGGTCACAGATGGGATAAAAATATTATACAAAAAATGAATAATAAAATATGAAATTAAATCTTCTTCTAAAATTATAAATTACAATTTATCAACAAATGCTGCTTATACAACAATAGTGTTCATTAAAATTTTATAATGTTTTTTTCAGCGCACGATAGTATAAAAACGAATGCTACGTGTATGGAGTTGTCGTTATCGAGTTGTAGCTGGAAGAATGTTGGGGAAAACATTCAAAGATTTATTAAATTTTCGACTAAAATTCCTAGATTATAAATTTATTTTTACTTCATATAGGTATTACATAGAGGAATTGTACATTTGGCGCTTTTCAGAATGACAATATATAATACTATTTCAAAGTACCCAATTAAATTATATGTCACTCAACTCTATCAATAATTGATATTGATAGCATTCTCAATAAGCAATATAGTCTATATATCAAAACATTGTATTAATTATTTCATCAATTAGGCGTCATTTTCATTTACTTTGACAATATTTTCGTCAATCTGCAGAGAAATATCGCCAAAGGATGGTGATATCCCGCTAGATTATTACAAAAATGTATACCCAAATGTTACAGATAAACAGGATAAGATATTTTTTTTAAATTTTAGATTAGAAAATATGCCTGTCATACGACTGAATTTAAAATTTGCAAATAATTACTTCCCAATTGGCATCATTTTTATTACATTGGCGACATGTTTATCAATTTGGTGACATTTTTATTAATTTGTTGGTATTTTCCTCACTTTGGCAACGTTAAAAATGTCACCAAGTTGACGACATCCTGCCAAAATTTTCTCCTAGCAGTACGGCGAACTCAGAAATAGGTTATTCTTATAGTACATTCTTATGTTCTTTCGAAGATAATAATTTTCATCAATAAGACGTCATTTCCATTTATTTAGAGTCATTTTAACCAATTTAGAGACATAGTCGTATATTTCGCAACATTTTAAAAAAGTCGCCAATTTGGCGATATTTTGCCAAATTTGTAACTAAAATTTCGCCAAGCGTTATGGAACAGGGAGAGGTTATTCTTATAGGGTAAATGACTATTGGCGTCCACATAAGAAAACTAGTAATCGAAGTATCTTCTCTCTTGCATGGGACATGGACGGAAACACGAGAACGATGTTAACACATTTATCCCATAATATTACGTATGAAAATGTGAGCATATTTTACAATAGTTAATTTTTTTTCATTTTATGTACTTTTTTGATAAATTTATTTGAAAAATGTGTAATATGTCGAAAAAGGTTCAAACTAGCGTTCTATTTTTGTGTCAATCGCGTTATAATGAAAAATTACGTAAGAAATGATTATTTACGTAATTTTATTGAAAATTTCGACTTTTTGACGATTTTTTAAATATTTCATTCGAAAATGTAGGGTGTTCTGAACATTCGATTGGATTTAAAAACAATGGCGATCCAGTGTTCACAGATTGCAATTTTGTACCGACTTCCATTCGAATCTCTCCATTCGTTCGTGAAATATCGTTTCCACAGGCTCACGGATACACACACACATGCAAACAGATATCATCTCAAAAACTTTCTATTCATGTTTAGGGATGCTTGAAACGTGGATTCCTGATGAAAACTTGAATTTCGATTCCCGAACCCATCGTAATACTTTTCCGATGCATAGATGAAACGTGTTTATGACTTTGTTCATTATGTCTGTCTGTCCTTTTGCACGATAACAGCCGTAAAAATGACTTTATCAAAATGAAATTTCAGTACGTTGTTCAGATGGTCTGTGTGACCTTTGGGAATATAAATAAAAAATATAAACCAATAAGTTTAGTATTGAACACGGGTTGAAGAAATGAAATACATTGAACCCTATGGGACCTAATTTTTCAAACATTTTTAAGCAAATTTATAAGTCATAAATTGCTTCGAAAGTTTTAGGAAATATTCAAAGTATCCCATAAAATATATAAAAAATGTCAGCATAATATATTCAGTAATTTTTAAAATAAAAATTAAAAAAACAATGGCACCCTTTATATGATCACGTGAAAATTATATGAAGAGATCACGTGCCCCACTTCAATATAAAATATGGCCTCCATCTTGCATCAAAATCGTGATTTTTAAAGTTATTTTTAATTCATAATTAGTGTTGTATCTGTCCTGAAACGGCTTTATTTTTGCTTAAATTCTGTGCATCAACATACTGAAATAACCCAATTATAATATATTTGTGTTTAAATGATCTTCTACAACGAAGCCTAATTTTCACTTATATAGAATGTAAATACCAAAAGATGTAGAATGAGTTGTTTAAGAATTGCTGCATTTCTTTAACGCAAAATTATTTAGTTCATAGAGTCTGCAATATAGCTGATATGAATGAAACATTCGTTCATTTTACACAGAGAGCCAAGGAATTTTTCGATGAAGTTTTAAGCAGAGTTAAACTATTTGTACCTCCATGGTTTTAAGTT
The DNA here is from genome assembly GCA_951213105.1 of Amaurobius ferox. NCBI lineage: Eukaryota > Metazoa > Arthropoda > Arachnida > Araneae > Amaurobiidae > Amaurobius > Amaurobius ferox. Next base: position 53,024,435 of record OX578147.1, on the reverse strand, counting down.
TTTAAATAAAATAATCTATTATAGTATTGTGATGAATAAAGGGAATGGACAAATGTTTATGGAAATAATGCTGCTTTTATACAGAGGCGATTTATATTTCGATGACGTCATTTGAAAAAAGCTCATTTGTTTTCAATGAAGTTTCCAAATATAATAAATTATTGTAGGATTATGAGAATTTTTAAAAATATTACTTAAGAATGTATCGCATATTAGAGATGTTTAATCAAGGCAATTTATATTACAATGCCGTCATTTAAATGAAGTTCATTTTTTTCGTTGCATTTTCATGTTTTCTAATATATTAAATTAATGAAGTATTGTGATAATTTTAAAAATATTACCGAGGAATGCATCGCATTTTAGAGATGTTTAAATAAATATGAAGTTGGAAAGTATTTTATAATCAATGCTTTTATGCGCATTATTGATACTTCTTATTTATTATGTTAAAGGAATCAGATAGCAAAAAAAATGTCTAAACATCTATTTTAAAAATTTTATTCCATAAACACAACTTTTAAAAATGCTACTTGAAACATTACATGACTTGTGTTTTCAGCTAAATTAGACGTGTTTTTTTTTACTTTCCCAGCAAAACATGGTAATGTATAGGGAAAGTATTGGAATCATGTCGAAAATCGCAACTCGAGTTTTCGACGGATCTACACGTTTCAAGACCTCTAGAATGTGAAAAAAATATTTTTACCGTGACGTCCGTGTGTGTGTGCCTGTGTGTCTGTGCAGATTTTGTATCCACTCATACTAAATTGACCGAAATTCATAACATTTAGTAGGCAAGTCACTTGCGGACGAGTCTGGTGCTGATTATTTTTGGGTACGATTCGGGATAAAAGAACCGGCCTTTTTTGCGAAATGTCAAGCAAAAGCCTGCATCCACTCTAAAAAAACTAATGGACTGAATGCTGAAAAACTAATAAACCGAATTTTATAAAATTCTGTAAATAAGTCACTTGTGGGTCACTTTGATGTTGATTAGATTCCAGTACGCTTCGGGAAAAAATAACCTGCCTTTTTTGACGAATTGACTCGTAAAACTCGTCAAAATCTAAAGTAAAAACTACGTATGCTTAAATATATCCATTGAATGCTTGTGCATGTTTTATACGTAATTTTTAATGAAGAAAGGAATAAGATCATCCCCATTAGACGAGGACTAGCCGTTCTCGAGATATTTTAGTTTTTTTGTATTTTCCCTACGCTACCTTTGGAAATAAGTCCAGTTACCAAAGAAGAATGAAAATTGAATTAAATGTAATTAAAATTAAGAGAACGTAGATATAAGTCTGCAGGAAAAGTCATGCGCTGCCCACAACATATTCTTTTAATACTGAAGTGTGGTAATTATAGTTTCCGTTTTAAACGGCAGTATCCGATTATAGTCCATGACAGTTTCCGTTTGTTATCGTAATTGTAGCAGGCAGTGTTTCGAAGCAGTAGTTTTACAGCATGCAAATTTACAGACTCCAGTAGACGAATCAGCAGCAAGCGATTTTCTTTTTCAAATCGCTTTATCCAACAAGTGAACTTAAAATAGGTGGCAGCTTTACGATTTTGTAAGAGTATGCTCACATTTTAACTGTTTATATGTAAACAACTAACATAATTTAAGTAATCTAAATTGCATATTATATAATCCATGGTAATATAGTTTGTTTTTATATTTTGAAATCGCAAGTACTTAATAATTCCTGTAAATAATTTTTATGACGAGGATATTTTCTAAAACATATTTTCATTTTTATACAAAACATATATATATATATATATATATATATATATATATATATATATATATATATATTACAATTTCTAAACATTGGCAATAACCCACCATTAATTCTTAGTACGATCCCACTTATCTCATAATCTGTAAATAAATATATTACTCATTAAAATAAACATGTTTAACACACACACACACATATATATATATATATATATATATATATATATATATATATATTATTTCAACCAATAATATAATAATAAGATATATTATTCGTTTAAAGCAAAGCCAATACCGTACAGTGTCATCTCTTTTATACATAGTACGACTTGCACGGATTCAGAAAACTCTGGTATATTGAGTGCCAGTTTCAATAAATGGAATTTCATTGTTTAAATTTTGGATAAAAAATTACTTAATTTTAATATTTTTTGTAAGATGCTATTAAAATTGTATGGGTCATAAAGCAGTTTTTAATAATTTCAAAATGACATTTAACAGTCTACAACATCGATTTGATTTTATGATACAAAATTTCATATGATTCAGTTGCAAGCTAAGATGAACTGCAAACATGAGTAAAAGTTGAAAACAAGAAATAGATTAGTACATATAACAAAGTCTATTATAATTTGATATGTAAAATATGTAATGTTTTAAACAGCATGAAATATAATTAAAACATTTTTATAAAACACGATATATGGTAATATAATAAATAAATCATTAATTTTTTTAGTTTTGAGGTTACCACTATATAAAGTGCGTTAGACATATATTCCCAAAATTTACAAAAACATCTGATAATCCAAATTTACAAATGAAATAGTTAAAACGTTTAGTTAAATGTTACCAATATGTTTTTAGAATTTAATCTTGTTAAATATAAGTATTTGCGATTTTTTTCCGTAGAGAGCTTTTAATTAAGACATATGAACATTTAGGAAGTTAAAGTAAAAATGCTTCTAATATATTATAAATCAGATTCAATTTAATTAATTGCGAAGTACCAATATCTTTCATATGCCGTTTTAAATTACTTACTAATTGTTTAAAAGCACCCAAAGGCATATTTAATTTTTTTACAATGTAATATCTTTAAAGTATTCGTAATATATCTTCATCATATTAGTAAAGGATTAAAATATTAATTAAAATATTCTTTATAGAAAAACAATCATTTTCCATTAAACGAATAGAAAGTTAATTGAATTACCTAAGTATCAATTCTTTTAGATATTTAGAAATATCGTAGTAACGTTTTTTTAAGAACACAATCTTGACTTTATAGTATTAAGTTCCTAAGTATATTTTAAAATATATTTTCAAATAATGGTTTAAATATATATAAAAATATATGTCAAATGTTACATTTATAATGTTAATCCCAATATTAAAATTCACGTTTCATTAAAAATCAAGCAGTAATTTTTTTAATTTATCAATCTTAAGAAATATAATTAATGCGAATTAAAATACTGTAAAATATTTCTTCATAAGAAGATTAAATTGTGCTTTCTTCCTTGGCGATATAGCTATACGTTTGAAAATATTATGATTTCTTCTAATAGCAAAGAATAATTTTAACATATAAGAATATTAAAAAAAACTTATACTTTAAAAATATTTTTAGTCTACAAATATTTTACCCATAAATTATTCTTTATCACTGGAATTTTTAACTTTTTAAAATTAATTTTTTATAAACTTTCGGAAGTAAAAAATTAAACCTTGATGGCTAATATCTTAAAATATACCAAGCTGAACAATGACTTTATAATAGTACCTAGCATCTAATGATTTTTGAAAAATATATATTTTTCATTTTTGAATTATTTTGTTACTTTTAGAAGTGTAAAAAATAATAAAATGATTCTAAAAACACATTTGAAAAACACAAAATTGAAAAAAAAGATATTAAAAGCAACTTTTCCAAAATATATATAATTCAGTTCTTATTGATGGTTTTAGATATCTTTCAGAAAAGTTTTATAATGTTTTTTGATATAAAATTTAAAAGTTCTTTCACTGTAATATAAGTGTCAAAAAATAAGGACATCAGATATTTCACCAAAAATCGTGCCTCCTACCTTTAAATTGCAGAAGCGTCAAAAACGTAAATAGCCGTGTCCGGAACATAATCCTCATCGTCTCTCGATATCCGGCCAAGCACAGAATCTCAACCTCTTCCCGGACTCAGTGATACAGCCGGACTGTGAGATGAGGAAACACTTCACAGACAGTCAGGAAAGGCGGCGCCACCGTGTGTGTGTAGCGATGTGTGGATGTGTATGTCTTCTTTTCAGAGTTTGAGATTTAATGGAAAAAAGAGGTGAATCGCTCGAGTGTTTGTATCGGGTATTGAAAGTAGAATGATAATGGCGCACGTTAAAAGGAGGGAATTTACGCATAAAGAGAAAGGTGGGACATAGAAAGGTTGGGGTGGTGTATAATTTGTAGGTTGATTTTAAGGAATGAAAATATCTTTTATGTCAGATATTTGTGTAGAACGAATTTTTAGGAACATCATACAAGAAAACTTGTTTAAATTAATCAATATGTGGTTGCTTATAATATTAACTTTCCTTACATTATCATAGCATTAGTATTTATGGCTGTCGATGTCATGAAAATTAACACTTGAAAAAATAAAATTTTTTTTTTAAGTTCCAAACTAGTTTTGTTTTATTTGAGAGTGTATGGTAATGTTAACTTCCCTAAATTATTTTTGTTGTTGCTGATGACCTCCTGTTTCGGCAGAGCGGATTCAGGGCCAATGACGCAGGAAGCAGGAAAGAACGAAGAAAGACACAAGACTAGAGAACGACGTTTATTACAAGAAAGCATCACTGACGAAGGTCGTAGGTGATGCAGCTTCATATTTTGACGAGGACCCAGAAGGCCGAAGACTGACTTTATCCACAAGAGATGCCTTATTCGGGATTCGAACCCGAGCCCTCAAGACAGCAGCCGAAGACGCTTTCCACTTAACCGACTGGGTGGCTCCCTAAATTATACATATCATTAGTATTTATGCCTGTCAAAGATACGAAAACTAACACTTAAAAAAATAACTTAAAAACATTTTTAGTTCGAAACTGGTTTTATTTTATTTGGCAATGTATGGTAATTTTAACTTTCGATAAATTATATAGCAGTAGTTTACATGCCTCTCAAAGACATGAAAACTAACATTTTAAACAAAATAACTTGAAACTCTTTTAGTTCCAAACTAGTTTTATGTTGTTTGACAATGTATGGCAATTCCTAACTTTCTTTAAATTATGTATATCAGTAATATTTATACCTGTCAAAGACATGAAAATGAATACTTAAAAATGTATTTGAAACTTTTTTTTTAGTTCCAACCTATTTTTTTTTTATTTGACAATGTATGGTAACTTTAACATTGACTAAATTATATATAGCATTAGTATTTATGCCTGTCGAAGTCATGACAATTAACACTAAAAAAATAACTTGAAACTTTTTTAGTTCCAAACTAGTTTTATTTTATTTGAGAGTGTATGATAATGTTAATTTCCCTAAATTATACATAGCATTAGTATTTATGCCTGTCAAACATACGAAAATTAACATTTAAAAAAATAACTTAAAAACATTTTTAGTTCGAAACTAGTTTTATTTTATTTGTTTGTAGTAGTCTAATTTTAACTTTCAATAAATTATATAGCAGTAGTTTACATACCTCTCAAAGACATGAAAACTAACATTTTAAACAAAATAAATTGAAACTCTTTTAGTTCCAAACCAGTTTTATTTTATTTGACAATGTATAGTAATCCTAACTTTCTCTAAATTATGCATAGCAGTAATATTTTTGCCTGTGAAAGACATGAAAACTAACTCTTAAAAATAACTTGAAACTTTTGTAGTTCCGAACTAGTTTCATTTCATTTGACAGTATATGGTAATGTTAATTTTTCCTGAATTATACATAGCAGTATTATTTATACCTGTCAAAGGCATGAAAATTAGCATTTGAAACTTTCTTAGTTCCATACTAGTTTTATGTTATTAGACAATTAAGGTTCTGTTCCGTGATCGATACTATAAATTAGCAAATTTTCATCCTTTTGGGTTACAGGAGACTTCCTGAGAATTTTGAAATATTTTTCAACCTTCCTCTATTTCTGTTGTCCTAGGGAGCGAAATTGAAAATCTGTCTGTGGTGTCTCTCGGGATTGATACTGTAAACGAGCACATATTCCTCTAAGTAACACAGTGGATTCTGAATATTTTAGAAAATATGTTCTCTGTCCCTTGAGAGGAAAGGGAATTGTAAATTCAAGTTTTGCACTGTTGACAATGCTGCAGTAGGCGTGCAAATATTTGGCATTTTAGGTCACCGGAGATTCTGAAGGGAATCTGAGAGGAGCGAATCTGCAGGATCTGCGATAAAACTTTCCGAAACCATCATTTATTTCTTCTTCAAGGGTTGAAAAATAAAAATATGGCTCCGTTATGTTCTATCATTGATCCATTGAGCAAAGGTTCAATCAGGTTAATCGTGTCAGGTCAATCAGGTCAGTTGTGAAAAGATTCAATATTGAGGGAGTATTCAATCGTCTAGGTAACTGAAGGAATTTTAGGAATTGTCGAAATATATAAATACATTAGATAATATTACATAGATTAGATGTAATGTAGGGGAATTTAAAATCATAACTTCCCCCTCTCCTCTACACATCCCTACATTACATGCATTGCATATGTAAAGAAGGGACGGGATTATTGCTTTGGATTGAAAAATGCAACGCTCCGATTTTAATGGATTTATATGTTTTGAGTGTCTTTGAATCCATATCACACATTTTTCAATGACGCCTGCCTGTATGAGTTTGTAGGTACGATATCACGTAACAATTTAAATTATTCAGAAAGTATTAAGTATTATCATGTTTTTAGTGAACATAAAAGCCTGTTGGTTTTCAGATATGTTAAATAAGGAGTAGGTTTGAAACTTTACGATAGAAAATTGAACATTCTAAAAGAATGGATGTTGAACTTTCTTAGACAAATAGTCACTTTATATGTACATTGTATTTATAAACGATAGTTATAATAATTTATATCACGCCAGAATTGGCCTTTATTAAGATTGTGCACGTTTTCAAATTTAATTGTAAAAGCAATTTAAATATTACTTTCCTTATATACATAATGTATAAGAAAAGTATTGTGACGGGGTCGAAAATTCGAATTCGAGTTTTCGACGGGAGAGCACGTTTCCCTGATCACGAATCAAACATTTCTGAAGTGATGTCTCTGTGTGTGTGTGTGTGTGTGTGTGTGTGTGTGTGTGTGTGAGTGTGTGTGTGTGAAAGTATGTGTGTGTGTGTGTGTGTGTCAGTGAGCCTGTGGAGACGATAACTGACGAACGAATGGAACGATTCGAACCAAATTCGGTACAAAAATCACAATCCGTAAACACTGGAAGCCTATTGTTTTTATCCGCAATCGAATGTTCAGAACACACCTAAATTTTCGAATGAAATTTTGAAAAAATCGTCAAAAAATCATAACCACTAATAAAGTTACGCTAATAGACATTTCTTATGTAATTTTTCATTAGAAAACGATTGACAGACATTTTAGAACGCTATCATGAACCGTTTTCGAGATATTATACATTTTTCAAAAAAATTATCAAAAAGTCATATAAAATAAAAAAAAAGTCCTATTGAGAAACATGTTCACTTTTCATATGTAATACCATGCCATAAATTGAGTGACATCTATCTCGCGGATCTAGCTCGTTCCATTCATGACAAAAGATACTTTGAATAATACTTTTGTATTTGAACGCCAATAGTCATTTATCTGCTGTAAGAATAACTTATTTCTTAGTGCATAACGCTTGGCGAGATTTTTGCGAAATGTCGCCAACTTGGCGACTTTTTTGAAATGCTGCCAAATTAACGAATATCTAGCCAAATGAATAAAAATGACGACTAATTGTCTGAAATTAAATATCTTGGAAAGAATATTAGTATCTACTATAAGAAAAACCTATTTTTTTTACTGTAAAAGTAGTAAATTCATTACATTATATAAGGAAAGTCATGTGCTGCCCACATCAGATTTTTTTAATTAATATTATGAAACGAAATTGTATTATTTTTCACCGAGAATTATTTCGAAATCTATCAACCAAACTATAGTAGCCGATTTTCCTGAAATGAAATTTTGAACGGTGCAGAGTCCAGTTCGACAGTAAAAGCTTGCAATTCCTTCACAGTAGCTAAAAGGTAGAGCTTAAGCTGGCCAGTACGAAAAGCTGTAGTTCGACTCCCGGTTGGAACAGCAAGGTTTTTCACAATAGTGCCTGAACAAACTAACCCTGTAAGTTAGTGCAAAGGTGTTGGAGTTCTGAAGACCCCAGACCGTGCGAATCACATTGTGGGTTTAGAGTAGCTAGCTGCACGGCCGGGAAAGGATACCTCCTGCACTCAGGAGGCACCCAAGGTCTACCATCACGCCAAACGAACATTTACTTAAATCTAAAAAGATAAATTGATGAAAAATATTGTGATTAAACAGACAGTTTTACAATCTATTTGAACTTGGCAAGTACATCCATTTTTCAAAAATGGGAAAAGGATTATTGCGAATATAGATAAAAAGATAATTGAAAAATAATGCAAAATAGGTGTTAGAAAGTGACCCTAGTACGACTTGCACGGATTCAGAAAACTCTGTTATATTGAGTGCCAATTTCAAATCGGAAGGACAACTCTGTCAGAAAGTCATGTACACGTCAATCTGACATTAGAGGTTGGAGAAAGCAAATTCCACTTCGACGACAAGAGTTTGCAATTCCGTTCCAGTAGCTCAACGGTAGAGCATCGGCTAGCCAGAACGAAGTTCCGTGGTTCGATTATCAGTTGGGTCCTCCCCAACATTCAATTAAATATTAAATAAAATAAACTGATTTATTTTCAGCGAGATGGAGTCCCAGGAAATCTCCAATTATTTTTTTCCAAAATTAAAGAAAATGATTAACTTACAGAGAAATTGACGTGTTGAACCCATTAAATTTGTACAGATTCTTTCATCGCTGTAAAGGATTTTAGGTGCTTATGAGCTCTAACATGGAATACGTTGATTAACGTGCTTCTGCAATAGGGAGGGCATTTTAAGATTTTGGCCAAATTATGTCAACTGGTTTTGAGTCCTTGTATGATTCTGTATGTTAAACGAATTAGTGTGCGATAGGAGAATAAATATATTGTTAAAAATGGTACACATACAAAACATGTATGTGTGCTTTTTAAAAGTATGTACTCTGTGCGTATGTATGTTTAAAATGATGCATTTTATAATGGGACTTACATGTTTGTAATATAAGGGAATAATATGTACCCTTTACACATTTTCATGCATTCGCATTTCACGTACTTTGCATCCGTTTGTAGCACAATGAATATTGGTGAAAAATGTATATTTTATCTTTTCATGAACTCGAGTTTGTAAACAGTTCTTTTAACTATTAATTATAGTTGTTATTTTAATTGTTTAGCGAAAAATTAAGAAGGCATACTTGTTATACTAGGGAAAATCTGATGTGAGCAGCACATGACTTTCCCTGCAGACTCAAATTCATATAACCTTTATTTCTTTAATAATTCATTTGATTGAGTTTAATTTAACCAAATAATTTTAAATGTGCATTTTTAACTCAATTTTTGTTTTTATTTGGTAATTGGACATTTTTCCGAAATCGGCGTAACAAAAATGCAAGAAATCTCAAATATCTTGAGAACGGTTAGTCCTGAAGTATAATGAAGTGTGTTATATGATTTTCCTCTTCAAAAACTGCAAGTAAAACAAGAATTTAATTGATACATTTGAGCTTACACTACTTAGTCTTTTTTTCAGCTTTTGGCGATTTTGGCTAGTTATTTCCTAAAAAACGGCAGACTGTTTTTTTCTGAATCGTACGAAAATCTAATCAGCACCAAAGTATCCCACAAGTAACTTATTTACCACATTTTGCGAAATTTGGTCAATTAGTATTTTGATAGGGTGAATACATGCAATTTTTGCGGGTCATTTCGTAAAAAAAGGCAAGTTCTTCTTTTTCAAATCATACCAAATTCTCATCAGCACCAGATTATCCAACAAGTAACTTATCTACCAAATTTTGTGAAATTTAGTCAATTAGTATTTTAACTAGAGCGGATAAATGAAATTTTTACGGTCCATTTCGCTAAAAAAGGCAGGTTCCGTGGGTTTACGAATCGTACCAAAAACTAATCAGCATCAGGGTCACATCCAAGTGACTTATCTACCAAATGTTATGAAATTCGGTTCATTAGTTTTTGAGTTAGAGTGGATACATACATTGCACAGACACGCAGACAGACACACACACAGACGGCACACTAAAAATAGTTTTTTCTTATTCAAGAGGTCTCGAAACTTGTAGTTCCGTCGAAAAATCGAGTTGCGATTTTCGATATGATTTCAATACTTTCCCTATACATTACCATGCATTGCAGGGAAGTTAAAAATCTGATGTGGGCAGCATATAACTTTCCCTGCAGACTTATATTCACGTTCTCTTTATTTTAATTAAATTTATTTCACTTTTAACTCAATTTTCGTTCTCATTTGGTAATAACCGGACTTATTTTCAAAGGTGGCGTAGAGAAAATACGAAAAACTAAAATATCTCGAGAACGGCTAGTCCTAGTGTAATGGGGTTGGTCTTTACGTATTAAACGAGCATTTAATGGATATATTTGAGTATACCTAGTTCTTCAGTTTAGATTTTGACGATTTTTAAGGGCCATTTTGCAAGAAAAGGCAGGTTATTTTTTTCGGAATCATACCAAAATCTAAACAGCACCAGGGTAACCCACAAGTGACTCATCTACCGAATTTTGTGACATTCGGTCCATTAGTTTTTCAGTTAGAGTAGATACAAGCTTTTGCGGGCCATTTCGCAAAAAAAAGGCGGGTACTTTTATCCCGAATCGTACCCAAAACTAATTCAGCAAAAAACTAACCCAAACGTACCCAAAACTAACAGCACCAGATTCGCCAACGAGTGACTTACCTACCAAAGTTTATGAAATTCGGTCAATTAGTTTTTTAGTTAGAGTGGACAAAAAATCTGCACAAACAGACACACAGACAGACACACAGACACACAGACTCACACACACACAGACACACACACAGACGTCACGCTAAAAATGGTTTTATCGTATTCTAGAGGTCTTGAAACGTGTAGATCCGTCGAAAACTCGAGTTGCGATTTTCGACATGATTTCAATACTTCCCCTATACATTACCATGTATTGCAGATAAAGTAAAAATGGGAAAATATAAGGATCGAAGACTGACTGTGAGCTATAATGTTGAGATTTGTTTTATTAATGTGGGCCTTATGGAAAATCAATGTAATTATTCAGTTGATGAGTGCACGACTCATCCTTCTTTATATGTCATTGCTTCTTCTAGTGATATCGGTATATTAAGTCTTAGAATTATGTATAAAATGATTTTTTTTACTTAGCCTGTACAAAAATTGTGCCACAGAATTTGAATAATTGCCAGCTACTTACATTTATTTCAAGTAATATCATATAATCAACATAGGTAAGTAATATTTCAAGTAATATAATATAATCAACATAAGCAATATAATCAACATACTTCTTTATTTGGCTTAATAATGGTGTAAATTGCACCAATGGCAAGTTTAATTTTTTTTTTTTTGTAATTTTTATAAAATTACTCCATTATAAATTTTACGATACGATTCCTAAAAATTTTTAACTTAATTAGTTTTTCTGCAACATACAAGTTTCTTATAATAGGCATCTGCATTGATCTCACAAAGAGAGTGTGGAAGATTGTCGTTCAAATGGAGTGCACAGTGCTATATATATATTTTTAATATGCTCCCTACAAAGAATCAATGTAATGTTCAAGTGATGAATATATGACTGCATGTCCGTTAATCCCACTCCCTCATATAGATATCGTTTCCTGCTGGATATTTCTATAAATTAAATTTTGGAGTGGTGTGAAGTATGTGCATTAACTATTCATTGTTTACTCAAATAGTGTGCTACATCAATTGGGCGCTTAACATTTAATACGTATATAAGTTACACGTAATATAATCACCGGAATTCCTAATTTAGTTTAATACAACTATAAATTGTATCAGTGTAAAGTTGATTATATTTTGATTTTAGGGCTTCAAAAATTTCTTCGTTATAGAGATATTAAATAGTTCTTGTAAAATAAAATGCATATATGTCACTTTTCCTTAATGCACAAAAACTGTGTGTTAGATACTATCTTGGCATTGTTTTAAAAACAAGTATGTAGTTAAATATTAAACTGCTTTCATTGAAAGTGTTCCTTGATTAGCATGCAAACTTTAAAATAGTGTTGTACAACTGTGTGCACTTTATGAATATATTTTGAAGATAGACATGTAAACTTTCAATTTGTGCAAAATGTATGATAATTTATTAATTCTTCAAATTACCAGATCGTAGTAATGTTTTTCAAAATTTGAAAAAAAAATGATTCCAGAATAAATTCGATATAAATTGGTGAGTGTTTAAAATATTTACTAACATGTCACAGATAAAAAATCTACAATAAATATTTTATTTTGCATTTAAAAAGGAAAAACAGTGCATTGGAAATTTTACTATCTAAATAGTATGATTACCGATGGAAAGAAACTTGTATTGTTTTACTATAATTATTACAGATATAAGTACTACATGACTGATTCATTTATTTCCAAATTATTAATATAATACAAATAGTGCAACAGAAAGTGAACTGCAATTCAAACCCTTCTATACCCGATTACTGGAGAAACTACTGGATAAGCTCGAACGTAGTTTTAATGGCATGTTTTTATCAAGATGATAGTTTCTGTCATACTGGAGTTCATTGCTCAAGCTATTAAGGAATGTGCAACAGCACTAAAAGGGGACTGGAATCCATTATAAAGATCATAGTTGGATAGAATCTCGGAATTAAATATTGCTGGAAGCTCCAAACTGAATCCATTATTACATCGGTTGTGGAAAATGTACTTTGCACTATTTTTTGGCAAGATTTAGAATTTTTAGATAAAATTATTTTCTCATATAATTAAAAAACTATCTTACTTTACAAAAAACTATCTTCTAAAATACATTAAATCGATTCGAATATTGGGAATTATGTAGAACGAAAAATGTAAATGCATATTTAACAAAAATTGGAATTTCAATCAAATTTCCGCATATTTCTCTTATCAGATATCTTCTTCCAGGTTTTGGCTTTGTGATATTCTTATCAGTGATTTGTGTTATCACGAAGTGTTGACTCCTCTTTTGCCAAAGTGATTTTGATTTTATAACTTATTGTAATTTTTTTGCATTAAAGTTGTCAAAACTTGGAGTCATGTATTTTGGAGATAATGTTCTCCATCTTTTGGATTTTATTACCTGCCGCTTGCTGTTGTCAAGATTATTGCTCTTATGGCATCGTACCATTGTTATATGCAGCACCTGCTGTCCTTCGAAAATATTGTTGTTACTTGTTTATGAACATTTTTACTTTCCTTATATACATAAAATATAAGGAAAGTATTGTGACGCGGTCGAAAATTCGAATTCGAGTTTTCGACGGGAGAACACGTTTCAAGCATCCCTAATGACGAATCAAACATTTTTGAGGTGCTGTCTGTTTGTGCGTGCGCGTGCGTGTGTGTGTGTGTGTGAAAGTATGTGTGTGTGTGTGTGTCAGTGAGTCTATGGAGACGATTTCTCACGAGCGAAAAGAGCGATTCGAACGAAATTTGATACAAAAATCACAATCCGTAAATACTGGAAGCCTATTGTTTTTAAATACAATCGAATGTTCAGAATCCTCCCTAAATTTTCGAGTGAAATTTTGAAAAAATCACCAAAAATCAAAACCTTTAATAAAGTTACGCAAATAGACATTTCTTATGTAATTTTTCCTTAGAAAAGGATTGACATAGACTTTAAAACGCTAGCATGAACCATTCTTGAGATATTGCACTTTTTAAAAATAAATTTATCAAAAAATTCCATAAATAAAAAAAATGTTAACTGTTGAGAAACATGCTCACTTTTCATATGTAATATCATGCGATAAATTGGGTGACATCATTCTCGTGGATTTAGCTCTATCCGTTCATGAGAAAAGGTACTTTGAATAATACATTGGTATTTGAACGCCATTACTTATTTATCTGCTATAAGAATAACTATGTCGCCAATATATAATGTCGCCAACTTGGCGACTTTTTAAAATGTTACCAAATTAACGAAAATGTCGCCAAATGGATTAAAATGACGCTATATCAATAAAAATGACGACTAATTGTCGAAAATTCAATATCGTGGAAAGAATATTTACTATAAGAGAATAAGTATCTACTATAAGAAAAACCTATTTTTTTACTATAAAAGTAGTAAATTCATTGCATTATATAAGGAAAGTCATGTGTTGTCCAATTAGATATTTATTTGACCTTAAAATGTCCTGTTTGTTTTCAATTGGTGTCATTATATTAGTATCCGCTTTGTCATAATTCTTGTAAATGAAGAACAAACTTTACCATAAATTGTACGGTCTCTGATAAAACAAAATCCAACATGAATCGTCTGTGCAGAAAAGAATTCACTCTTAAAATCCAAATTTTCTGACAACTGAAGAAAATAGTTTAGTAGTTTTTCTGTAAACACGAAAAATTTGGAGGAATTGCATTTTTATCTACTGAAATATAAGACAAATTTATGAGATACATAATTTTCTGTACAGGGTTTAGGCTTTACTACAATGCTAAAGCCTGTGAATTGAAGTGCATTTCTGAAAGGAACAATAAAATGCAGTGTTAAATTATTAAAATTGTCTATTACATTTAGAAATAAATTTAAGCATTTCATATTTAGATGCGTGTTAGAATATACAAGTTTAAGCTATATATAAAACACTAAGCACGTGTACTATAGCCCTAGCATTGAAAACAGAATGGAGCTATTGTAGGACGGACAGAGTTATAGAATGGGGCTATCGGATGAAGGTTCCCTAGAGCTATAGAATGAATTTACAATTAATAAACAGCGGTTATGTGACTGCATTTATTTGAATTGGGCTTTAAGCTGCTATGTCCTCTTTATCAGTTGAAGTAAGATGTGTAATTATTAAAGGATCACATACAACAAATTAATAAGTTGATGAAATACAGCTTTGCCAGTTGAGGACTGGAGTCCTTTCTGCTTGGAACAACTGCCTGCTTTTCTGATGGTTGACCTTAGCTAGTCATTGGAATGAAGTCGTTTATACTGACACCACTATTTTCTATCTTTTGAAAAATTAGTTGTAGTCTGGTTCAACTCTTTTTTTTTTCATATAAAAATACATTTTTAAGTAACTTGCGACTTTTTTTTTTGTAAATTTTGCAAGAAAAACTTTGAAAATTATGTATTATTTGTATCATTGGAGCACTTGCTCACAATTAAAGCATAGCGTGTTACCATTCATTTAAAAATCATTGGATTGGCAACAAATTTAATAATGCACCTCCACTGTAGATAACTTCCTCCCAGGGGGCTAATGATATCATGAAAACATCAAAAATCATCTCGAGGCTATTTTTCACTATAATTGCTAAAATTATTAAGTGTTGGAATCACTGAGCCATATATAACCCATTTTATGCAATAATATATCAAATTTTGTCCTATGCTTCCATGTATAATAATATAAAATAACAAAATGTCGAATAAATATCGAAGTTTTTGCTCGAATTTAAAAAAAAGTATATATCTAATTCTAGATTTGTTATTAACAAAAACGAACATAAAGTTTGATGGACATATATTACCATTTATGGCGGCTTGCGCATATACACGAAATCGATCACAGACAGACAGACAGACAGACACCATTCTAAAAATAGTTCAAATGTGTTAAGTAGGTTCTAAAACATATACTGGAATCAAAATATCAAAAACAAAAACTTTCACGAAAATAATACTTCTGAATACTATATTTTATAGCATGATAAAATAAAAATAATTAACAGAAGTTCTTTCTGAATGGAACGATTTCTATCTTTTATAATACAGTGATACACAATGCATCCAATCTGTTTGGTTAAGGTATTGTAAAGTAAAGTATTGTATTCAGGTGGCATTGAAAACTAATGAACAAATACCCTCCGGTTAGCAAATTGGAGCGATCCAGCAAATATACTTCCGTAAAATTATCTTCTTAAATTAAAGATATATACGTCAGCAATTCTTTTACGTTGAAAGTATTCTTTATTTTTATGAATTTATTTCTAAAAGTTGGTAAAGTTATTTCTAATAGTCTATCAATAAAAATTGGATCAATATGGAATACATAAGGATATTTTTTCTGACTATTATTCCTCAATGATATGACCAATTTTGTCATTTCCTGTAAACAATTCATCGACGAAATTCATTTCTTAAAATGAGAAAATCCAGTTTTTTTTTCAGAAACCCCATTTTTTTCTTCCTCATTCTATTTTACATTTCAAAATTAGTAATTAACTACTAGATTCATGTATGGCATTTACCCTAGGCCACTGCGACCGCAGGTGTTAAGCAATGATACATTTATTCTGCCACCTTCCCTAGAAATATCAGTGCTAATGAAGTTCTAAAAATTCTCATAAGGACAGCACACAATTTTCCCTAAATAATACAATAAATTTGCTTCTTTTACAATGAAAAAATGATGTAAAAGATCTACGGCACAATGTGTTTACTGTTCAGTTGGCGTTTTCACGGATAATAACATGTAGATCTATTTCGAAATTATCGATTAAATTATAATTCGCGCAACTCTAAATTCACAATTATCAATTTCATAGTATCCGCAGTAAGCAATATATTCCATGCATTAAAATATTTTAATAATTAATTCATCAATTTCGCGTCAGTTTCGTTAACTTAGCGTCACTCTCGCAATTTTAACTGTAATTTCGTCAATCTGGGACTGCATTTCGTCGTTGGCGGTATTTCGCTAAATGAGTTACCAAGTTCGCCAAAAAAAGACGAACTGAACGAAGAGCGTTTCTTAGGTAGAAATGGCTGTTGGTGAATTGTTAGGCGTCAAAATATAAATCTATTGCATAAATTATCTTCTGTCGGGAATGAAATCTATATCCATGAAATTGGTCTTAACACATTTATTGCATAATATAACATATGGAAGTAAATATATTTCACAATATTTAATATATTATTCATAATTTTTAATAAATGTGTTTGAAAAAATACAATATCTTGATAGCATATCATGCAAGCGTTCTAATATTTGTGTTAATCTTTTTCTACTGAAAAATTGTTTAAGAACTGATTATTTACGTAACAATATTCAAGGTTTTGATTTTTGATGATTTTTTCAAAACTTTGTTCGAAAAGTTTTAGCAATGTTCCCAACATTCGATTGAGTTTAAAATCAATAACTTTCCAGTATTCACTAACTGTAATTTTGTGTACCAAGTTTCATTCGAAAAGCTCCAGTCCTGAGTGAGATATCGTCTCCACAGTTTCACGGATACACACACACAAGCTTACATACACACAAATAAACACACACAAATATACACACAAAGAAACACACACGTCCACATAGGTATCACTTCAAAAGAGTTCGATTGCAGTTCAGGGATGCTTGAAACGTGATCTTCCGTCGAATACACTAATTCGAATTTTTGATACCGTCACAATACTTTTCTTATATATTATACTACATATTTATATAGGGGAAGCAATAGCCGATATTTAACTGCTAAGAGACTATAAAAGGATAATAGGATTATTCACTTTCCTTAGGACAAATACCACCAAATATTTGTATAGACAAAAATACATTTTCCGATTTTCTACTGGGCAAACCTACTTGTGTGGTTTGGTCTTTAAAGTGAAATAGAAACAAATATCATATCCAATATGATTAAACAGCAAACATATATTTTAAAAACATTTATTTAAATTTTAAAGTATTCACTATTGTGTTGTTTCTTTTATTTTTCGTTGCGATTGATTCGTAGCGACGTTGAAATTTAGTGGGATTCCCGACTACTTTACAAATATTGTCCTAATTATTCTGTAATAAAAACTGTTCGATTTAGAATGTTGTCTAAAAAATATTATATTAGCTAATAATGAATCAAATCTAATCAAAATCGTATTGGTCGATCTAAAGTGATCTTGCAAATGTTTTGACATCGAAGACACCCAATAAAATATGTACACTTGCTTCGCTTCAACAATACATCTCTCCACTGGGAATCCAACTACAAATCTGGTACGACGACATTATGTTAATTAGTCTACATAGTTAGTAATATTTCCTTCTTTTAATGAAGCTAATACTATAAAAAATTGTTCTCATCAAATTTTTATTTTTAAATGCATTGTAAATTTAAATATTTAATTTTTCCTTTATACTCTTTTGTAAATTGAATGCTGAAAAAACAGCATATGTTATTCCAATAAGTTTACTACGTGCGCATCAGCTTCGTTACATTAAAAATTCTAATCAATAGTGAAATAGGTTTCCTGTAAGTGGTCTTATTGGTTATTGGATTTAACGATTACTTTCTATGTTAAAGAGAAAGAACATGGAAACAAAAGGCAACTTATTGTGAATAATTTATAGGATAGAATGTAAACAAAAGAAAAAGAAAAAAAATGAAATCTGATTAATTGGTATTAAAAGATTAGTTATAAGAACATTTGAAGCATTACTACTTTAAAATTTTATGAGATTACCGGCATTGTCCTTCAAACGTATTTGAAAAAAGTTTCTAGAGATGTATTCAAAGCTTTTATTTTAGTATATTTTTATCACACAAACAGTGTTTATATTTTCATCTAAATTAAATGTTAATTTAGTTAGTAATATACAATACTTTTAATATAATTTTTAAAAAAATTTATAAATGATTTTACTTAAACTTTCAAACGTTTAGGTAGTGTGTTCGTTCTGTGTAAAATTTTTAGGTAGTGTGTAACAAACCGTGCTGCCCCAACCGGCAATCGGGAATCTGGATCTTCACACTGGCCAGCTAGCACTCTACAGTTGGGTTACTTGGTCTAAATTGTAATCTCTTATTATCAATGTGTACTCTGCAAGAGTGTATATATTTTTATTTCTGAACCATAATTTATTTAAATTGCACATACTAATAATATATTTTAATAGAAATAAATGCAATTTTGATTGCAGAAAATTTTCTATTAAGAGGTACTCTCTAAGCAGTTTGATCAAATTTACTCATTGCATTATTAACTTTTTTTTCTTCACCCATTAAACTATTTTCTTCGAATTTAATCTGTAAAATTATAATACGCAATATTGTTGTCCTCTTTTTCCTATGGGTATATGGGCATATTTTAGTAGTGTTCATATATATTATAGAAAGTTAATATCGTTATATCGAATATTTTGATGAATGGTTACAGCAAAATAAATATAAAAAAATAAAGCAAAAGTTAAACAAACAATATGAAACAGTGATTGAATGAAATTTATAAATAAAATACTGTTTTATGAACTTTTGGTGAATTAAGATTATACATGCGGCCAACTTGACCCTGTATAAACTATTAACTCATTTTTGTCTGCAGATGACCATTATCCGTATATTGACTAACTCTATAACTTAGCGGAAGTTTACAGTTTTTCTATATATCTGTAGTGTCAAATTAGGATGGTCGCAAGTATATAAATATTCATTCGATTAGTATATTGTTATATTTTGAAGTATTTGACTAAAAAAATCCAAAACTACTGCACCACAATCCGACTATTGTTCTCACCGATTAATTACCGCCTTTAACTAGCCTCTTGTGGTCAACATTTATGTCATACGTGGTCTTTCAGAGATGAATTGTAAAATAATAGTGGCGAAGATAATTTGTAAATTAGATATTCATATGACTCAAATTGAATAACAGGACATTTCAATTCACCTAAGAATATTTTTTCACGGATTTGAAAAAAAAATCTGCAGTTCAAAATATTCCTTCGCATTAATCTGGAATTTGTAGATTTATTGCAGAAATAGCAAATCAACTGCTGGTTAACTTCATTCAGCTAATTTTGCAAAAAATATGTCACTCTTGAAGTTCTTATTCAATCTACAAAATTTCAGAATTTTCTAGAAGTCGCTAAGTTGATGATATTTTTCAAAATCGTCAACAATATTAAAGAATATTGTAGCTAAGAACACTCGATTCTGATCTTTAAATCATAATAATTGTCTCGTGTTAGGTATTTGTAGCAATATGATTGCACTTCCATTGTTGCATAATTCCCTTTCATCTTCGTCTTGCCACATTTCTTTCAGGATTTATTCCGTACCCAACGCGAAGTTATCTTTGGACACTACTAAAAGCGGCATATAACGAGCAAGTTCGATTTCGTTCTTTTAGGAACTCGATCTGTAAGAGTTAACTCGGCATGTGAGCCAGTCTGTAAGATATGTATCATATAACAAAAGAAAGCATCTTGGCTGGGCTATAACTAAATTGCAAAAGAATTGTCAAATTTAGAAGCATTATCGGTAGACAAAATATGTTGCGAAAGGTAAAGGAGGAAGGAGTGGAGGACATCACGTTTAGCTTATGTCTGATCACGTTCAGCTTATGTCTGATCACGTTCAACTTATGTCTGATCACGTTCAGCTTATGTCTGATCACGTTCCGCATGTGGATCACTTTCAGCTTGTGTCTAATCACGTTCAGAAAATATATGTATATGAAAACATTTATATTCACCATATATACTCATCCTAAAAATCTGTTCAGTTTTAGAGAAATTATTGTTGACCATACAGTAAAAGGGGAATAGCACGTGCACTATTTATACGACCAGGTTCAGGGACAAATCTGCTTGAAGAATATAAGTATATCTCCATACGTATATCTCGTATATCTTTCATGTAAACAAATAAAAAAAATCTTTCAAATTTTAGAGAAGTTACTGTTTCACAACATGGACATCAGTAAAATGAGCTTTAAATGAGCAATAATTAGTCTACCACGCAAATCAACGAACTTGAACTGTAAATAATAATATGTGTTCAAATATTAATATGTGCTACATTTCGAAATTGCAAAAAACTTATTTAAGATTGAGAGTTGTTTTTGTGGAACAATACATAGAAAAAAAAGGACAGTAGGATGCATCAAGTGCAACTTTTGGCCGATCATTATCAAATAAGAAAGAAGTTAATCTGTAAAACATATACAGGGTGTCTCAAAAACATTGATCTCGGCTTTTATTCCTTAAATATTGATCTTAAACTTATATAATAAATTACAAAGCTGCGTAAAAAAGGTACATAATTTTATGAAATGGATTTAAATTTTCAAGGGAATTAAATTTTAAGAACTACAAAATTTAAAATTTCATACGGCCCCCCGGACAAAAACAAGTCCAATGAGTAAAATGTACCCCATACACTAATAAGGTGATGTACAAAATTTCAGCATTTTATCATAAAACGTCCCAGAGATATGTTTAAATAAAGTTGGTGAGTGAGGGATTAATCACAAATAAAAATGTAAATGTAGCAAAACATAAATGTCTCACATAATTTCCTGGCATCAAGTGAAAAGAAAGGAACATTCTCACTTCATTCCTTGGCTTTAATTACTCTTTTGCAAAGAACAATTTAAATAATAAGAGAAAATAGACAAAACCGAAGTGTTTGTAAAATGTAATTTATTTACTTTAACAGAATTATTAATATTAACATTCAAAATTAGGATTATCACCTTGTATGGAATGTAATTCAAATTTAAGTAATCATTTTAATTATAGTAATTATATTACCAACGTATAAAACTGTCAAAGAGAGATAACTAATACTCTTAGAAAATTAAGTGGAAATTGTATTTTACGTTTTATTTTGTTTAATGATGTACGGCATTTGGATCAAAAATATTCGTCATATTCGAAAATTGGACCACTTTGGTTCTGTCTCGTGGTCGTGAAAATAATTATGCAAAGTTTCATTCTCAGAGATCACCGAGGATTTTGTTTGTTACAGAAGGACTTTTACATCTCCTCTTTAGGTCGATTTCGGTAGAAAAGTCGAAAATTCGGCTGCTTTAGGCTGTGTTCAATGGTCTCTACTATAAGTATTAAATTAATTGTTATGTTGCTCAACTCAAATTTCTCATACCAAAATTAATTTTCTTTTTTCAAATTTTGCGAATTTTTTTTTGAAAAATAGGTATCATGGGTTCAAATGATTACAACTATAGCATGTTGCCCTTCACATTAAAGGACGTGAAAAAAAATCTGTGTATTGATAAAATACTTGACAAAGTACCACCTTAGGGGTGACTTGCATAGCAAGGGGCCCACTGACGTCATGAACAAAAATAATTGCATCGCAGCTATTTTTCAAAACAGTGAATGGAACTATTAACTGCATCTTTATGTCAATTTTTGTCTTATGCTGCCATGTTAAGTAAATATAAATTCGTTAGAATTAAAAAAAAATCTATGTAGTTCTAGATTTTTTCATAAAAAAAAATAAAAAAAATTGAAAAGCCGCATATAAAGTTTTGTAAAAATTCGTTATTTGTAGCTGATATCGTGTACACAATAAATCGACCACATACATCAGACAGACAAACATACAGACAGACGGACGTCACACCAAAATTGTCAAAACGTGTTCAGGAGGTCTTAATTAGTATCAAAATCTCGAAATCGATTTTTTTGTGAAAACAATACGTTCTATATACTACGTTTGATAAAGTAGAAATTCAGTTTTCACGAACACATTGTAACTTCTTGAGGGCGCAGAATTTTAGGGGGGGGGGGATATATCCCAACTCTTTCGCCTTCCAGGGAAATCGAAAATCCAGTTTCCTTAAATTATACCGATACGGTATGGCGCAAAGATTCTTCTTTCCACGTCATCAGGGTGGCCGCAGAAACACTTTTTGGAAAACATTTTTTCCGTCTCAAAGAGAAAATCGTGAATTTAGCTACAATAGGTTCTGTCTCGAGGCCAATTCTAAGAGACTGTAAATACTCAGTCTTACAATCTCCGAAAACACCTTTTGGGGTGTCTGGATACACAAACCCACATTCGACAATTCTAATATAGATTTTTTTATGGTACGAGCTTATTTATGCTTTTCTAATACCGAACAATTCTAATTTGTAATTCCGATATGCACATGTATGTCTCTACGTGCATGTAGTATTTTCATCAAAAAATATCAATCGATAAATAGACAGATTTTCTTTAAAAGTTCGTATCAAATATTGAATGAGAGAGGGCTTAAAAGAAAAGGTGCGTCGATGAAAGAATGTTCAAAGAAACAATTTTTAAACAGGGATGGAAAAAAGAAAGAAACGTAAAAGAAATCCGATTTCATGACATTGAAGGATTAAATTTACGTTAAAAGATTTTAAAGGTTTTAAATTCACATACAATTAAAAGCGCTGTTATTTGGAAATTCCAGAAAAAAATTCTTAAGCATCTTAATTTATTTAACATTTAATTTCTTTAATTATAATGCTTTATTGGCCGATATTTTA
>OX578147.1:52528555-52996055 GCA_951213105.1 Amaurobius ferox | reverse complement strand
GAGTAAGTATTATGGCCACTAGTAACTGTTCTAAATTTAATAGGATTTTTATGAAATTTTGGAATAAGCACTATATAAGGAAATTTAAGATATTTATATTTAATATTTAAATCACTATACATATTGATAATTTTCAATTTAATACTATTGATGGAATGTAAATCAGGTTTAAAAAGACTATTATTTTTTAAATAATCTAACAGAAATTGAATGTGCTTGATTTCGTTTGTTATACTTATTTCGATTCCATACCTTTATATTTTTCATTGACTTGTTGATTCGATATTTATTTTATTTATTTTTTTCCCATTTGCTTGAGGATTAGTTGATTTTTACTTTTGTTTTGTAAGCCTGTTAGATAGTTGAATTTAGCTTAAGTTTTTCTTTTTTGTTTCCATACCTTTTAATTTGGTTGATTTTCTGTAACTTGATAGCTTGTGTTTTGTATTTTTTTCCATTTGATTGATGATTTGCTGTATTATATTTTATTCTGTGGGTGTTTTTAAAAAAGTTAGGTTTATCGTGTTACATCTTCTTACTTTTCGTTCATTGGATTTTCAAACTTCTATTATTATTGAAATCATTTTATTTATGAGCTGCATTTGCGCAATAAATTTAATGTATTTTGCATTATCAATCCATTTACTTAATAACTTTAAATTCTTTATTTAATAATATTTGCATAGTATCCTTCATATTTTAGTAAGCTATAGTATCTATATATATATATATATATATATATATATATATATATATATATATATATATATATATTGTATGGAAAATTATATGAATTCAGCATCAATTTCTGCAATTGCGCACTAAGGATTTCATGTTCTGAAAATGTGATTTTCACATCAATTTACATTGTATATATATACTTATATTTGTGTGTGTGGGTATCGAAAAATGTTTAGATGGTGATGATATGAATTAAAAATCAAATGCAAGAAGAGTAAAGTCAAATCCACTAAGGATTTCTACTTTCGATTTTCCCCCTATCCCGTTTTTTTTATTTTTTTTTTAATGTATATTTATCTGAAACGGTTATGGATAAAGATGACTACTGATATGGATTCAACATCAAATTTCTAGAATGTAGTGGATTTTACCAAGGGTTTTTAATTTCCGGTTCATAAGTTATCGTTGTAACATATATTTTTATTACTTTTATCATCTACTCGGTGCAGAAGCGGCCCAAAAAATGCAAAACCGTCCACTAATCTTGATACTAAAAATACAATTTTTTCCCAACGCGGTGCTTTATTGTACAAATTATCTGATGATGGAAACAACGGCATACGAAATCTCTAAACGATTTAATAATTTTTACGATTGCTTCTGAATGTCTCCTGTATTTATGTTTTGTATGATATCCCATATGTGTGTAACATTTCATTTGTGTATATACATTAATTTTTATATTATTTACATATTTATTTGATATTTTTAGTACTACTTCCTTTTGAAGGCCTTTAAATTTAGGTGGTGATCAGTTAATTTACATATTTAATTTAAAAATTTTAAAATTTTATAAAGATATTATTTGGGATACTTCTGTATTATTGCGAGAATTGGATGTTATCAGTTGAATTTGACTATATAGAAAAAATTAGGAGTTAATATTAAGCACTAACTTGTATCACTTTTCAGAAATTTTACTTGAATAATTAGCAACTTCACTACTTGTTAATGCTTATATATTAAAATACAGTGTATTGCAATTATAATTAATATTGATGTATAATAGATATATGGATATTAATAATCAACTCTTAGCTTACAAATTAAAATATGCTATTATTAGTTTATAATTTATATGTATTGAAATATACGAGTATAATTATAATTATTATGGTTTATAAATGATAAAGAAAGTGTAATAGTAATTGTAGAAAAGTATATAGTAATTAAAGAAAATATAATAGTATAATAGTAACGATAATGAAAGTATAATAGTGTGATAGTAATGGTAATGAAAGTATAATAGTAATTATTATGGTTTATAAATGATAATGGTTACTATTTTGGTGAATCTATCTTTAATGGCATTCTAGCTCATCTTCAATTTGATCTCTGGCTATGGTCCTGAATCATTCATTGCATTACCGGATTACAAATTACTAATGGAACAATTCCAATTATCTAAATAACCTTAATTTCATTTATATAAATATTATTTCACAAATTTGATTAAAAATCGAATTTTTCTATTAAGGATAAGCGCCTTCAAAAGTCATTCTCACTACACCTGATTTTATTTCCACACGGACTCTCCAAATGTTACTGCCTTCAGAAACTGCCTGCAAAACCAGTCAGTAAAATTGACCATAAATATTTCCATATTGCATTTATCTATAGCTACCTAAGTTTAAACTTTATCTTAAAAACCTGAGCTAGAATTAGGTATTGTTAAAAATATGTAGTTTCTCAGGTTTCTAATAAAATATGACCCTAATTCTCCAATTATCTAAAACCGAACCAACTGTATTGAGTAAACGAACTCAAACCGAAAAAACTCAACAGTGTCGTTATGGAGCCTCACAAACGTACAGTATAAATAAATAAAATGCCATTAAATACAATATACAATATGAATTAAAAATTAATTGCCTAAATAATAGAATAAATAACCCACATTACCTTTTCCAATTCATAAAAAATTCCTTAAATTTCTTCCCCAGAAACAATTTTTATTCAAATGAGTTATTTCTTTTTGCTAATAATAATTACTTTTTAATGGATGATTAAGTTGGATGCTCTTAGGTGGCGAGGATAATTATTCACGAAGGTCTTTCGTTCTTTTTTTATTCCATTTTCAAAAAATCGAATGCTAGAAGTAACAAATAAAGCACCGATCGTGGAATTCATTTTATTGAAGTTATTGTAGAAATATTTGAAATGTAAAATTTGTCGCCCTCATTAAGATACGTAATATATTAAGTTTTTAATAGATATGGATATTTGAGATTTTGAAGAAAATAGAGTTTTGAACGTGAGACTAGAAATTGGGGTTGCCCGGTGTTAATACCCAAAAGGTGTGCTCAGTGTATATTTAGTAATTTTATATTTATATTAAGGTAAATTAACGACTGGCTTCTTGTATATCACGAATAATCAAATATTATGAAATAAAATAAAACCAACTGGCGTATGTGACAAAAAAATCCATGTGTCCAATATTTCCCTTGATTCTACAAATTAAAGAATATCAATACTGGTATAAGATCATTATTAAAATTTAAGATTTAATTTCCCATTCAGGACCAGCGTAGCGTATACGCAATGAAAAAGCTATATCCTTCCTCGGTCTACTGTTACACATGAGCTACGAACATGAAATGACCACTATAGTACATTAATGTGTATAAGTAACACAACACAGAAAAGTTTTAATCAAAGTTTTAAATAGCACTAGAGGGCGCTAGAATCGCATAATTTTTGCAAGGCTAGTTACTTGGAACATTGAACTTCATATTTCAGATTATGTTACCGATAAAGCTCAAAAGCCGTTAATGTGCACATTACCTAGTTAATCTGCAGATTAACTGATTTGCTCCGTTAACGTGTGGAATCCAGAATTTTCCGCATTTTACATAGGTAATGTGCACATTAACGGCTTCCGTATGGTTAAAGTTCAAAAGTTTGTTTCTCTCATTTCCTTTACCTACTCCTTTCCCTCCACTTTTAGTTTAGTTTCGCCAACGTCTTGACGCCGCCGGTTGTTTTTATTTCTCATAATTTGCTTCGGCTATCAGTGCGTAGCATAGCTAATTTTGTTTTCAAATTCGTTTCTGCCTGTTAGCGCGTGAATTTGTGTCGTATTTTTTACTTTCCTTATAAACATAATGTATAAGGAAAGTATTGTGACGGGGTCGAAAATTCGAAATCGAGTTTTCGACGGGAGAGCACGTTTCAAGCATCCCTGATTACGAATCAAACATTTTTGAAGTGATGTCTGTGTGTGTGTGTGAAAGTATGTGTGTGTGTGTGTGTGTGTGTCAGTGAGCCTGTGGAGACGATAACTGACGAACGAATGGACCGATTCGAACCAAATTTGGTACAGAAATCACAATCCATAAACACTGGAAGACTATTGTTTTTATACGTAATCGAATGTTCTGAACCCCCTAAATTTTTGAATTAAATTTTGAAAAATCGTCAAAAAATCAAAACCACTAATAAAGTTACGCAAATAGACATTTCTTATGCAATTTTTCATTAGAAAACGGTTGACATAAATTTTAGAATGCTAACATGAACCGTTTTCGAGATATTGCACATTTTTCAAAAAAATTATTAAAAAGTCATATAAAATGAAAAAAAATATTTCATATTGAAAAACATGTTCACTTTTCATATGTAATACCATGCGATAAATTGGATGACACCATTCTCGTGGATCTAGCTCGTTCCATTCATGAAAAAAGATACTTTGAGTAATACTTTTGTATTTGAACGCCAATAGTCATTTACCTGCTGTAAGAACAACTTATTTCTTCGTCCATAACGCTTGGCGAGATTTTGGCGACGAATTTGGCGGAATGTCGCCAACTTGGCGACTTTTTGAAATGTTGCCAAATTAAGGAAAATCTCGCCAAATGGATGAAAATGACGCTAAATCAATGAAAATGACGACTAATTGTCGAAAATTCAATATCTTGGAAAGAATATGTGTATCTACTATAAGAAAAACTTTTTTTTTTACTGTAAAAATAGTAAATTCATTACATTATATAAGGAAAGTCATGTGTTGCCCACATCAGATTTTTTAAAGATGAATTTAGCTCCTAATATTCAAGGAAGCACCGAATTGGTGAGTGAAATGAAGAAAATATTCTTCGCAAACGTCTTTAGATCTTATTTTCTCTTTAACGAGTACCTAGTGGGCAATGTGCAGATTATCTGGGAAATTTGCAGATTATCTAGGTAATTTGAGAAATGAAACAATTTTCGGCACTTTAACGGATCACCTTAGTTAATCTGCCCCTAGATAATCTGTAGAATAACTGTTTTCTGCACTTTATCGGTAACATTTATATTTCATTAGGATGCTGACTAAGCTGATGGTATAAATAAACTCACGTGAACGCTGTGGTTCTGGCTATAGTGATTCTGAATATAGTGATTCTGACTGAAAAGGCATATCAACTGAGATATTTATTATCGATTATTTCTTTCATGACACTTATTATGTGGTTATTTTTCAGAAGAGGGTCTTGTGTGGTAGGATTAGAAGAGGATTATGTCTTGGAATTATTATTGCTGGCTTCCACGGGGAGTGTGCGCTAGTAAAAATCTAGTTAGAAGAATTGTAATAGTAATGGTGAAAAGAGTGACATATTTTCCCGAAATTGAGATTTTGCAATTAATGAATGAATCTTATAGTGAATAAAGTGAAACAGTTGGTTGTGCTTAAGTGCCGACATTTATTTGAAAGACACTAATGTGTGTGATAATGTTACTACTAATTGTGGTACATATAATTAGAGTTTAAATGCCTAAGACCTGCGAACTATTCCGTTTTCTGAACTCTGGACTATATAATCAATTCAAAACCTCGTTAAAAAAATTATTATTTAATCCGTATTTCAATGATGACATTGTACAAGGAGTAGTCAACGAAACAAATAAGTTTTCAAGACTCACATTTGAAAAACAATGGTGGAGCCAAATCCCTCAAATACAATAACACCCGTGTATTTTTGTGATAATGGTAGATGTATTTTAAAGTAAAGCTTATGTGAAACGAATTTTTTGCTGCGATAGGCTTATCATTAAAAATTGCCTCGAACTGGGGTATCAGATTATCTGCAGTCTCGCAGAAACGGTTTTTCCTTCATTCGCCAGTCATGAACGTGTTAGAACAATCACGTTCGAAATCGGCAAACGTACATTTTTTCAACTTGTACTTTTGCTGATAAAATAAATAATAAATATACTAAAAGAATATACTAGCATAAATATACTAGTATAATAACAACATACTATCAGATACATCCCCAATTGCTGGTGATTTGATATGTGTGAAACTCCTAAAAGCATTCATATTGCCTTGAAAAATCCAATTAAATCATTGACTTTAATTATCCTCTAAAAATAAAGTATATAATCACAGGCAAATCGGAAGAATAAATCATCCTTATCCCGTTTGTAAACGAATGTACAAACATATGATGTTTGCCAAATATAAGACAAAATTAAGTCTCTGAAATGGTAGGGAAAGTTATTCCCCAACCAAGCAGGCATATGACAGTTGAGTACATAGTCTTGAGGATTTTATATGTTTCGTTATTGGACATCATGGTATAATAGTAAAATATGGTAAGATATTGAAAAATGCTCACAATAAAAAAATTGATGGATACTCCACAAAAAATTTTCAATGAAATACTAAAGATAAAATCGTGACTTACTATCTCCTTCTTTTGTTTCTGAATGTGAGTTTATATCATCTAATTTTTTTTCTTCACCACTACTATTTTTTTTTATATTTTCTAGTCTTCTTATACAGCTTCCTTTTGTTACAACACATACGTATTTGATATGAAATACAAGTATTCAACCAATTTGAGTTAATTTTCTACCCGGATTCTGACCCCTCCCCCTCAGAATCATCCCCAGAATAGTCAAATACGTATGTATTGTTGTTGAAACCCAGACCGTCCGACCTACCAGAAAGGTGTAAGGTAACTGTTTGGACGGTCGGGAAGTGCCACCCAATTCAGACCGGAACCCAGTGGGGGAGGCATCCACAAGGACCGTACCCGCCTTCCCCTACCATTAACCTCTCGGAAGGACTTTCGGACCCACATGTTTAACGTGATCGTACTCCGCATGAACACGGCGGCAGTTTTGGCAGTGGCTGGAATCGAACCCGGGCCTACCGAGTGCAACTCCAGCGCGCTAACCAATGGGCTACCGCGCCCCAAATACGTATGTGTGTAAAATTCCGATTGTTTCGATACTATCACACCTGAAAGTTTGTTCACCTGAAAGTAACAAACTTTCAGGTGTGATAGTATCGAAACAATCGAAATTTTACACACACAAATACGTATGTGTTGTTGTTGAGACCCAGACCGTCCGACCTACCAGAAAGGTGTAAGGTAACTGTATGGACGGCCGGGAAGTGCAGCCCAATTTAGACCGGAACCCAGTGGGGGAAATACGTATGTGTATAAAATTTCGATTGTTTCGATACTATCACACCTGAAAGTTTGTTGCATTAATTTTGAAACACCATGTTGTTGTCAGATAATTAAAAAAATTCAATATGCGGCTTCACTTCTATATGCATCTAAGAGAAAAACCTTAAAAACTATTTTAGAAAAATTTGATTTTTATGGACTATTCTGGGCATGATTCTGATGGGGAGGGGCCAGAATCCTGGGCGATAATTAATTCAAATTGGTTGAAATCTTCTATTTTTATCTCAAATACGTATGTGTTGAAGACCCAGGCCGTCCGACTCATCCAGAGGACTTGAGCAACTATTTGGACGGCCGCAAATACGTATGTGTGTAAAATTTCAAGAATCTCAGTTTGGTAGAAGTGGGTTAGAATTTTTTTCCAAATTTGACCTAAAAAAGCTAGCCTAAATAAAACAGTGTACAGATAGAATATATTAAAGAAAAATAATCGAAATTACTTGTTTCTATCATACATTCTCATTGCATATAGTGGATATTGAAGGAAAAAATGAAATATTCAAAATGCAAAAAACTTACATGCAAACTTGAATGCACTTGAATGTAAATACTTTCATCAATACTTTTATTTTTTATTAATCAAAAGAACAGTCAAATTATTTCTATAGCATATTTCTATTTAAAAGTAAGCAACGAAACTATCAAGTTTCATCATTTAATTGTTATACTTCATTACTGAAATTTAAATAAATTGGATTGTGTTTTATACACTTTTATTTTCACAAAAGCTTTTTAAACGTTAGATTTAATTGCATTTTTCTCTTTAAAATTAATTTTTGTAGAAATTTTACTTTGGAAATGAGTAAATAAATTACTTTCGTGATAAGATAGTTTAAAGCAATAAAAATATAAGTGTAGCAAACTTTTCTTTTTATTTGAATTAAAAGAATAGCATTGGAAATTTTGAATGCTATGACTATTAACACATATTTAAAATCAATAAGGATTTCTTTAGGTTTCTGTACCCATTCTTCGTACGGAGTATATAATATAAAGAAACTTGAAATTCACAATCATGTGTAAATTTTTATAGTATACTAGTCTCAAAAATATTTGTCAAAATAAAAGAGATGACGTAGTAAATTGAAAATATCAATAATCCCCGTAATCTTTATACCAGAAGATCGTAATTGATTCCAATATATGCCAATATATATCAAAATATATGCCAATATACCTGTACTACTTATATTCTCGTAGATTAGAAGATATACCCGTGCATTTGTAGAAAATTACTCGTACAACGTACAATATATGAGTTTAAACAATTTTTATCATAATAAAATAATTGCATAATAAATTGAAAATGTCAATAATCCCTGGACCTATAATTTCCGAAAATATCAATAATAATAAAGTTTAAACTTGATCGTAATTAAAATTATCCAGTTAAAAATGCAATGTCAATGAAATTATTTTATACACGTATCTTTATTATTCAAATCGAAAGAGATTTAATAAAAATCGTATGCTGCAAAACACATTGGATTTACATCCGTTGCTAAACGACATGATATCATTTGCTTCAAATAAATTGATGGAAATCATATCGTCTGAATAATGCTATATCCATGGAAGGTTTCGCCACATTTTCGTCACTTTAGAAATAATTTAAAAATTCACCAAATTTACCGCCAAGTGTGCCTGTAGAACTGACAGTACCATTTAGCGACAAGCTGACGAAACATTATCACAATACTATCCCCTAACCAAACACAATTACTTTCATTTATTAAGAGCATTTTTATCAATTTCGTAATATTTTTATGGATTTACAAACATTTTTATCAATTTGGTGACATTTTAAGAATTCTCTAAACGTGTTACTACGTAGGATGGATTAACGACCGACAAATGCTTCCGAAATAGCATTTCAGTACTCTCTTCTAAAAAACAAATTTAATTTCACTGATTTGCGTCGTTTTTATCAATTTGGCGACATTTCCGTCAAATTGGCAAGGTTTAAGAAAAGTTGCCAAGTTAGCGATATTCCGCGAAATTCGTAACTCTGAATTTGCTGATCTGAAGAATGAAACATCCCGATCCGCTTTGCATATACAAAATGAAAACACTAAAATTGTATTAGAAGATATACCCGTTCTACTCTTTTTCTGTTTTAGCAATCGGATAAATTAATTTATTGGGTAAACACAATATATTAATTTATTAGCTAAACACAATATATAAGCTTGAAAACGTTTTGCCAAAGTAAATGAAAGTAATGTACGCTGTCCGCAATTAATATAATTAAAAGAACAGTCAAACCGTTCATATATAAAATATATTGTACATCCATTTATTTATTATTCACATAGAAAAAATAATAATGAATATTAACAACACATTTAATTTATTTGCATTGCTGAATAACATGATATAAGATAGAATCATAAAGTGCGAAATTAAATAGCCCTTTTGATTTCTTTATAATTTTCATTGTTGAGTAAATGCTTGTGAAAAATAAACCATGGAGATAGATTTTCCATTTACATTCATGTTTCAAACAGTTCATGTTTTCCGATAGTGGCTAATTTGCGCAAAAAATCTCCACCAAACTCAGAAATAAAGTTTTATTTCACTTTGAAATCTTAAACAAACGATTTTCATCTTTTCCTTTTAGATAAACCACGGAGTTAGAGAGTAGAACTTTTAGGAAAAAGTTCCGTTTTTCAACAATATCTCGACAACCCATGGTCTTAGAAACTCGAAGCTTGGACTAAATTTATAAGTTGTTATTTCAAGGCTATCAACAAAATGTCATTAAATTCGGTTCAGCCGTATTCCCGTAATGATGAGACAAACGAAAATTTCGTTTTTTACTAATATCTCGAGAACCACAGGTCGTAGAAACTCAAAACACAGATTAAATTTTAAATGGGGCTATTCCCAGGCTACCCACAAAATTTCATCAAATTCGATTCAGCCGTTCTCCCGTGATGATGGGACAGACAGACAGACAGACATATTTTCAATTTTATTTATATAGCTTATTGATACGTAATTTTCCTAATAACACTTTTTATTTGTAACTTTTGTGAATATGAATTAGTTGTAGGTATAAATGCATCATTTCTTTAAATATATGTAATAAAAGTTTTGTTGGATGAAAATAGCTTAATTAGTTTCCAAAATATTGTTTCTCCTGAAAAAGGTAAATTTGTTGAATACAGTGGGATAATTTGATTGATGAATTTGGTTGCCGAATTCGTCTGCCAAATATTTTTTTTCAAAATAAATTTGCAATATTTATATATTGGTTTACAGTAGTAAGTACTAATAGATTGTTGTAGAGCATGCTCTAGAATTAATTCCCACAGTAAATATATACCTTAAAATAAATTTCTATCTGCAAAAGTAATTTCTAATTTTTCAAAAGTTTTCACTTTTTTCGTTACTTATGAAGTTTACCCGTAAATGATACTTTCGTATTTATTTCCTACAATGCATGGTACATGTATGAATAGAAAATTGCACTGTGCGGCAATAAAAATTTAGAAAAAAAATGTTTAACATATTGCTTAAATTACATAAATTTTAAACACATGTTTGAATTTATATGTTTCTATATGTAAAGTGATATGAAGCTCATCTGAGAAAAGTACATGTATATATATTACACACACAGTTCACCAAATTATTGGTGATGGAAATTTTGTTTTATTATTGTCCGTACTTGAAACTTTTTAAGAAACATCAGTTTCTCAAAATATGCTTCAGATAGAGCTTTGATGGTGACTAATATAGATTCAATCTGAAATTTCGGAGCATATAGGGAATGAGGATTTCCGTTTCGGTTAGTTTCCCATTTTCGGTTCAAAATTAATCATTTACTCCGAAACATCTAATTATCAGTACTAACTATAGATAGAAATTAAATGATAGTCGATATCGATTCAACATCAAATTCTCGAGGAGATGTGGTAGTTGAAAAGGATTTCCATTTCCAATCAGACTTTTTTTCTGAAACACTTATTTCTCAGTATCAACTACAAATTAAGCTTAGATGATGACTGATATAGATTCAGCATTAAATTATGAAAGTGGGTAATTGTTTCACTAATAGTTTCCACTGTTGGTGCAGGAGATGCAACTTCCTATTAAAAAACATCAATTTTTCTTACAGTATCTATTTCTCAGGATTGACTTAGATAATGACTGATATGGATTCAACATCAAAGTTCAGATAATAAAGAGGTGTCCATTAAGAACTTCCACTTCCCATTCTGGAACTATCACTTGGTTTTCCGGACATCCATATGACTGCACGAAATAAATGTTCAAAAGAATATCAAATTGTTTAATATTACTATATAATAATCCAAAATGTATGTGTCCACACCACTCGATACCATAAGATGGCTTCTTCACAAATATCTTGTAAAATTGTGTTTTAGGGTTAACTTAAAACTAAATTCCGCATATGAAAAGCAGTCCAATAATGTATGTCACACAGATATTTGAAAATAAAATTAAACTTGTATGCAATATCCCAAAAAAATGCAGTTTTCTTAAAAAATATTTTTAACATTCAGTTAGGGCACATCGGTCTCAGTGTATTTGTTTAAGCAAATGAAATTCCATATTCATCATAATTAAATACGTAACATATTTTTGAACAACGGAGATAAATACCGGCACTCAAAGGTTGATTTAAAACAATCAACTTGTTCAATCAATGCATTATATACTCGTTTTTCTTTTGTACTGATGATCTCCATTTTTATCCTGGAAAAAATGTATTTTATTTTACTCTGAAACCAGTTAATATTTTTAATCAAATTTATATGCTGTTACCTACGAAGTACCTGTTCATGTTAATTAATTAATTCAAACAGCATCTCAAGCGAATATTTATATATTTAAAAGTTCCTGATAATTTCATGTTATCATCCACTCAGTTTGTTTTCTCTTTGAAAGTTCATTCTTACTTCTCATATGAAGAACAAAGAAATAGCGAAGCGTCTGTGTTCTTAATTCTCATCATCCAGAATAGCGTCTGTTAAGCGTCTGTGTTCTCGTAATCCAGAATAGTTTACGTAGTAAAAGGCGATATTTGTGCGTTTGTGTGTGTGACGTCCATAATCGAAGCTTTATTTTTGCACTGCTGCTGAATCAACGTATTCAAAAATTTATATATATCCATCAATAAAATCATATAATTGTCCACCAGAGACACAGTTTGCACAATTCACACTGGTGTTGAATCAAAAATCAGCAAAATCATATAAATTCAAATTCTAAATCTATGAAACCTTTATTATATACAAATTCTGAAATTTCTTCTATTGATACTGATTTAAAAACCCATTACAGGTATGCTCATTTTTCTATTGCAGAAAACGTACTTGTTTTGAACCGCACAAAGTATAATGCAACCCATGGAGGAAACAAAGTATAATGCAATTCACTGATTGTCCCTGAAACCTTTATTAACAATTACATCGACTTGTTGAATAAGTTTAAGTGCATCCATACAAATTTAAATGGAACCAATTAATTTAAATGCGTCATTGATATTATATATAATAAATTTCAAAAACATTTCTGGGAGATACAATGAATATAGAATTATATAATTATGTTTCATGCTCAAATAGGAGATCTGTAAGGGTTAATTGAACCTTGATGTATTGGTTACAACGTTGATAAATTAGTTATGGAAACCCAACAACATGGTTGACTTACAGTCTATAAAATTCGAGTAGACAACTTTGGTGTCCTAAAGTTTTTGTTATCTAAATTTGTAAGCAACATAATAGTTATTGTTATCTAAATTTGTAAACAAGATAGTGGTTATTGTTATGTAAATTTGTAAATAAGATAGTGGTAAAATTGTACACTTTGGTTATGAACTTTGTTCCTTAGTATTATTTTCTATGATAAACACTGTTAAAAGATTCGTTTCTGATAACTTATTTAAGAACTTGAATAATAAAGATACCTGTATGTGCATACACTCATGCCCAAAAGTTAAGCATAACTCATAAAATGAGAAAAATTAGGAGTTAATATGGATACAATGGTTCACAATCAATTGTGGAGAATCGTGGGACGAGTAAAAACGACCTCGAGCGGCATGACCAGTTGAGGCAGAATTTCGCAATTGATGTGTTACGTAGCGTTGTTAACAATAAAAAAGGACGAAAAATGTCACGAAGATGCCAACTGGACATGTTTTTGAAGGGGCAAATTAATGGAATGCTGGAATCCCGTCGATTCCAAACCGAAGAGTCTCGAATTCTGAATGTGTCCTAGTGTGTGGTCTCCAGACTCAGCCAGATGTTCCAAACCACTGGAGATGTTACGTGACGACCAGTACCAGGTCGGCCAAGGGTAACAGCCGCTCGGCAAGATCGATATTTGGTGATAACTGAGCGATGTCAGAGGAACCGCTCTGCCAGACAACTGTGTTCAGCCCTGACATCCGCCACAAAAGTCACTGTTTCCAGACAAACTGTTTACAGGAGACTCAGACACGTTGATCTCTATTCCAGACGACCAGCAGCTTACATCCCCCTGACATCTGCACAGAAAAGCGCGCGTTTATAGTTGAGTTTGGAACATCTGCAGTGGAGTAGAAAACAGTGGGGCAATGTCATGTTCAGTGACCAGCAAAGGTTTGGCATGTAAACAGATTCTCGTAGTACTACCTGCAGAGAACTTTAACGCGTTTTCACCCGGGAAACTGTACGGAAAGACACCGTTTTCCATTTGGGAGTCATGGTCTAGGCAGGAATCATAATGGACGGCCGCACAGACCTTCACATCTTTGACACGGGGCGGTTACCGGTCAAAGATGCAGAGACGAAGTTCTTCAGCCTACGGTTCGATTGTTTCGAGGTGCTACTGGTCCTGATTTCATATTCATACATTATAACGCGCCTCCACACCGTGGGACCTTGGTCGACGACTTTCTTCAAACTGAGGATATCCAGCACATTCAGTGGCCTGCCAACTCTCCTGATCTGAATCCAGTATAGCATGTGTGAGATATACTCGGGAGACATCTTGCAGCACTCCACTACCTATGAAACTCCGTTCCGAGATTAAAAACTGCTCTCCGTGGAGCTTGGAACTCTTTGAGTACACAACTCATCTAAACCCTCAACGAAACTATGGGAAAACGTTGTCAGCATGCGTGGTCGAGCAAGTCGAGTCAAGCCACACTTCAGCTAATTTTTTTTTTCGAAAAACTTGCAATTTTCAAATCGAAGACATTTTAAATAGTGTTCAAATGTGTTATTTAAGTACGTCGCTTATTTAATTGTAAATAAAAGTGGAAATGATTTTTCATTCAAAGCGGCCGATTTTAAAATTGAGGTGCATAATCAGTATTTGTAATACTTAAGTAGCATTTTCTTATTTAGAACCGGGGCAACGTGGCAGAATATGTTCTAGTTGTATAATTATTGCTGTAATCATATAGTATTCAATACATGCTATAGTATAATTCAAGTAGAAGTGTTACCAAGTATTTCTAACTTAACATACTCCCAAATTGCTTACTTTGGCATGGGTCACAACGCATACCAATTTTTATTGCTGAACGAATTGTTTTGTGTTTAATGAAAAAGTTGAAAAAAAAATACCATTTTAAGCGTTCAGTCAATGCACTTCATTAAACCAATAAAAATAAATTAGATCTTCTAGCAAACATTTTAATTACAAAACAAGTCCTAAAACGCTTACTGAAATTGCATTTTATTCTTCAGGTAATTTATTTCTTCAGAATCTCCGATTTTAATTGGACTAGTTTATAAAAAGAAAATGAATTACTTCCGTGATAAGATAGTTTAAGTCAATGGGTAGAGTATAAATAAATATACCGAGCGTCATTTTAACTGTAAAAAAGAAGTTTAAAAACTGCTGAAACAAAGCCTCAATGATATAAAAAGCATACACACAGAATTAAACTGGTCAACCGGTTTCGAAAGCAGTAAACTTCTTTAAGACACAAGCAGCATAACGTCACTTATTCCTGCAAGCTTGGTAACTGTTGTAGAATAACACATGTAACTAAAAGAAGTAGAAAAAGCAGAATGTACCGTTTTCATTCCAAGAGTTTATAAAGAGAAAATGAATTTCTTCTGTGATAGGACAGTGGAAGTCAATGAGAAGAACATAAATAAATATAGCGAGCGTCATTTTAATTTTCAAAAATAGTTCAAAACTGCTGAAACAAAGCGTAAATATTATGAAAAGCATACACAAAAAAGTAAACTGGTCAACCGATTTCGGAAGCAGTAAACTTCTTTAGGACAAACAAGAAGTAAAACTTTACTTATTCCAACAAGTTTGGTAAATGCGGCAGAACAGTACATGAAGTAGAAGAAGCAATGAGGCAGGGAAACAAGAAGCAAAATATTACAAAATAAGGGTAAAAGCCACAGAGGATAGGAATAATAGCTGATAATGAAAGAACGGGAATGAACGGAAAGAAAACTAGTCGTGTGCTGATGACAACTTTTATCCTGCCTCAACTTTCATCAAAGTCAAGTCGGCTATTCCACTGCATTTGCTGAACGTACTTGAAGAAGAGGAATTGCGCTTCGTAATTGTCTTAAAGAAGTTATTTACCTTCGAAACTGGTTGAACAGAATATATTTTTGTGTACACTGTCTTTAAGAATTCTTTATATTATGATCACTTTAATTGTCAAATATTTTAATTTTCAAATGCTTTAATGTTTTACACATTATTTAAAATGCACACAACTAAACCAGGATTTAGCTATTTTGATGAGGACTCTTTGTAATAGATCATATACAAAGAAAACTATCGAGGAATAAATTAATTTAAAAAAATCTGACAAATACTCACATATAAGTCTATAATTCTTCGGATATTGAATTTTTATACGGTTTTTTAATTATCTATAATAGAATTGGACGAGATATGACTTTATGTCTTTGACATGTGAATCGGTGGTTATGGCGTGTGATTAAGTTAATATGATAGATATGACTTATGATTTAATGCTTAATGTAGGATATTTTTGGAATGATCTCCAAGCTTTCAACGTATATAGTCATATTTTATCTTTACAACAGATTACGATCAAGACATAAATTGCAATTTGGAAAGTATGCTCATGAATAATTCTTACCCATCCAAATATTCATTCCTCTGTCCACAAAACTGAAGTTTCTACATTTCAAAGAATACACTTAAAGTAATATCATACGCTAACAGGATTGATACATTTGGCAATAAAATACTCTAATAGTAATATAATACACTAACCGAAATATCACAAATTATTAATTTCGAATTATGTACCAACAGTAAGTACATCGTATTCAGCGATAACCATCTATTCACGGATGATGATGCTGCGTATGATTTGTAATATTTCCATAAATTATTACTGCACTGGGAGATAAATTCTAAGCTTTACGAACGTTCGCCGTTGGTGTATTATGTGAATACAAAATTATTATTATTATTCGGGAAAGAATTTCAAATTGGATTTTTATTCATATTGCCAGTATTAATAACGAACTGAACTTTTCAGTGTTATATTTGTCTATTCGAAAAATCGACTTTAACAAAAATGACTCTTGTGAGTCGGAAAATCAAATAAATTGAGAAAATATGTATAATAAAAGTCAAGTCGGCATTTTATGTAAATATTACTGTGTAACAATATTTCATTCCGAAATATTTATTTAACACAAATAAACGGTTGAGCGCAAAAACCGTGTAAGTCCACTTCTGATGATTATAATTTTAATTGTTAACTCTTAGACCAAAAGTCGGACTTCACGTTTGGCTTAGGAATGATGTACAAGGGTGAGACAGCCCAGTGGTTAACGCACGAGGATTGCATTCGGGCGAGAAAAGTTAGATTCTCAAAACTGCCGATTTTACCGAAAAAGTCCCCGTGTCCACACGCCGTATGGGCACATTAAATATGTGGGAAAGAAAGGTGCGAAATATGCAGATTTTTTGTATTTTTAATGCAACAAGATCATTACAAAAAACCGCAAATCTGTATCTTTAAAATCAACTGAAGTATATAAGGAAAAAATATAGTTCATAGATACATATATAGTCCGTATAGAAAAGGGTTATAATCCGTATATTAAAATATTTTAATAATTAATTCTTCTATTAGATGTCATTTTTGAAATTTTGGCTATAATTTTATTCGCCAAGTTAGCCAAATGCCTCCACAAGTGTTACAGACAAACAGGAAGAAAATTATTTCTTATAGACCAAGAGGAATATCCGTCATATAACGGAAATCAAAATTATCAATGTTGGCGATATTTTTGTCACTTTGGCAACATTTAAAGTAGTTGGCGACGTCCCCCTAAATTTCTAGTAAAGCGTTACGGACGGTCGGATTGTGAAATGGGTTATTCTTTTAATATATTCTCATGTTCTTTCCCATACATTGAACGTTCATCAATTAGTCGTCATTTCAATGATTTTGCTTTGGTTCAGCAATTTGGCGAATTTTTATAAATTGGGTGACATGTTCGTCAATCCGGCAAAACTTAAAAAATCAGCAAGTTGGAGATATTCCGACAAATTCATCACCCAAATTTTGCCAAAGGTTACGGACGAAAAAATGGGTTATGCTTATAGTGCACTAGCAGCATACCCGTTCTTCGTATGGAGTATATAATATAAAGAAACTTATAATTCGCAATCAAATATTCGCACCAAAATTTCATTCGCACCAAAATTTTGCCAAAGGTTACGGACGAAAAAATGGGTTATGCTTATAGTGCACTAGCAGCATACCCGTTCTTCGTACGGAGTATATAATATAAAGAAACTTATAATTCGCAATCATGTGCAAATACTGTTAAAATATTAAAAGTATTGCTCCTAAAGATACATTTAAGAATATCTGTTCTCAATATGCAAAATTATCTTAATGGGCAGATCTGAAGAATAAAACATCCTGGCAACTTTTGTAGGCAAATTTACAAAAAATAAAGGAATTGAATCAACATATCCAACCCCGTACTACTTATATTGTCGCAGATTAGAAAATATGCCAGTGTGTTATTAGAAGATTACCCGTATTACAATATGAGTCTCAAAAATCTTTGCCAAAAAAAAAGAGATGGCGTAATAAATTGAAAGTATCAATAATCCCCGTACTCTTTATACCAGAAGGACGTAATTGATTCCAATATATGTCAATATATATCAAAACATATGCCAATATACATGTACTACTTATATTCTCGTAGATTATAAGATATATCTGAGTATTTGTAGAAGATTACTCGTACAACGTACAATATATGAGTTTAAACAATTTTTGTCATAATAAAACAATTACATAATAACATGAAAATATCGATAATCCCTGAGTCAATAATCCCCGAAAATATAAATAATAATAACGTTTAGATCTGAAGACCGTAATTGATATTATCCAGTCAAAAATGCTATAAGAAAAATCAAATCGTTCTTTTCTAAAATATATTTTTATACCCATTTATTTATTATACAAATCGAAAAAATAATAATTAAAAATAACAGACAGATTTAATTTAATTGCGTTTCTGAGCAACACGATATAAGGTAGGATCTTCCTCATAAACTGCGAAATTAAATAACCATTTTGATTTCTTTATACTTTTCATTGTTTAGTAAAAGCTTGTGGAAAATGAACCGTGCAGATAGCTTTCCCATTTAAATCATGTCTCAAACAATTCATGTTTTCAGAAAGTGACTAATTAGTGCAAAAAATCTCCCATAAAACTCAGAGATAAAGTTTTAATTCACTTTCATGCGATTTTCAAGCTTTTCGGTGGGTAAACCACGGAGTTAGAGAGTAGAACTCCTAAGAAAAAGTTTGGTTTTTCATTAATAATTCGACAACCCCTGACCTTAGATACTCGAAACTTGGGCTAAATTTATAGGGGACTATTTTAAGGCCATCCACAAAATTTCATCAAATTCGGTTTAGCCGTTCTCCCCTGATGATAAGACAAACGAAAATTTCATTTTTAACTAATATTTCGAGAAGCACTGATCGTAGATACTCCAAACATGGACTAAATTTTAAGAAGGACTATCTCCAGGCTACTCACAAAATTTCATCAAATTCAGTTCTGCCGTTCTCCCGTGATGGCGGGGCAAACAGACAGACATATTTCAATTTTATTTATATAGATTTTTATATTCTTTCCAAGATATTGAATTTTCGTCAATCAGTCGTTATTTTCATTCATTTGGCGTAATTTTTATCAATTTATCGATATTTTCGTTAATTTTACGTTCGTTAATTTTTGTAAATTTAAAAAGTCGCCAAGTTGGCCACATTCCGCTAAATTTTTCGCCAAGGTATCGCCAAGGGTTATGGATGGAGAAATAATTTATTCTTATAGCAGATAAATGAATATTGACGTCCAAATACAAAAGTGTTACCCTAATAATTTTTTTCTCATAAATGGAACGAGCTACGTCCACGAGAATAATGTCACCAAATTTATCGCATGATAATACATATGAAAATTGAACACATTTCACAATAATTAATTTTTTTTTTATTTTAAGTGATTTTTTGATAATTGATATAGGTGCAATATATCAAAAACGGTTCATGCTATCTTTCTAGAGTTTATGTCAACTGCTTTCTAATGAAAAATTACATAAGAAATGACTATTTGCGTAATGTAATTAAAATTTCTGATTTTTGATGATTTTTTCAAACATTTACTAGACAATTTTGGCATGTT
This sequence comes from Amaurobius ferox, assembly GCA_951213105.1. NCBI lineage: Eukaryota > Metazoa > Arthropoda > Arachnida > Araneae > Amaurobiidae > Amaurobius > Amaurobius ferox. The sequence continues at coordinate 52,976,137 of OX578147.1, read as the reverse complement.
CTGAACATTCGATTGCGTTTAAATGTAATAGGCTTCCAGTATTCACGGATTGTGTTTTTTGTACCAAATTTCATTCGAATCGCTCCATTCGTTCGTGAGATATCGTCTCCAGAGACTCTCTGACACACGCACACACACACACACACTCACAGACATCACCTCAAAAATGTTCGATTCGTGATCCGGGATGCTTGAAACGTGCTCTCCCGTCACAAACTCGAATTCGAATTTTCGACCCCGTCACAATACTTTCCTTATACACTATACTATGTACTATATACGGAAAGGACCAAAGCCAAAAGTATACTGTCTAATCAATTACGAATAAGAACAGTAATTTAACGCCTTCTTTTATTCAATCTACTGTACTTTAAAATTCATTTAAGTTACAGTTTGATTTAATACACAATTATTTATTCACTTTAGCGCAATAACCAAGTAAATCTATATGTCTTTTATTGTTCCTGAAATTAAATTGAACAAAAAATATATATTTGTCTACAAGCAAGAAGTAATTTGCTTACATTGGTAATTTCAATTATGTATGATGCAAGAATTTCCTATTCATGATTTTTGCTCTTCTGAAAGCTTGGTATATTGAACTTGCGTGGTTTTGTGTGCACGTCTTCAAATACGAGTATTAATCATGCATAATTCAGGTTGAAAGTGACTTTAAAAAAATGGCAAAATTGTTATGTGCTCATCTGAGCTTTGGGAAATTCATCTGATTCTCAGATTACCAGCAGCAGTTCAAATAATTTAAACATTTCTGTCAAATTCCTAATTTAAATGCCATCCTTTAATTATTTTATATGACATCTCTTATGGCTGTAACTTGTGTCCATAACGTAATTTATTTTTCGTGGTTTAAAACGCATAACAGTTTTGATTTTGGGGGAATATAAAAGCTTTTAAGCATTTCCAATGTTTCGTCTTTTCCAAGTTTTTGAGCCCAAAAATGTCAAAACTAAATTATAAAAATCTGATGTGGACAGCACATGACTTTAGCTGCAGACTTTTATCTACATTATCTTTATTTTAATTAAATTATGTTCACATTTAATTTAATTTTCGTTCTCGTTTGGTAACTGGACTTATTTTCAAAGGTGGCGTAGCGAAAATACGAAAAAACTAAAATATCTCGAGAACGGCTAGTCCTAGTGTAATAGGGTTGGTCTTATTATTTTCTTCTTTAAAAGTTACGTATAAAACAAGCCTTTAATTGATTTATTTGATCATACCTAGTTTTTACTCTAGATTTTGATGATTTTTGAGGGCCATTTCTCGAAAAAAATGCAGGTTATTATTATCCGATGCGTACCAAAATCTAATCAGCACCAGAGTAACCCACAAGCGACTTATCTACCGAATTTTGTGAAATTTGGTCCATTAGTTTTTCAGCTAGAGTGGGTAACGGCAATTTTTGAGGGACATTTCGCAATAGAAGGCGGGTTTCTTTTATCCCGAATCGTACTAAAATCTAATCGACACCGGGGGTCACACCCAAGTGACTTACCTACCAAATTTTATGATATTCGGTCAATTAGTCTTTTAGTTAGAGTGGATGCAAAATCTGCACAGACAGACACACAGACATACACACAGAGATAGACACACAGACACACATACAGCACACAGACGTCAAGCTAAAAATGGACTGTTCGTATTCTAGAGGTCTCAAAACGTGTAGATCCGTAGAAAACTCGAGTTGTGATTTTTGGTATGATTCCAATACATTCCCTAAACATTATCATGTATTACAGGGAAAGTAAAATTCTGATGTGGACAGCACATGACTTTTCCTGCAGACTTAAATTCAGTTTCTCTTTATTTCTTTAAGAACTCATTAAATTGAGTTTAATTGCACAAAATGTGGCTAAATTTGCATTTTTAATTCAATTTCTGATTTTATTTGGTATTGGACATTTTTCCACGGACGGCATAAAAAAATGCGAAAAATCTCAAATATCCCGAGAACGGTTAGTCGTAGAGTAATAGGGTTGCTCTTATTCTTTTTCTGGTAGAAAATTACGTATAAAACAAACATTTAATCGATACATTTGAACATACGTCGTCTTTTTTTACATATTGGCAATTTTTGCGGGTCATTTCGTAAAAATAGGCAGGTTGTTCTTTTCCGAATTGTACCAAAATCTAATCTGTCCAGGGTCACACCCACGGGTCTTACCTACCAAATTTTATGAAATTCGGCCCATTAGTTTTTGAGTTAGAGTGGATACATACATTGCACAGACACACAGACAGACACACACACAGACATCTTACTAAAAATAGTTGTTTTGTATTCTAGATATCTCGAAACTTGTAGATCCGTCGAAAACTCGAGTTGCGATTTTCGGCATGATTCCAATACTTTCCCTATACATTACCATGTATTGCAGGGAAAGTAAAAATAAATTTAATGTGTGTGAGTACTTATTCCCCCATGGTGAAGGGGCATCTACGCATTACGTCCACAAGACCTCATAAATTTAGTAGATTTACCAGTTGAAAGGAAATAACTGTAGCTTTCGTTTGAAGTATCTGCTGAGAAAGAAAGGATGTCATGTGAGTTTTAGTAAAGAAATGTTGGTTCTACATTATGTCTTTAGCAACACGGCTTTAGTTCATTAGTGGTATATTCATTAGTGACGGTCGAGTTTTATCATCCTTTCCGGGATTTATGACTTAATATTTGTGACGTTAACAAGATATTTGTGACGTTAACCAATCAGACGTTAACAAGTGTTGATGCTGAAAGAAGTTCAATTGATAACTATGCGATTTTGGTCTCTGTTGCTGGTGATTTTCAAACAGGAATGGTCGTGATGTGGCGTTGGTCACCTGGATATTGAAATAATAATTTTCATAAGTATATGATTTGAAATTCACTCTACAGAATAGTAACTATAATTGTTCAACATAAAAATTTTGTGACAGGATTGTTAGGTGTTATTGAATAGGGATTTCACAGTAAGGGAGATCGCATATTGCGACAATATTGTGTAAAAAGTAATCTTTCGCTTCAGAACTTCCGCAGCTAGAGGTTGCTTTTAGCTGCTGTGTAAATTATTAAAACTACATGTATCAACTACTAAATACCTTAAGCTATATCAGATTATATCTTTATGCAAACACGCCACATAATTCATGTGGCTGTAACCATTCATGAGGCTGTATTCATGTAAAAAACCTGATGTAGGCAGAACATGACTTTCCTTATATAATGTAATTTATTTACGGCATTTACAGTAAAAAAATAGATTATTTTTATAGTAGATATTAATATTATTTCCAAGATATAGAATTTTCGTCAATGAGTCATCATTTTCATTGATTTAGCGTCATTTTTATCCATTTGGCGAGTTTTTAGTTAAATTAGCAACATTTAAAAAAGTCGTCAAGATGGCGGTATTCCACCAAATTCGTCGCCAAAATCTCGCCAAGTGTTATGGATGGAGAAATAAGTTATTCTTACAGCAGATTAATGACTATTGGCGTTCAAATACAAAAGTATTACTCAAAGTATATTTTTTCATGAATGGAACGAGCTAGATCCACGAGAATGATTTTACCAAATGTATCGCATGGTATTACATATGAAAGGTTAACATGTTTCTCAATAGGAAATATCTTTTTTTATTTTATATGATTTTTTGATAATTTTTTTGAAAAATGTGCAATATCTAGAGAACAGTTCCTGGTAGCGTTCTAAAATTTATGTCAATCGTTTTCTAATGAAAAATTACATAAGAAATGTCTATTTGAGTAACTTTATTAGCGGTTTTGAGTTTTTGACGATTTTTTCAAAATTTCACTTGAAAATTTAGGGGTGTTCTGAACAGTCGATTGCGTATAGAAACAGTAGGCTTCCAGTGTTTACGGATTGTAATGTTTGCACAAAATTTAGTTCGAATCGGTCTATTCGTTCGTCAGTTTTCGTCTCCTCAGGCTCACTGACACACACACACACACACACACACATATCACTTCAAAAATCTTCGATTCGTGATCAGGGATGTTTGAAACATGCTCTCCCGTCGAAAACTCGAATTCGAATTTTCGATTCCCTCACAATACTTTCCTTATACATTATTATATATAAGGAAAGTAAAAAGAAAAGGTGAAATATCTGAAAATAAATGTTAATTATTGAAATTAATACGCTATTAAAGAAAAAAATATTATTGGTGTTATTAAAACGCCTTAATGTAAAAAGGTGATTATATCTTTGTAAAATACATGCGTCAATTCTTCCAAATATTGAAGAGAAATAACACATTACGCTCACGTTCCAAATCTTCCGAAGACAAATTAAAAACAATAAACGTTTTATGTAAATGAAATTCATATTTATAATTCTATACTTAATAAACTAAAAGTAGGTAGGGTGTGATATAAAACGCAAAACATTCTGACAGTAACAAGAAGCAAGCAATGTATACTTTATTCTACTTTTCTCGCCAACAAATGTGGTTCAGTAATAATTTATACAATGTGACACACTGAACTATTTATTCATGAGATACTGAAGAACAAAAGTCATGTGATATTGTTTATGCTTTCACAAGTCTCATATCTAGCCTAATTTAGTAGCTTTTTTAGCTAGCGAAATACATTTGTTCAGTTTTAACTATAATACTGTGTAACTGTTAAAGTGTAATCCGTACCATTTAATTTTCAAATTTTTTTACCGCGCCATTATTTTCACTATATTTTTACATTTGACAAGGAACCGCATAAGAAACCCTTTAAAAGCCACGTGAAAAAATATTATATATAAAAAAATATGTATATGTATGTATGTATATATGTATGTATGTATGTATGTATGTATGTATGTATATATATATGTATGTATACATATAAATATCTATATATATATACACTATATATATATATATATATATATATATATATATATATATAAATATTAATATATATATATATATATATATGTGTGTGTGTGTGTGTGTGTGTTCCAATTTCATATAAATTCGGTTGCTTATCTTGAGATATTTTTTTCTCAGCAAAAGTATATTTCATAATATCCTAAAACGCGACATGTGTTAAATACTAAACAAATGTGTCCATTTGTTTTCAGTTTAAATAACTCAAACGTATACTCATAACGGACATATTTAAATAATTTGCAATTTTCTTAATTTTATGTTATAAAGGTTCAATATGACGAGTAATGCGCGTGTTATTGTTCTGTAAATAAAATAATTTTGTACTAACTAACATATAACATGTAAAAAGACTATTCCTTTTAAAAATTATACATAAATTATTTCCATAATGTTTTTAGTTGATTCGAAAAAATATACTCGAAAGTTCCAGTCGTTATCTCCTTTTGAGCTCCAGTAAGGCGAACCGGTTTTATCGCATTTAAATAATTGCAACCAATTTTCTAAATGTGAAGTAAAAGCGGTTTATGTGTGGTAGAGTGAAATTTACAACGTCTTAAGAACGGTTTGTAAAAACTAAGTATCTTTGTTAATTTATTTCTGGATAGAAGTTATAAAGTGTTTACACATTCGATATTATTCAATATATTTGTTTCTTTTATGATTTTTGTTTCAATTTCAATCAAAAGTGCACTATATAACTCGAGAGCACTACATGGTAATACACAAACCTGACAGAATTTTTTCACAGTGACGTAAGATTTACGTCACACTGACTTTGGGACGTCACAGTACGTCTCTGCAATGTCATATGAGATCACAGCAAAGTGATTTTGGTCATTTTCATAGTCATTTATGACGTCGCATATTAACTTGTTTGCGACATCACTTTGTAATTGCCATTGCTATGTTGTCACATTGTTACGTGTTAATTAAATAGTTGAAATGTCGCAAAATATAGTCTTAATGAAGTTACAAAGTGACTAATACGTAACGTCGCATAGAAGTCACACATATGACGTCATATTGTGACCCAGGTGCCACGTGACTACAACGTGACTGTCACACATGTGACGATCTTTGCTGTGAGGGAATATGTGATACCATTCTCTTTTGATTAAAAATTACAGATGAAAAATGATTTTGGGTAATTATTAAAGCATTTAATTTTCTATGTAATTATTAAATTCCTTTGATTTTACTAGTATCTATTTAAAAATTTGGGGTCCGTCTCAGACCAACAATTTATTGATTATAAGTATCTGAAATTTCATTCTAATTATACAAGATATATTGTATCCATAGACTCAAAGACATAGACTAATGAAAATTAATTATTTGCATTCAAGACTGCTCGAAACCCATAGATCCATAATTAATCCGAGAGTCAGATTTCTAACTCCATCTGAATGCCTTTCTTTCATATATACAACGCATCGTAGGTAAAGTAAAAATATAATACAGCTATTAATTCACTAATGAAGATCATATCACTAATCTAAATGAATTAGTTCCTATGTTCAACAGTTTCATTACAAATATATAAATGTTTTTGCTAATTGCATTTTGCTTTTCGCCCTATTTATTTCAGAAACATGTTTTTCATCCAAGGAGCTTAAAAAGAACAAATTAATTACCGCGTCCGAAAATAGTTCAAAGGCGATTAAATACCATAAAATTCAATTCACGTCAAATTAACATGCAAATTGTATTTGAATAAGATTCCAATACTTTAAAAATGCATGTATTCACGTATAACAATTAAGGACATCATTGTTTTGGAACCATGTATTAGGAAAAATGTTTAAGCTGATATAGACAGATATACTACAACTACATAAAATGAATATATATATATATATATATATATATATATATATAATATATATATATATATATATATATATATATATATAAATATATATATATATATATAAATATATATATATATATATATATATATATATAAATATATATAAATATATATATATATATATATATATATATATATATATATATATATATATATATATATAAATATATATATATATATATATATAAATATATATATATATAAATATATATAAATATATATATATATATATATATATATATATATATATAAATATATATAAATATATATATATATATATATATATATATATATATATATAAATATATATAAATATATATATATATATATATATATATATATATATATAAATATATATAAATATATATATATATATATATATATATATATATATATATATATATATATATATATATATATATATATATATATATTTGAAATGAAATAATAAGAATTATGTAATAAAAAAAAAATAAAAAAAAAAATACAATTCAAGTAATATTAACATCACCATAGAAGCAAATTCACGGCCATAATGCCGATAAGAGAAAAGAACAGAACCTTTTCAAATTCGATGATTAATCAGAATAAAATTCCTCTTCAGGTCTGAGTATTTAATTCTAATTAAACCAAACAAATGCCTGTTTCAGATTAAGCAATAGTACATTACTATAAATGCTTAAACTCAGACTACAGACATCAAAAAATGAAAAAATGAAAAAAGGATACATTAAGAAAATTGTATTACCATGCGGCATGAATCCTTCTTCCTCACCACGTGTATACACGATCAACCTCAACAGCTTAATCTAGAAGCACCGGAATGAACAAGTCGAAATTCTACCAGGGAGGCAGTACGAACGTTCACGGAAATACTCCCAAACCGGTCCAGTGAGTCTAAGCTGGAGACTGGACAAGCAATTCAGAATACAACTTCCCAAACATGCAGAACTGAATATGAACATGAATCAAAGATGAAAATTCCTACTAAACAAGTAATTCATAGGAAAACTGGATAATCGAGAATGCCACTATACACCATTATAAGGGCGCTCAAAACGCAGTTTCAATACTGACAAAAGTTACATTTTTTTGCGAAAATAAAATTCAAAACATTAATGTTAATGCATCTTATTTTCCGATTTTTTATATATATATATATATATATATATATATATATATATATATATATATATATATATATATATATATATATATATATATATATATATATATATATATATATATAAATATATATATATATATATATAAAAATTCCCAAAAAGGACAAGTAGCAATGTACTCGTTCAGAATCTAGATGTGTGACAGAAGTACCGGCCGGGGGGAGTTGCGACCCCCAGCACTCCGGTTAAAGCTTTTTCCGCCATGGCAAACGCTCCCGGTAACCGATACTCCCTACACGATTTCCTTCATGACCCTTTATACTTCCGTAAAAATTACACACATATACAATTTCAATAACATGTAAAAAGCTAAAAGTTTACTTTTCCACGCTAAAACTATCCATGGATCATGTTGTAAAAATATAACAATTAATTTAAAATACAAAATATTCAAGACTATTAAAATCCCAGTCTGAGAGGATCAAAACTAATGTTTGAAATACAATCAGAGTGTCTGTATTTTTAAATATGGACTCAAGACCTATTGGCTACTCCATCGCCATATATATACTAATGTTTGAAATCATTTAACTCATGGTCAATTATTACTGTAAAAACTATATATTCAAGACTATTGAAATCCATGTTATTATTATGAAAATCCTTTTCTGGATACCAAAACCTATTGGAATAAAAATCCTATTGTTTAAATTTACTGCACTTGTGATAGTTTAATGCTCAAAAATCGATATATTCAAGTCCAAAGACATTCCAGACAGAGAGTTATTTTTAAATATTGGATACATGACATTTAAACATTATAATAACCTTATAAATATATAGACACATAAATACGCCATAGTCCAAACTCTACGCAATACACCTTCTCGTGGAACAACACATAACTTGTTGACTTTATATATATATATATATATATATATATATATATATATATATATATATATATATATATATATATATATATATATATTGAAAATTCTAAAATTTGGAAAAGATTATTTATTTAATATGTTTAGACAATTTTCCAAATCATATTCATTTGAGTATGTACAGTAGTGGCCAAAATTGTGGAAACCTTTTAGAAAAAGTGTATTTTTGAGGTTTGATGGCTCATAACACCACTTTCATTGTACCAATACCATAAAATTTTATATCAATGGAAATATAAATTAATCAAGATTATAATGCAATTAAATTTATGAAATAGGTTTTAAAATAACAGCATTTATTAAGAAGAAAATTATAATATATAAAAAATGAGATATCCAAAAATTTTCACCATGTCCGTTAATACTTAGTTAGGTAACATTTTGCCTTAATTACCGCCTTACAGCGCTTACCCATAGAGTGAACCACGTTTTTTAGTTTTGAGGCTGTTATAATGTGAAACCAAGATTGAATTATTGCTTCTGTTAATTGAGTTTTATTGATGGGTTGCTTCTTACTAACAAGTTTCTTTAGTCGGCTCCATAGATTATCGATGGGGTTAAGGTCTGGGCTATTCCCAGGACATTCCAGTAGTTGAATATGAAGATCTTGAAGCCACTTTTTGCACACACGAGCAACATGACAGGGCGCTGAATCCATATGAAATATAAATGCTTCATTATCTTGGGAAATGCCACTTGCAGATGCCTGCGGTTTGAACTCAAGCAATTTCATTCTTTGAGCATTTATATTCCCATTGATCACACAAATTCTGCCCACACCTCTTGATGTTATACAACCCCAGATCATAACACACATAAATGTTTCACGGTAAGTGTAATGCAAAAAATAAAAAATAAGAAGAAGAAAATAGAAAATTAAAATTACAATCTGCTTAAAAGTGGATTCTTGTATGAGTAAGTCGAGTTCAACCACACTGCAGTTATTGAGCCAGCAGCCCTACCGTGCTGAAAACACCGGTTCTCGTTAGATCACCAAAATCAAGCGACATCGGGCGCGGTTAGTTCTTAGGTGGGTGACCACCTGGGAACACGGCGTGCTGTTAGCACATTTCGGGTACGGTACCCGGTGGTTTGCGCTCTGGATTTGCACGCTGCCACAACTGCCGCCGTGTTCATGCGGAGTACGATCACGTTAAACATGTGGGTCCGTAAGTCCTTCCGAGAGGCTGGTGGTAGGGGAAGGAGGGTACGGTCCCTGTGGATGCCTCCCCCACTGGGTTCTGGTCTAAATTGGGTGGCACTTCCCGGCCGTCCAAACAGTTACCTTACATCTTTCTGGTAGGTCGGAATGTCTGGATCTCAACAACAAAACTGCAGTTGATGTTGTAATAGTTTTGTGTTTTGCATATTAAAATATGTATGTAGCCATTTATTTAACGGGGTTTGCTTTTTAGTCTATTGCATTTTTGTGAAGATTTTAGGGAATGAATACATTATTCAGTTTAGATTTAAAGTTGTGAAAACGTCGGATTTTATTTTACATGGCATTAACTCAATGGCAAAAGCATTATAACGTGGATCTTCCACTCCATTGTTTCGTTCTGAAAAAAGTAAAGTTATTGCATAATCTAGGGAAAGTCATGTGTAGCCTACATCAGTTTTCGTTAAGACATCGCAATAATTCAGTGGATATGTTGATGCATTCATTTGCTAAAGTTCTCATTCTTTTTGCAAGATAAAAAAACAATAGTGACCTCAAAATATTTCTTTATGCTCTCGATATATATTTTTTTTTCTCTTTTCGTCTGATTAATAGCTAACAATTTACAAACTGGAAAGAATTTTTAGCATTCATGAATTATTTATAGCAGCAAGCAGTAAAGATATTTCCTGAACAAAAACTAAAACCCAATCTCTACCAATGCAATTAATCAGGGGCGGAAGAATTAGAAAAAAGAAAAACAGTGAGGGGGGGAGTAATGTTTTAATCATTTGATTTTTTTTATGTATTTATACATTTCAGAATTTTTTGTGTATAAGATATGGCTGTTCAAATAAATCGATATTGGTTTACATTAGTGAACTTAACACTTTCACGATCTACACGCATATAAGCAACCATCGGCCGTCTATACTATTTTGTTGGGAATATATTATTATTTCTATTTTAAAGGCAGATTAAAATATGATAATCGCATGGAATTATCCTCGATGTTTTTTAAAAAAATTATAAAATTATTTCTTCAGGATGAAATCAATACATTTTTTAAAGTCAAGAAATGTTCATATATTTTGCATGCATTTCTATATAAATATTCTGAATGAATTGGGTGTCTAAAATATAAATTACATAGTGTAAATAGATATTTTAGATTAATATGTTATTATTATCGTTTTATTTTAATATATTATTATTATTATTGTTTATAATTTAGATATTTTATATTAGTAGTTTATTATAATCATTTTATTTTAATAAATTATTATCATTATTGTTTATATTTACAGATATTTTATATTAATAGATTATTATTATCATTTCATTTTAATATATTATTATCATTATTATTTATATTTATAGATATTTTATATTAATATTATCATTATTATAATTATTATCATTATAATTGTTTTATATTTAGATATTTTATCGATATATCATAGATGTATCCTAGATAATTTTTATCCAAGTTTTCTTTTTAAGGGCATAATATGACCTAAAGTTGAGCTCAGGACTTTTGAATTTTAGAGAACCCTAAGTAACAGTTTCATTTATGATAATGCATTAAATTAACCAGGTATTACTGTTGTAAACATTCAGAGAAGCTAACAAAATATTCTGTCTCAATTCATTCTCGTTTTCGATAACATGTAGTGAAATGTATATCTCGTAAACGGAACCAAATATGAGTATAAGGAGTGTAGGTAGTTACCAATAAGAAATATTGTTTACGGCGTCTTGTATCACCTATGAGTAATATTTGTCGGCATAGGTGACGTATAAATTTCCCATCACATTCTTAAATATAAGCTTGCTTTAACTTCTGTAACTAATATTGATAGCCTACAAGGAATATTGGTTGAATATAGGTATATAGGAATATTAGTTGTTATAGGAATATAGGAATATATATATATATATATATATATATATAAACACTTTTTTTAGTGTTTTTGACTTGACACATTTACGGAAGTATAGTTTCTGCATGGAATTGGTACCTTGAGTGTTGCCCGGGCATAAAAGCAGTCTTTTAAACGGGAAAAAGGGGTCGCCATACCCCTCTACCATTTTATGCCATGCATTTGACCATTTCTCCCCTTTTTTTCATATGAATTTTGTATGTTACTTTTGGAGAGTATGTTGCTTTGCGCCAACTTCTGGAGAAAAATTGGATAACTGTGGAATTAATTTTAATTTTATATATTCACTGTGCTATATATATATATATATATATATATATATATATATATATATATATATATATATATATATATATATATATATATATATATATATATATAATAAAGATAAAAATAAATAAATAAAAATAGTAAGACTAATTTAAAACATGATCAGTGCCATACCCTAGTTCAAAAACAATACAGAGGAAAATTAAGTAAAGAGGATATGAAAGGAAAAATCTAACAAAAGGAAAACAATGCTACCAAATAAGACAAAATGATCTTAATTTTAAATTATTAATAATACACATGAATTTATCAACATTCAAGAGCGATACTTACAAATCAAGTTCAAACATCAAACGATTTTCAAAATATGGAGGCTCAAAATATTAAAATGACAAAACATAAAAGTAAAAGAAAAGATGCAGTCCTAAGAAATGAAATTGGGTAGAACCTCTGCAGATTCAGCTTTTCAATTATCTTTGCATCCACAGAGGTTCCAAATGTGTTTCGCTCAACGATACAGCCACATGGTCAAAATATCGTCAAAAGATCCGACACAATATCAGATAGAAACATAAATGGAAATAACAAACATTAACGAAAGATAATATTAGTCAAATGGAAAGAATAGGATAAGAGTGCATATATATATATATATATATATATATATATATACATATATTGGTATATTGGTTGGCTATTAGGAATACAGATATGTAAGAATACTGGTTGCTTTATATTATTGTAATATTGATTATAAATCAATACATATTACGTTTTGAATTCTAATAGGAGGTAATGTGATTAAAGTGTGCCAATTTTGCTTTTATGTTCACAAAATTGAAATTTTGTTACGTTTCTCGCAAATACTAATAATAACAAATATGTCTTTAGTCTTTAATTATTTCATTGTATATATTTGATTGTTAAATTTTAAATAAAATTATTTTATGTTAATATTATTTCCTAAATAACTTACATTTTTAAAAGTGTGTATTTATTAGTGAAATGTATTTTTTGTGCAGCAAACTAACAAAATATCAACAATGTTAATGCTGTTTCATTAAATAAATAACTTTTTCTAGCAATTAGATAGAATTATTTTTTTGGTTTACTGTAATATGATAGTAATGTTTGTGACTTGCACACAAAAATAATATAGTCTATAGGTGGTATATAAAATCAAATATAAGTGTATATGTGGTTTATAAAATCAAAATACTTAAGTTTGTTAATATAAAAAGTAAATAATAATAATAATATATTGTTCATTTTTAGTATTATATTCTAGTAATTAATATTCCATTTTTCAAAGTATAGCATATCTGGAGTGTGAAATTACCCATGAGTTTCTCACATATTCATATTCTATAATATTTGGGGACACTTGTATTTTAATTCGCGTCATATTTCATGTGTTTTTTATACGTTTTCGTTTGCAATTATCATCTTAAAATATTTTGTAAAAATTAAAAGTTTATATTTTCCATTCGTATTCCATTTATATTTTCCATTATATTTTCCAACCTTTTAAAAACACCACTAAATTAATTTGGGCTTTCAGTGTTAATATAAACTATTTTGATTCCAAGAAAATCCATTGCGCTACTCAAATTATCCATTTTTCCATATACTGTGATTATGTTCATTATTTCGGGAATTATCGAAGAAGTTTGCATGGAAAATAATACTTTAAATATCCTAAATCTGGATAACTCGAGTTCTAATCATAAGAATTACTTTAATTTATTTATATTTCTACTTTTAATATTATGTACATATATAATTTGCTATATTCATTGAGTTAGCACTGTTCACATACACACACATACATACCCAGACAGAGATATTTCCAGTAATGGTCAAAGTGGGCTCATGAAGTTTTTCTCATACTATACAATAGTATAAGAAAAGAACAATCCTACAAAATTACTGTTTAAACGCATGAACTTAAATATAATAAAAACTCAAAAGTAGATAACATATTTAAAACTGAATTATTAATATGCTTTGGTAAAAAAAAAATCTTTAAAAAATATATATCGTTTGCAATAGACACAATCATTTAATTGTGAAGGTATTAAATAATAAACAAAGTATTGAAAATATGATGTAAATTACAATCATATAACCAGTTTTTTTTACCAGGTTTTGTGTAGGATTTAGTGGAGACAGTGTATGTTCAATATTTACGATTTCTGTGATGTTTAACAATAGCAGCAGACGTAACGACACCAGTTTTTACAACACTTTGACCCGAGAGGTCAATTAGGCCATAAACCTAAGAGGCTACATATAGCCACGAGAATGGTTAAAAACGTTGACCAATTGTGCAAAATGTCTGAGCGCATTGCCCTAAAGTCAGCCAATGGTAACGTAAGATGTGTTACAGACCCCATGCAAAGGAGTCGGCAACCGAATGTTCTAGAATGATATTCAGAACGACTACTACGAAACATTCCACGATGCCTTCGACAGCAATAGCGATTTTTCATAGAGAGATACAGTAGAGAAGTACTGCCCAAGTTTTGTAAACAAAGTGTTCCGTACAAATTTCATAGGAATGTCCATTGTCTTGATATACAGAACGTCGACGGTAGATGTCAGATCAACTGCAGTACAACTAGCAGTGCCACACCCTGAATTGGTACCTGTACAAAATACTCTCATGTGGGAGTTGAGCTCAATGTCCAAAGACAGGCTTGAAATCAAGTGTTCCTAAATTATTGTTGAAGGTCATCAATGCATTTTAGGTATTTTTAATTAACTGGTCTCACATTTGCTCTCTCCGCCGCAATAAATATGAACAATTGCTTCAATTAATTTAATATGTAATCTATGTTGTTAATAAATTATTTTATTTTGCAATTAAAATGGTGCAATTCATTGTAGTATTATGTTAATAAATATTTTATTCCGGGACTCGCACTAAAAATTAATAAGGTGAGTTAACGCAGTATTTCATGGTACAACGCAATGTAAATAATTAAACTTCAACTATTGTTTTCGTTTTGGGGAGAATTCAATTTAATATATGCTTTTCATATATTTTCTTTTTTTCTGCGCCACACAGTCTCTAATCTATAAATGAGAATTAGAAAAGTTATGATTGCATACTATACGCAGTCTATCAACAAAAACATTTTGAAAAATGCATTTATATAGTGGCAAATGGTGCATACACTTCCTTTTCAGCGCAAGTATTAAGCATTTTATTTTGTTTCGTACACCATTAATGGTAGCCATGAGAATCTAGTTAAGGACACATTTCTCATTAAATTAAAAATTTTATTATAATATAACTGTTGGTTGTTTAATCATTCAATCCCATAGGAGAGACTTGTCTAATAGAAAATGAAGAAATATGAAAACTTTTTTTGAAAAAATATTAATTAAACTAGAATACGTAATTTACTGACCCCCCCCCCCCCCTTCCCCATCTTCGCTGTAGTTCGATGTCGAATCTATATCAGTCCTGATCTAAGTTTTAGCTGTAGCTAATCTTGAGAAATAGTTGTTTCAAGGACATTCATCGAATTGAAAAAATAAAAACTTAGTAAATCTATATTCCTCCTTCAGAATTTAATGCTGAATTCATACTAGTCATCATCTAAGATCCATCTATGGCAATTTTGAGAAATATATGTTTTAAGCAAACATTCTGAATCAAAGGAGGAAAAATAATCTGAAGTGTAATCCCTTAGTACATCCCTATTTATTTTCAGAATTTTATGCTATATCCATATTAGTCTTTATCTAAACTATATCTATCGCTAATTCTGTAAAATAAGTGTCTCATAGAAAATATTTTCTTAAAATCAATACTATAGCAAATTTTTATCCCTCACAATTGTTTATCCTACGTATAAGTAATGCATTAAACAATAATAGTTTTTTCTACATATGAGCGATGTAATAAACAGCTGATGTTACTTAGAATGAATGTCAGTTTACTTTCTTGATAAGAGATGAGGAACAAATGATTTAGCACATTCAATTCACGTATCTCCAATGCTATGTTGACCATGCCTCTTTATCCAGTTTACCTTCATCCATTCTTATTTTTGTGGTGTACCCCTATGTTTGCCCACCGTCTATAAGAGTTTATCTTTTAGTGTTGTTATGTGTCGTAGTTTTCTATTTATTATGACAAACGTGGGACGAATATATTTCATACCATATTATATTCAATATATTTCATACCATATTATACTGAATATATTTTATACCATATTGCACTGCATTCTTCATGCATTTATTTTTATTTTTTGAATTTATTTTTACTTTTAATTTTCCTACATAATACATAGTGTTAGTTTAATTTGTTTGTAATACAGCCGTATATATCCCAATCTTGTACATTATACTATACACGTAGTATAATGTAGGATACGTATTGTGACGTTTATCAAAACAAGAATTAGAGTTTATCGACGAATGATCACATTATAAGCATCCCTGAAATCGAATCGACTGCTGTCTGTCTGCATATGTATGCATGAATGAATGTTAGTGTATATGTTTGTAAATCTGTGGTCGCTATATCTCATGAGTTAAGCTATTCTAATGACGGCTTTCGAAAATAATATGAATTGATTATAACCATCAGCGAAAACTAGAACTCTACTAAAAGTGAGATTGAATGTTCTAAATCCCTTCAATTTTCGAATTTTTGAACAAAAAATCAGGACCTTCAATAATGTTTAATAAAGTATAATTTCTTATGTGACGTATAATTGAAAAATGGATGGTACCGACGCTAGACACTAGAACGCATCGACCGTTTTCAAGATATTGAACGTTTTTCAAATAAATTTATGAAAAATATATAAAATGAAATAAAACAGTAATTATCATCAAATATGGTCACTTTCCACATGCAATATCATCAAACCTGTTAACCAATTCCATCAAACCTGTTAACACAGTTCTCGTTGATCTAGTTTATTCTCTTAACAACAGAAGGTACTTTATGTACTACTCGTATTTTGCATTTTGAGGCGAATGTGTTCACAAATCTATATTATTTTTATTCATGGATTAACAATTAATTACATTTTGATGAATATTTTGCAAGTGAGTTTTTTGCAAGTGAGTTTTTTTTCCTCATAAGTTGACAAAAGAGCCAAAAATTTAAATTAAGTGAATTTAATGCTATACCAAATTAATGAAAATTAATTGATTATAATAATTTAATAAAGCGTATATATCTATATCGCATATCATATATTTATATCACATCATATTTCAATACTGCGGAATTAAGCAGGTATATAGCATCACAATATACACATGCATATGATTATTTCGTTGTTAAAGAAAAAAAAAATCTTCATAGCATGCATGCAATTTCATGTGCTGGCCACATTATATTTTTATCTTTAACATACGGAAAGAGAGGAAAATCAATTACTACATTCACAGCACGTATCAACAATACTATATTGACCATTCCTTTCACTTCTCGTTTACTTCCATTCCGCTTTGCTTATTTGGTGTACCCTTACGTTTACTTACTGTCGATAATGGTTTATCTCTTTGTCCTAATTATTTTTGTCGGTTTTATACTGCGTATGACAATACTGGTCACATTTGTAACTCATACTGTATAAGGTATATATTGTTGTGGTTAACATGTATTATAGTTAAATTTTATATACTTTAATTTTAAATAGTTATAACTTTATTAAATTAGTTAAAACCGTCTTCAACAGAAGGAAGTAGATTATCAGACTCACCTTTATAGTTTTAGCCGTTTATCCACACATAAGTTCAAAACAGTTGAACCAATACATGTTCTATTTTTCAAGTTTTCATCAACTTTTTAGATTATACTATTGAAATCCTTACTAATTTACTTTTGTATGTGGTATGCATTTTTAGAGATTTTAACCAGCTTCATAGAAATTTATTTATTTAATGGAGAAAATACATTGTTGTCAACCAGCCAGAGATCGAAAGTTCGATACTGAAAAATTGGTTCTTGAAAATGGTGTCCAAATAATGCCCTGAAGTTTGCAAAGAAAGTTGCTGTCCCAACCGGGAATCGAACCCTTGATCTTCAAACTGGGCTGCCGACACTACCGTTAAGCTACGGGGACGAAATTACAAGCTCTTATCATCGAAGTGGATTCTGAATTCTCCAACCTCTATGGTCAGATTGGCGGGAAACTGCCAATTTGACTGCCCACCTCCTGCTATGTTAACCTCAAGTTAGCCTCATGCTACTAATATTTTACTCAGGTTAGTATCATGCGTGATCGTTATCCTCCTTTTGAAATCGGCGCTCAATCTTCTAGAGTCCACTCTCGGTTCTTTTTACTTTCCTTATATACATAATGTATAAGGAAAGTATTGTGACGGGGTCGAGAATTCGAGTTTTCGATGGGAGAGCACGTTTCAAGCATCCCTGATCACGAATCAAACATTTTTGAAGTGATGTCTGTGTGTGTGAAGAAAGTATGTGTGTGTGTGTGTGAAAGTATGTGTGTGTGTGTGTGTGTGTGTGTCAGTGGGCCTGTGGAGACGATAACTGACGAACGAATGGACCTATTTGAACTAAAATTGGTACAAAAATCACAATCCGTAAACACTGGAAGCCTATTGTTTTTATACGCAATCGAATGTTCAGAACCCCCCTAAATTTTCGAATGGAATTTTGAAAAAATCGTCAAAAAATCAAAACCACTAAAAAGTTACGCAAATAGACATTTCTTATGTAATTTTTCATTAGAAAACAATTGACATAAATTTTAGAACGCTAGCATGAACCGTTCTCGAGATATTACACATTTTTCAAAAAAAATATTAAAAAGTCATATAAAATGAAAAGAAAATATTTACTCTTGAGAAACATGTTCACTCTTCATATGTAATACTATGGGATAAATTGGGTGACATCATTCTCGTGGATCTAGCTCGTTCCATTCATGAAAAAATGTACTTTGAGTAATACTTTTGTATTTGAACGCCAATATTCATTTATCTGCTGTAAGAACAACTTATTTCTTCGTCCATAACGCTTGGCGAGATTTTGGCGACGAATTTGGCGGAATGTCGCCAACTTAGCGACTTTTTGAAATAATGCCAAACTAACGAAAATCTCGCCAAATGGATAAAAATGACGCTAAATCAATGAAAATGGCGTCTAATTGTCGAAAATTCAATAACTTGGAAATAATATTAATATCTACTATAAGAAAACCTATTTTTTACTGTAAAAGTAGTAAATTCATTACATTATATAAGGAAAGTCATGTGTTGCCCACATTAGATTTTTTTCCCTTTTGACTCTTTTTATTTGTATTTTTTCTAAATTTTCTTTTCTAAATTTTATCCTAAATTTCTTAAATTTCTGTTTTTGTTTTCCATGTGCCTAAATTCCTTTCCTTTTCCATATATTTTCTTTCTTTATATATTTTCTAAATTTTACTTTTAAAATTTTATAATTTTCTTTAATTTTAATCTATTTTTCATTATGTTAATATACCTCACTCTAAATTTTATTTTTCAATGATCGATTCGCAATAACCCTTTTCTCATTTTTGAATGATGCACTTACTTGTCAAGTTCAAATATAATATTCGTTCGTTTCTAATTCCCCCGCGGTGAAGGGACGCTTACTCCCCACGTCGACAAAACCCCCAAGGGTATTCCATTGCAAAGGGGATGAGATTTGCAAGCTCCACTTTTATAGAGGCTCCCCGAAGGGCGGAAGTCTAACTTGGCCTCGACATGACAACATCCATGCCCGCTGGTGGGATTTTAACACGCAACCTGGTAATCCAGCGAACAGACGGAAACGCATGCCCCTGACCGCACGACCACAGGTTCGGATCAAATATAATGTAAAACTGTCTGCTTAACCACAAAATTTTTCATCAATTGTTATCTTTGTAGACCTAAATCAATGTCCGTTTGGAGGGATGGTAGACCTTGGGTACCTCCTGAGTGCAGGAGGAATCCTTTCGAGGCCGTGTATCCAGCTACTCAAAACCCAGTAAGGGAATCACTCGGTGTGGGGTCATCAGACCGCCAACATCTTTGCACTAACCTACAGAGTTAATTCGTTCGGACGCCATGGTAAAGACACTTGCTGCCCCAACCTGGAGTCGAACCCTAGATCTCCGAAATGGTCAGTCGACGCTCTACTGTTCAGCTACTGAGACGAAATTGCAAGCTCTTATCCTCGAAGTGGACTCTGCAAGTTTACATACAGAAGAGGACAATTGCTGCAAAAATCTGATTTTTTCTGGATCTTTCGATTTGTAACATTGGTTTCACATTATAAAAGTTACGCCAAACGTGTTGCTGTTATGTATACAAATAACGGAAATAAAATATCCAAACAGTTCAGTGGTTGCACATTCATCTGAAGTCTAAACAATGGATGAATAGCTTCTACTTCAAATATAGGAGGATATATAATTATTTTAGTATGTTAATTCTTCTAGCGTTGTCCCGATAACATTATAGCGTTAGTTATCACTAAAAATAGTTTTGATTATTTATATACCATATTTATTTCATTTTGACGCTTACAATGACACAAGGGGAATGCCAAACCCAGAATACCCAAGAATAATAAGAATTAAGTAAACGTTTAATTCATATATATTATACTGACAAATATATGTATACTGACAAATATATGTATACTGACAATTGAAATCATCATTATTTAACATTTTACTGATTGATTATTTAAGGCTATGTTTATTTAAGGGCGCCGGCTCCTTCAGTTTGTACACTAACATATTTTATCACTAATTGACATATTAATTTTTTTATCATATTACTGAGGATTATTTTAATATACTATACCACAAATTTGGTTTCATTATTAATTGTGATTTGTATCATTTTGCAAAATATTTATTTCTGAGTAAACACTGCGTAAACATGAATTTTACATACGATATGTATTTTGCCAACGGCCCTACCGTACAGAACACCGGTTCTCGTTAGATCACCGAAGTCAAGCAGCATCGTCCGCGGTTAGTACTTGGGTGGGTGACCACCTGGGAGCACTGCGTGCTGTTGGCACATTTCGGGCGCGGTTGCCCGGTGGTTTACGCACTGGATTTGCACGCTGCCACAACTGCCGCCGTGTGCATGCGGAGTACGATCACGTTAAACATGTGGGTCCGTAAGTCCTTCCGACTGGTTGGTGGTAGGGGGTGGACGGTACGGTCCCTGTGGATTTCCAACCGTCCAAACGGTTATCTTACACCTTTCTGGTAGGTCGGACGGTCTAGGTCTCAGCAACAACACGATCTGTATTTTAATTTTCGCATGTATAATAACATTAATTTCAATATAAACCACAAACCAGAAATATAAGAGATAAAATAAGGTTCAGCACTGCTATATACCCATTTTCTGAAATTTGCAATGCCATATGCTATTATTTACCATATAATAATGTATTTAGAAATAGGAAAAACTAGCCGAATATATGTTGAAAATCAAGGTTCTCGCAATAAACATACCCTGAATAATGTAATTTTTTGAATAATTCGCGTTTCACATTCATTCGGCAAATCGAATATGTTGGTGGGCAGAACTCCTATAGAAAAAAAATGTTGGAAAACTCAAATTGCGCCTTTCTTCTTTTCGAACTATCTACACGCACACTAATTATTTAAAATATCTATTTCATCCCGAAGCATGCTGTTTTATCATTTCCATTTTCGAACGCTTTTCTGTGCAGCGTCTCCTTAAATGCACATTTTTGAAAAACTTTATTCATCTTGGGGTATTTTATCAAATGATTAGCCCATATGCCAAATTTCAAGCAGCTATCGCATT
Source organism: Amaurobius ferox (assembly GCA_951213105.1). Lineage (NCBI taxonomy): Eukaryota > Metazoa > Arthropoda > Arachnida > Araneae > Amaurobiidae > Amaurobius > Amaurobius ferox. The sequence goes on along the minus strand of OX578147.1, from coordinate 52,954,098 downwards.
GTAAAGGAGGCGTTTTTAATTTGTTCGTCAAATCGAATATTTTAGTGCGGGGCACACCCTTCAATAGCAAATGTTGGAACACAGAAATTGCACGCTATCTTCCTTTCCAACAATATAACCGTGGACAAAAGTTGATGTCTCAATCTCATCGCGAAGTCTCTATCTCATGCTCATTCCATCATTCCAACTTTCGAATGTTTTTGTGTGGTGTATCCACCCCCTGAAATGGACATATTTTAAAAACTCTATTCTTCTTGGGTTTTCTATCAGTTGATTCGCCCATATACCGAATATCAAACCTGTATCACGTTTTAATAGAGGCATTTCTCCTTTATTCCGAAAATGTGGTAACCCCCGAAAGAGGAAAATATTGGATAACTGAAATTGTACACTGTCTTCATTCCAAGTTATCTACTCGTACACGAAATTTGAGATCTCTATCTCATACGGAAGCAAGTTTTCATTTCACATTTCGAAAGTTTTTCTCTGGAGCACTCCCTCAATCCAACATTTCTGTGAAATTCTATTTGTTTTAGTTGTTGCCATTAATGATTAACCTATGTACCAAATTTCAAGCCTCTGTCAAAATTTAAAAGAGGCGTTACTCCTTTATTCGACAAATCGGACATTTTGGTGTGCGACACCCCCTATAGCAGAATATATTGGAAATCTGAAATTGCACACTTCCTTTCATTCGAACGATTTACCAGTACACCACATTTAAAGTATGTATCTCATCGCAAAGAATGTTTGTCTATCATTTCACTTTTCGAGCGTTTTGGTGTGGGGCGATCTCTCTATAGAATATTTTCAAAAAATTCGATTTTTCCAGGGGGTTTTATCGAACAATCGAAAGTCTCTATCTACTTGGAAAGTGCCTAAAAAGCGTGACAGAAAGACAGACAGACAGAAGGACACTTGTCAATTAGTATATACTAGCCGAATACCAGTTGAAAATCAACGGTCTTGCAATAAGCAACCCCTGGATAATGTAAATTTTTGATTAATTTTCGCGTTTCACATTTATTCGAAAAATCGAATATTTTTGTGTGCAGAACCCCCTAAAGAGGAAAATATAAGAAAACTTAAATTGCGCACTTCATCCTTTTGAACTATCTACCCGTACACCAATTTGAAGTATCCATCTCATTCTGAAGCATGCTGTTTTATCATTTCCCCTTTCGAACGTTTTTCTGTGGAGCACAGCCATAAATGGACATTTTTAAAAAACTCTGTTCGTCTTGAGTTTTTTATTAGATGATTGACCTATATACCAAATATCAAGCCTCTATCACATTTGAAAGAAAGATTGTCTCATTTATTCGGAAAATCGAACATATTGGTGTGCAGCACCCTCAAAAGTAGCAAATATTGGAAATCTGAAATTGCACACATTCTTCCTTTCAAAGTATCTACCAGTAAACCAAATTCGATGTCTGTATCCTATCTTAATGATCTTAGGTTTTTGTATCAAGTGATGAGCCTATGTGCTAAATCTGAAGGAGGCGTTTTTCATTTGTTCGGCAAATTGAATAATTTAATGAGCGTTACCTCTTACAATAGCAAATGTGCGAAATCTGAAATTGTACACTTTCTACATTTCCAACTATTTACCCGTGCACTGAATTTGACGTCTCTATCTCATCGCGAACCATTGTTTTTCTATCATATCACCTATCAAATATTTGTGTGTTGTTGTTGAGACCCAGACCATCCGACCTATTAGAAAGGTAATATTTGTGTGTGGAGTACCCACTCCCTTAAATGTACATTTAGGAAAAACTCCATTGGTTTTTCTATCAGATGAATTGACCATAAACCAAATATCAAGTCTCTATCTCGTTTGAAAAGGGGCGTTTCTCTTTTATTCCGAAAACCGAACATTTTGGGTGTGCGGCAGCCCCTAAAGTAGAAAATATTGGAAAACTGAAATTGTACACTCTCTTCCTTCCACCTACACGTACCTATCTACCGGTACACCAAATTTAACATCTCTATCTCATCCCAAAGAGTGTTTTTTCATCAATCCGCCTTTCGAACATTTTTCTCTGGAGCACCCCCTTAAACGAACATTTTTGAAAAATATATTCGTACTGGGTGTTTTTATCAAATGATTAGCCCATATACTAAATTTTAAGCCTCTATCAAAATTAAAGGGAGACGTTTCTCATTCATTCGACAAATCGAATATTTTGATGTAAGGATTATTGGAAATCTAAAATTGTAGATTTTCTTCTTTTCAAACGATTTATCTGTACACCAAATATAAAGTCTCTATCTCAAGGCAAAGTATGCTTTTCTATCATTTCATTTTTCGAATGTTTTGGTGTGGGGCGACCTCTCTATGGAACATTTTCTGAAAATTCGATTTTTTGAAGGCTTTATCGAACGATCGACCCGTGTACCAAATTTTAATTCTCTATCTACTTGGGAAGTGCTAAAAAGCGTGACAGATAGACGGACACTTGGCAAATAGTATATACTATTGGTGGAAAGTATGGTCTGAATCCCAAAGACCGTACTTTCTTTCCCTGACCCATCTTGAATGGACTTTCAAACCTACACATTTATCGATCCCATTTACCGAGTTTACCGGGGATAGTTTTAGGATCCGTCGTGGAAGGAATACGGGACTACCACATGCAGGAAATGGTGGCTATTCCATACTGATAAGCATATTAAAAGCCAAAACCCGTCCTTAGATTCAGCTCAAGCCTTCACGGAAACGCCCAGATTACCTTTTTGCAGATGGAAATTGGAGGCAGAAAGGGTTTTGTCATTCCCAGCCAAGTCAGAAACATGGGAATGAGGTCGACCGAATCACCCACTCCACGGGTCCGGAAAGACAATCCACCCAGTCACCGACGAGTCTGGAAAGTCTGGCCACAATGACACAGTTACTCTCCGCCGTCTGGACGTGTCGGTTCATGAACCCCCGGATATTATTATAAATCTTACAAGTACAGATATGCTAAGGGGAGTTTCTTCTTCTATCCAACATAGCAGAACTTGCCAGGTTATTTAATACTGCCAGACCCATGAGTGGTGAGTAGTGGTTCAGGCTCAAGAGTAGAACTGATCGTTGGATAATGCTGTTGCGAGTGGACCCCACCATCCAATAGCCGAAGATTCTCGGAGGCAGAATCTCCGGATTGGTGGAGTAGGCTTTCGATCACTTGACGAGTTCGCTGTCTTTGATAGCATTGCTTCATTACATTAACAGTAGAAAGTCCAGCCCAATAGCGGATCTAGTATACAAGGTCTATGGATAACACACCCAGATGACAATTCCACGATTTGTGAAATCTTAGAGAAGAATCTCTTAGAGAAATCTGGTCAAAAGCTACAGCCCACGCCCATACGCTAAACCGCTCTCACCCAAGAGAAAATCCAATCCTTGGATTTTGATATATTCAATGGAACAACAATGCCACCAGACCGAGTCCAGCCGTTCAATCTCCGACTTAGTTCCATCCAATAGCTTCCGAAAACTTTTAACAGAATTTTTGATATTGTGGACCACTGGCATATGATTTAATCTTCATAAAATGACGCTAGAAATGACTTAAACGTTTTCGACAAATAGCATTTTCAGACAAATGTTTAGACTTCTAATATTTTAGACAAATGATTAAACTTTAGACACTTTTAGACAAATGATTTAGACTTTTACGAAGAGTAACTGCTATTAGGTTGATGTCCTGCACATAATATCGAGGAATGAAGATGACGTACAAATTGGAATTAAACCTCTATATGAAATCTGAAATATATGATAAGGTTTCTCCGATATATGTTAGAAATATTTAATACAAAGCTGTTAATATGAACAGTGTTCTATCCATTGTAAAAATAGTATACACATCTGAAAGCTGTTGAATTCTGAAGTTTCACTTTGAACTGGAAGCATCTAAGAAAAGTTGTAAAGTACCTTGCTGCCCCAACTGGGAATCTATCCCTGGATTTTTGAACTAGCCAGCGGACAATCTACCGTTGAGCTACTGGGACAGAATTGCAAGCTCAATTTTTTGAAGTGGACTCAGCATTATTCACCTTCAAATATCAGCTTGACTTGCAACTGATAATCTGACTGACCACATCCTGCTATTTTTGCCTCAGGTTAGCCTCCTGAAGCTATTTTCTATCCACCACGTTAGCTTCATGGGCAGTCCTTGTTCTCCTAATTTGAAATCGGCTTACCATATACCAGAGTACACTGAATCCGTGCTAGTCATTCTATGGTCACTTTCAGACCTTAGATGTATTTGCATTTACCCGCAGGGTTGATTTATTCAGACACCATTGTAAGGAACCTTATTGGGCCAATCGGAAATCGAACCTTGAATCTTCAAACTGGCCAGTCGAAGTTCCACCATTGAGCACTGGGATATAATTGCAAGCTTTTATCTTTGAAGTGGACCCTGCAAAGTGAATATACGATTAAATCCAGATAGAGGAGATACTTAGACCATATGACTATTGTGCCATTTGGCCAAAACAAACCAGTGTTGGATTTTCTAAGTTAGTTTTCACTTTCCTTATATACATAGTATAATGTATAAGGAAAGTATTGTGACTAGGTTGAAAATTCGTAACAACAAATGTAAACAACAAAATATGTATAATGATTTGCACAAGAATTGCTGCATTTCTTTAACGCAAAATTATTTAGCTCATGGAGTCTGCAATATAGCTAATATGAATGAAATATTCATTGAGTTTACAGAGAGAAGGACGCTTTTTTTCGATGAAGTTTTTAGCATAGAGTTTGATTAGTACTTCCCTGCTCTTAAGTTTTAAAATAAAATAATTTTTTTTAGTATTGTGATGAATGAAATGAATGGAAAAATGTTTATAGATTAAATGCTGCTTTTATAGAGAGAGTTAGATGTGTTATATTTCGATAACGTTATTTGAATAAATTTCATTTGTTTTCGTTGAAGTTTTCAAATATAATAAATTATTGTAGTATTATGATAATTTAAAAAATATTACCGAGGAATTTATCGCATTTTAGAGATGTTTAAACCAGGCAATTCATATTTTAATGCCGTCATTTTAATGAAGTTCATTTTTTTCGATGAAGTTTTAAGTTTTCAAATATAAAAAATTAACATAGTATTGTAATACTTTTCAAAATATTATCTAGGAATGTATCGCATTTTTGAGATGTTTAAATGAATGTGCAATGAAGTTGGAAAGTGTTTCACAATCAATGCTTTATGCGCGATAGATCTTTCTTGTTAATACTTTATAATATAGTTGAAAAGTGTTTATCACTTTGTGCATTCTGTCTGTCTGTCCGTTCGCATGATAACTCTTGTAAAAATGACTTCATAAAAATGAAACTTTAGTATGTTTATTGAGACGGTCTGTGGGACATACAGATATGTAAATGAATAATATCACCTAATCAGTTTTGGATTTAACCCCGGTTGAAAAAATGAAATATATTGAACCCTATGAGAACTTACTTTTCAAACATTTTTTAAGGGAAGTTAAAATTCACAAATTGCTTCGAAAATTTTAGCAAATAATCAAATTATCCCATAAAATATATAAAAATAAATTTCAGCAAAATAAGTTCAGTAGTTTTTTAAATAAAAATTAAAATAATAATGAAACCCATATAATATGAATAGATCACGTGACCCACTTTAAAATGTAATATGGCATCCATCTTGTGTCAAAATCATTGAAGCGTTTTTGCGTAGTTTTCCTGTATTCTGCTTTGTTTAACTTATTGTCCTAATTCTAAAAACTTTCGTACTTTTAGGAGTCTCCAATATTGAAATTAATTATTTATTACTTCTAATTTCGTAATTATTTGTGAAACTAAGATTTAAATTAAAATCGTTCAGACGCGGGAGTTCACTAAAAGTCCGGCTTTTATATAAGGAAAGACTAGATTAGTAGATGGAAATGTCTAGTAGATGGAATAGTCTAGCCTGATGTGTCAGTTGTTTAATAAAACTAGGAAGTATAGAAAGTTCCATTCTCACAAGAAACAGTTTTATTTATTATAAGCTGTGTTTTAAATCTATGGGGGGATAACTAGAAAAAATACATGTAACTAGGTCCACTGTAACCCTAGTCCCATTATCTCAAAGTATGGAAAAAAATGATGCGGGCAACGAAGACTTTCCGTATAGAATGAAATTACTCCTTTTACAGTAAAAAAACAAAGATCCACAGTTCAGTGTTTTTAATGCTGAATTGTACATTTGGCGATTTTCCGAATGACAGCGTGTAATACTATTTCTGAGTACCCAAATCACTTGAAATACTCTTAAAACTCGAAATTAATAATTATCAATATTGACAGCATCGTCAATAAGCGATGCAGTCCATATATTAAAATATTTTAATAATCAATTCACCAATTGGGCGTCATTTTTGCAATTTTGACGAAATTTTCGTCAATGTGGTGAGAAATATAACAAAGTTGGCGATACTTTACTAGATTGTTTGCCAAGTTTTTCCAAATACATCACCAAGTGTTACAAACAAAAGGAGAGTAGAGCATTTCTTATATACTAGAATGTATGTCCGTCATATGACGGGATTCAGAATTTGTGAAACATTACTTCTCATCTGGTATCCTTTTCATCAATTTGGCGACATTTTCTGTTAATTTGGCTACATTTAAAAAATTCGCCAAGTTGACTAAGGCCCGCTAAATTTCTCGCCAAGCGATACGGACGGAAATGGTTTATTTTTATTATCTATTCTTACGTTCTTACCAAGATATTGGTCTTTCATTAATTAGTGGTCATTTCTTTGATTCATCGCGAGTTTCATCAATTTGTCAATTTTATCAATTGGGTGACATTTTCGTCGATTTGACAACATTTAAAAAGTCACCAAGCTGGAGATATTCCGATAAATTCGTCACCAAAATTTTATCCAAGCTTTTCGGTAGATTCAGCGACAGTTTCATGTAAATTTGACGTACTTTTATCAATTTGCGACATTTTAATTGATTTGATTTCGTAATAATTAAAAAAGTCACCAAGTTGGCGACATTCGTACAAATTCGTAGCCAAAATCTCGCCATGCGTTATGGATGGAGAAATGAGTTATTCTTATAGCAAATAAATGACTAGTGGTGTTCAACTACAAAAGTATTACCTAAAGTACCTTTTCTCATGAATGGCACTAGTTAGATTCACAAGAATTATGTCACCAAATTTATCTTATGATATTACGTATGAAAGTGAACATATTTCACAATAGTTAAGCTTTTTTATGTGCTTTTTTGATAAATTTATTTAGAAAATTTTCATTATCGCTAGAACGGTTCGTGCTAGTGTTCTAAAGTTTGTGTCAATTGTTTTCTAATGATAATTAGATAAGAAATGACTATTTGCGTAACTTTATTAAAGGTTTTGATTCCTTGATGATTTTTTTAAAATTGAACTCGAAAATTTAGTGGGGTGCTGAATATTTGATTACGCTTAAAAAGAATAGGCTTCAAGTATTCACGGATTGTAATTTGCGTACCAAATTCCGTTCGAATTGCTAAATTTGTTCGTCAGATATCTTTTTCACAGCGTCACTGAAGCACATACACACACACACACACACACACAGTTGCACACACACAAACACACACGCACACACACAGACATTACCCCGAAAACGTTTGATTCGTGTTCAGGGATGCTTGAATCGTGCTCTCCTGTCGAAAACTCGAATTCGAATTTTCGACCTCTTCACAATACTTTCCTTGTCCTTCCGAGTGGTTGGTGGTAGGGGAAGGAGGGTACGGTCCCTGTGGATGCCTCCCCCACTGGGTTCCGGTCTAAATTGGGTGGCACTTCCCGGCCGTCCATACAGTTACCTTACACCTTTCTGGTAGGTCGGACGGTCTGGGTCTCAACAACAACAACAACAACAACAACAACAATACTTTCCTTGTACATTATAATATATATATATATATATATATACATATATAAGGAAAGTGATAACATCCGACCAGATGGAGATTAGTGGTTTGGGTCTGCGTTACAACATCAATTTCTTACAAATTGTCCTCATAGAAGTAAAGTGAAAATATCATTGAATATAGATAATATAAATATATTAATCAAAGTCTTAGTTATGTAAATATGTTACAAAATGCATTCATTTTTACAATCTACAAACATGGATATACAAAATTGTATATGAGCATATTTTGTCATAATAAAATTATATGCTTAAAGACATTTCTGAAATTATACTCATAATGGCATATTGAAACATGCTACTCCTAAAATGTTTATTTTTCAATGTTTATTTGAACTGAATGAATGTGGTTGATTTATATGATTTAATATTAAATTTATCGAATTTAGCAAATGTTCATAAACGTCAATTCAATCTTCCCCGTCAAAATCTGTTCATAAATTACAGAAATTTCTTTGAAGTTAAATTCAACTTTTGTCATTGTGAAAAATATCGCAGAACATCTGTTGATTATTTTAAATTAGTTTTATTGATATTTAATCATTATTTTTATAAACACATAATTCAAAGTATCCAACAAAAAAAATTGCTCCCTGATCATTGACGCAGAGCTATTTAATAATCGCTGCTCGAATAACCCCAAAAGAATGAAAATCGTGAGTTAATTTATCTCGGGCGATCTTCAAGTTTCTTTAATAAATATTTATTCTTCAAATTTGAAAGTTATTTTTTCACTGACTTAAGCCTAGAAGGCTAGATCAATACATTTCATTTTAAACGTTTTTATTAATTAAATAAGGATTGAGAATCTAATTTGAGTGCTAGAACAAGTTGAACCTTCTAACTTTACAACACGTATATCTATCTGACATAAATAATTTTGAAAATTTATTATAAAGTTAGAAGGATGTATATAAATTGAAATGTATTATTTGCATAAATATATAAGCATAAGCATCTCAACAACTTTGTGAAGAAAGAATATGCTCTCTGAGAGTGTATAGTTAGTTCTTAGTAAGTTTAACCATTGTATAGTGACCAGTACTTATCTGTATTGTATAGTGACCATAACTTATCTGTATTGCGTAGTGGCCAGTACTTATCTGTATTATATAGTGACCAGTATGTATCTGTGTTGTGTAGTGCCCAGTACTTAGCTGTATTGTATAGTGACCAGTACATACATATATATTGAGCAGTGACCCGTACTTATCTGTATTGTTTAGTGACTAGTACTTATGTATATTGGGTAGTGACCAGTACTTATCTGTATTGTATAGTGACCAGTACTTATCTGTACTATGTAGTGACCAGTACTTATCTGTATTGCGTAGTGACCAGTTCTTATCTGTATTGTATAGTGACCAGTACTTATCTGTATTGTATAGTGACTAGTACATATTTGTATTGTATAATGATCAGTACCAGTGTAAGTTTACCTATTATATATTGACCAGTCACTAGTGCATCTCTCTGAGTAAGTCTTTATATTGTATATTGACCAGTCACTAATGCATCTGTCTGAGTAAGTCTATCTATTGTATAGTGACCATGATTGACGGGTTAAAAGTATTTACAGTTAAAAAGTTATAATAACTAGCTCGAAAAGCAAAGCAAAATAACCGAAAAAAGCAATTGCAAAGTTGTAGCATTATCTAAGTGGTAGTTATCGAAAATAAAACTGTTAAAGACGGCATTTATTTGTCACAATATAGTTATAGTCAAATTTTTGTCTTATTCAGGAATGCTAAAAGAACTTACATTCACAGGAATCTAATGTACAATCCATTCAAAATGTACTTCGTCAGCAATAATACTAATTTGAGTTCGAGAAATAAATATCACTGCATACTTTGACAGGCATTGCAGGTGTCACCGTGTTGTAGGCTCCGATGATTTATTGCATCAAATATACGCGCATTTTCAAGTTGACTATTCTCGTCTATCCCGTTTTGTTGCCGAGTTTGTTATCCTAATTGTTTTAATTCCTGCCTATGGTAGCTACATTCACTTTCATTCGATTGGTATGGTCGTTTTACTGTAAATGTAAAGCATACGGACTTTTTATTGCACAGTTATTGATATTCTTGAAGAGTTATTGGTATTATTCCTGTGAACTCTATATATATTTATTTCGCTTTCTTAGATTCATACTGAAACACGATTACTGCATTCAATCAAATCACATCATTGGAATTTTAATATTGTGTAAATATAATTTTGGAATTAGAGTAGAGGATAAATGCAAGGCGGGTGTCATTCTGTTAATTTTATCACAATATGCTTTGCCACCTATTGGACTTTTTGCAATTAATCATTCAATGTAATTCTTTACATCGTAATCGATTTGATTACAGTTATTGAAAGTTTGTTAAATGATTTAAAAAATGAATAGCATGGAAATATTATGTCGGAATTAGATTTGTATTAGATTTATTAGTATTACTAGTTGATTATTAATATGTTAATGTGCCCTCTTTTAACTTATGCAGAGTTTTGTTACAGACCAGGATTTTTTATTTAAATATACAACAAACGTTTGTTTTTTATTACAAGTTGTTTATACATTCCTCACGGCAAGCTTGTGATGATAGTAATTGTGGCTTGCATCACTTTCTTGATAGATATGCTTTTAGGAATATATTAAATTGCATTTTTATTTACACCGATGTAGACAAAGAAAAATATGGTGATTGTAGTTTAGTGACAAGTACAGTCCTCTCCGTAAATATATAAATAAATATCAATTGATACCAGATATCACGTTTGTCTGTCTATAGCTGGATATATGGGTGTCAAATCGTTGTCACTTTGCAATCTCGGAAACCACTGAAGCGATTTAGAACCGATATGGGTGGCAAGTTTTATACATTATGTAGATGGGAAGGCAGACTTTGTTTTTTCGAAAAATATATTTACTAGTTTTTCTATAAAACGAGAACTTTCAAAATCGTTGGTATTTTGTAATCTAAAAAATTGTAAAGCTTTGGATCAAATTTGGTTGTTGTACTCGAATACTCAGAAAAATGCACACAGTTTAGCTATAAAAAGAGATTTCGTCAAAATATGTGACCCCATGCAATTGCAAAAAAAAGGCTAAAATAATTGTAATCAAATTTGGGTGGTATACTGTGTGTTATCGTGTGGATGATAATGCAGAAAGGACATTTTAACAATGTATATACAGGGTGTCCAAAAAAGATTGAAACGCGGTTTAATTCTTTGTTGCAGATAAGTGGGCAATGTAAATTGCAAAAATGTTGAAAGTAGGATAGGAAATATGACTATGTTAATGAAATAGTCCTTCAATTCATTTTTAAAAATTTGCATTTTTTAAAATTTTATACCACACCCTTAGACAAATTTGGTTAATAAGAAAAGTTTCATTTTTAATGCAATACGATCATTGAAAACACCGCTTATCTGTATCTTTAAAATCAACTGAATTATGATAAAGGAAAAAATCTGACTAATACCACTTTTCCGTACCATGTGAGAAGCTGTTTCATCAGTGAAAATATGGATCATAAACAAATTGACGTTGGAAATTGTTTAGATCAAAAATACGTTAATATGTGTAAAAAATGTTCATCACAAATGCAACTAAATAAAGCATTACAGAGACAGCGATTGTATAAACAGTGGTACTCACTTCGCGGTTAGGTATCCCATGTATTATCATCCAGTTTTATTTTTTTTTGTGATATGCACAAATTTACATTTCTAATTTGATATATGGTCCCCATTCATAATGTTCAATTTTCAAATAAATATAACTCGCTCAATTTTAAAAGAAGAAAAAAGATACATATATGATAAAGATACAAATATACGGGCTTTTTCAATGATCTTGTTGCATTAAAAATAAAAAAAATCTGAATGACCAAATTTGTCTAAGGGGGTCGTATAAAAATTTAAAAAGTGTAAATTTTTGAAAATTAATGGGAGGACTATTTCATTAACGTAGTTTTATATCCTACCGTACTTTCAACATTTTTGCAATTTACATTGCCAACTTATCTCCAACAGGTAAAGGATTAAAGCTCATTTCAATCTTTTTGGGACACCCTGTATAGTTTGGGTCAGAGGTAGAAGGCTCAATTGCTACTATTCAGAAAGGCCTTGCAATCGCCCCCATACTCTAGTTGAACAAAATGAATTATAAATGTACATTTAGATTAACTAACTAATAGTAGGAAAAATACTGTAAAAAATCAAAATTAACAATCCTTCGATATGTAACTGCAAGAAGCAGCAATGCACATTTTCTACGAAAATGTTTTTTTTTATCTTCGCAATACATAGTACATACATATTTTGATGAAGCAGGGGGGAATGATGGTAACTTTGCTATAGGATTATTGAATGCCGATCGATTTACACGTTTTTGACATTCCTAAACACAAACAATACATTTTCACTGAAATATCTGATATATATTGATCACTGATACATTGATTGTCAATATATCCATTCAGTTCAATTTATCTTCATCGGTGAAATCATGGTGCCTACAGAGTTTCAAAAAGAGTGGAAATGGAAAAATAATGTTTCGTTTTTTTAAATGGAAAACATATAATATTTAGAAAAAGCAATGATCATTTACAAAACTATAATAGAAATAAAACCCTTATAGTTTTTTTCTCTAAAATAACGTTGCTGAAATTATATTACTTAATTACGAGATTTTTTTCACTTTCCCATAGAAAAAAAAATATCCACATTTTCTACTCCAAGAAACCCATCAGCTGTTATTTTCCTTTCATAAAATGAACTAATTCATCAAACTGTAAAACAATTGTGAAGCATGAATTTTATTTTATATTAAATTAATAAAAACTGTCTTTCCTAGATTGCACAGAACTTCATTGTATTTAAGTTTGGATAAAACTACATTTGCAACATTTTTAAGTATTTTTTAACAAAGTTTTAATGCTAATTAAAGATTCGTATAATGTTAAATCTTTTGACACTGATATTTATGTAACAAATAAAAATTCTTGACACATAGCATGTAAAATGCGTTGAAACATGTTTCTGTATATTCATTTTTAAATCTTCCGATGCTAAAATGTAGCAAAACATAAGACTGTATGAAGTATAGCATCTATTGTTATATATACTAATTGCCAAGTGTCCGTCTGTCCGTCTGTCTGTCACGCTTTTTTAGGCACTTCTCGAATAGATAGAGACTTGCAATTTGGTACACGGTTCAGTCGTTCGATAACGCTCCACCCCCCTGGAAAAATCGAATTTTTCGAAAACGTTCTCCAGAAGGGGTGCTCCACACCAAAACGTTCGAAAAGTGAAATGATACGAAAGCGTGCTTTGAGATACGATAGAGACTTCAAATTCGGTATATGGGTAAACCGTTCGAAAGGAAGATAGTGTTGAAGACCCAGACCGTCCGACTCGTCCAGAGGACTTAGAGTAACCAGTTGGACGGCCGGAAGGAAGATAGTGTGCAATTTCAGATTTCCCACATTTCCTACTTAAGAGGCTGCCGCACACCAAAATGTTCGATTTTCCGAATAAATGAGAAACGGATCCTTTTAAATTTGACAGAGGCTTGAAATTTGGTATATGGACTAATAATTTGATGAAGACACCCAAATCGAATATAGTTTTTAAAACTGCTTCGTTTAAAAGGGTGCTCTAGAGGGAAACGTTCGAAAGGTGAATTGATAAAAAAACATACTTCAGAATGAGATATATATTTCAAATGTGGTGTACAGGTAGATTGTTTGGAAGAAAGAATATATACAATTTCAGATTTCCAATATTTTTCACATAAGGGGGGGCCGCACATAAAAATGTTCGATTTTTCGAATAAATGAGAAATGACCCCTTTAAAACTTGATAGAGGCTTGAAATTTGATATATGGACTAATTATTTGATGAAAACACCCAAAACGAATAAAGTTTTTCAAAAATATCCGTTTAAAGGGGTGCTCCAGAGGAAAACGTTCGAAAGGCGAATTGATAAAAAAACATGCTTCGAAATGAGGTCAGACTTCACATTCGGTGTACGGGTAGATAGTTCGAAAGGAAGAGCATGTGCAATTTAAGTTTTACGATATTTTCAACATTTGGGGGTGCCTCAAAAACAAATGTTCAGTTTTTCGATTAAATAAGAAACAGGAATTATTTAAATATGTGCCTTATTCGGTGGTTGCTTAATTTGGGACCGTTGATTTTCAACGGGTATTCGGTTAGTATATACTAATTGCCAATGGTCCGTTTGTCCGTCTGTCTGTCCGTCTGTCTCTCTCTCTCTGTCAGTCTGTCTGTCTGTCACTCTTTTTAGGCACTTCCCGAATAGATAGAGACTTGCAATTTGGTACATGGCTCGGTCGTTCGATAAAACCCTCCGACAAAATAGAATGTTTTGAAAACGTTACCTAGAAGGGATGTTCCACACCAAAACGTTCGAAAAGTAAAATGATAAGACAGCATGCTTTGCGATAAGAAAGGGATTTCAAATTTGGTATATGAGTAAACCGTTCAAAAGGAAGAAAGTGTACAATTTCAGATTTCCAATATTTCCTACTTAAGGGGGTGCTGCACACCAAAATGTTCGATTTTCGGAATAAAGGAGAAGCGCCCCTTGTAAAACGTGATTGAGTCTTGATATTTGGTTTGATATCAGATGATAGAAATCACAAAAACAATAGAGTTTTTCAAAAATGTATATTTTAGGGGTGGATACTTCACACAAAAGCATTCGAAAAGTGAAATGCTAGAAAAGCATACTTCCGAATAAATGAGATTTTCCGAATAAATGAGAAACAGGTCCTTTAAAATTTGATAGAGGCTTGAAATTTGGTATATGGACTAATCATTTAATGAAGGCACCCAAGACGAATATAGTTTTTTAAATATGTGCGTTTAAGGGGCTGCTCTAGAGGGAAACGTTTGAAAGATGAATTGGTAAAAAAACATGATTCGGAATGAGAAATAGATTTCAAATTTGGTGTACGGTTAGATAGTTCGAAAGGAAGAACATGTGAAATTTCAGTTTTCCGAAATTTTCAACTTTTGGGGGTGTCTCAAAACCAAATGTTCGATTTCTCGAATAAATAAGAAACACGAATTATTTAAAAATTTGCCTTATTGGGTGGTTGCTTAATGCGGGACCGTTGATATTCAACGGGTATTCGGCTAGTATATACTAATTGCCAAGTGTCCGTCTGTTCATCTGTCTGTCTGTCTGTCTATCACGCTTTTTAGGCACTTTATGATTAGAAAGAGACCTGCAATTTGGTACACGGCTCGGTCGTTCGATAAAACCCCCTAGATAAATCGAATTTTTCGAAAACGTTCTCTAGAGGGGGTGCTCCACACCAAAACGTTAGAAAAGTTAAATGATAGAAAAGCATGCTTTGCGATGAGACAGAGACTTTAAATTTAGTGTATGGGTAAATCGTTCGAAAGGAAGAAAGTGTGCAATTTCAGATTTCCAATTATTTCTACTTAAGGGCGTGTAGCACACTAAAACCTTCGAAAAGTGAAATGGTAGGAAAGCATGCTTTGCGATAAGATAGAATCTTCAAATTTGGTGTATGGGAAAATCGTTCGAAATGAAGAAAGTGTGCAATTTCAGATCTCCAATATTTTATGCTTAAGGGGTTGCCGCACACCAAAATGTTCGATTTACCGAATAAATGAGAAAAGGTGCCTTTAAAATTTGATAGAGGCTTGAAATTAGGTATATGGGCTAATCATTTGACGAAAACACCGAAGACGAATATAGTTTTTCAAAAATGTTCGTTTAAGAGGGTGCTCCAGAGTAAAACGTGCGAAAAATAAATCGATAAAAACCATGCTTCAGAATGAGATATAGATATCAAATTTAGAGTAAGCGTAGATAGTTTGGAAAGAAGAAGGTGTACAATTTCAGTTTACCAATATTTTCTACTGTAGGGGGTGCCGCTCACCAAAATGTTTGATTTTCGGAATAAAGGAGAAACGCCCCTTTTAAAACGTGATAGAGGCTTGATATTTGGTATAACGGCGAATCATGTGATAGAAATCACAAAAACAATAGAGTTTTTTAAAAATGTATATTTTAGGGGTGGTTACTCCACACAAAAGCATTCGAAAAGTGAAATGCTAGAAAAACATGCTTTGCGATGAGATAGGGACTTCAAATTCGGTTTACGGATAAAAAGTTGGAAAGGAAGAAAGTGTGCAATTTAAGTTTACTAACATATGCTTTTGTAGGGGGTGCCGCTCACTAAAATGTTCGATTTGCCGAACAAATGAAAAACGCCTACTTTATATTGTGATAGAGGCTTGAAATTTAGTCTATGGGCTAACTATTTGACAAAAAAACCAAAGATGAATAAGGTTTGGCGAAAATATTTATTAAAGGGGTGCTACACAGAAAAACTTTCGAAGGGAGAAGTGATAGAAAAAACTTGCTTCTCGATAGGATAGAGACTTCAAATTTAGTTTACAGGGAGATAGTTTGAAAGGAAGAAAGTGTGAAATTTCAGATTTCCTATATTTGCTACTTTAAGGGGTGCCGCACACTAATATATTCGATTTTCCGAATAAATGAGGCTTCCTTTTAAATGTGCCAGAGGGTTAATATTTCGTATATGGGTCAATCATCTGTTAAAAAATCCTAGACAAACAGAGTTTTTCAAAAATGTCCACTTATGGGTGTGCTTCACAGAAAAAAGTTCGAAAGGAGAAATAATAAAATAGGGGAGATAATAGACCTTAATGTGGTGTACGGGTGGATAATGCGAAAGAAAGAAAAGCGCAAATTAAGTTTCCCAATATTTCCTTCTTTAGGGAGTTCTGCACACCAAAATATTCGATTTGTCGAATAAATGTGAAATGTGAAAGTGTGTTGTCGAATAAATATAAACATATATATAAATATATATATGTAAATGTTTATATATATATATATATATATATATGTAAATGTATATATATATATATATATATATATATATATATATATGTGTGTGTATATATATATTAAATTGGTACCGTGAGCGTTGCCTAGGCAGTAAAGCTGCTTTAAACGGAAAGGGGAGTCGCAATCCTCCCCAACCATTATATCCAAAGCATTTGGTTATCCCTTTCTCCTCGTATTTCTTTGCTTATATATATTTATATATATATATATATATATATATATATATATATATATATATATATGTTTTATTACAGCCGTGAATCGTGAAATGTGTACATTTGCAGAAGTGAAACCCACCAGGTTAATTTACAGTGATGTGTTCCTGAAAATCAAATGCTATATAATTTACAAAAATCATCATATATATTATTTACAAAAATCATCAGTTACATTCTAGTCTTAAGTAATTTTACATAGAGCCATTAAAATGTGATACAGCGACTTATTACTGACTTATAGTCGGACTCATTACCTTCCTCACATATATTAAGAAAACTGTACCTTTTCTCATTAATCATATCAAGAAACACAAAGAAGCAACTTATTTTACATATTTCAAAAAGCCTATCATTGCACTGAATTACCATTTTTAAATGAACAGCACCTCTTGCGCTCGACACATTTTCTAAAAGCATATTTGTCGAAGTCATAGAAAGTAATTATAGTAATAAAAGCATCATTATCGAAGTCTTACAACGTACTCAAATTGATAACAGCATATTTTTCGAAAAGGTAGAACGTAGTTAAATCTATAGCAGCATCTGTTTCAGATCCATAGAACGTACTAATCCTTCTCACAAATATTGTACTTCAGTACTCTGAGGATTTCCCTCTTCTTCTGATTGGCTTTCTGTGGTTATTTTCTCCACTGACTCCAACCATGTTGGTGGAGATTATGTTGAGCTTCATTGGGTCATCTTCTTTTCCTTGCGTCATGAAGCGAGCATGCTATGATATCATAATTAAATATGATGCCCATAAATTACTGTTCGCCTTGTCATAAAACCTGACTTCTTCGCGTCTAGGGCTTGATGCCATATTGCCTCCGCAGGACTTGTAATGTAATTTATTTGCGTTATATCACACTATGGAATAACCGACCACACATAAAACTTCAGTAAACCTTCAGGTCTGTCGTGTGGTCTGGGCTTTTAACACTATGGAATAAAGGTGAGCAAACTAAGGTTTCCTAGACAGTACTAGGTTTCACGAGGGAGGATGAGGACGGGGAACGGTGGAAGGTAGTTCCCACCTGGTTTCGGAGAGAACCTCTGCCCTGGCCCGGCACTCCGCCACTGGAGGATCTTTAACCTCTAGTGGTTCCCTACTCGGTAGGAACCTTCTCTCTTTTCTCTTTTCCTCTTCTCTCCCTTTCTCCTTTCCCCCCGCTGGCACCTTTAACTTCTTCTTTGCCGGCGAGGGTTTCTCACTCCTTGATTTTGCAAGTATCTGGGGGATTGTCCCAGCTTTGTTATTTGGGTGTTTGAACACCACACCGTGGCCACTTTTAATTCTTTCCTTTTAGGTTATTTCTTGGGGTATATTCCCGGTCTTAGCACTCTTTGTCTTTAGACATGTGTTGTAATCCGCGTTACTGAGGTATTGTCTCAGCCTTAGTTTTCAGCAGTGTCCCTCCTCCTGGAGGCACCGTCTTCCGTCTAATCATTACTTTTCCTTTTCAGCCATTAACTTAATTTGTTTCTCTTACAGCCATTACATCCCATATACGAGTATCTCTCTGTAAATAAGTAGGTTTTCCTATCTCTGGCCCATGATATGTCTTTTTGTTTTTATGTGGTGTGCTCTACTCTTATCCTTCTAGGTTCCAGTATCTCATCACGCTCCAGGACCCTAAGAAACAGTAAGTCTCTTCTTTTAGGAAGCACGGGCCGCCCTTGGCCGCAGCTGCGCCACGATCCGCCGCCTTCAATTTTCATCATCTTTCTTTTACAGATTGTGTCCCCGTGGTAAGTGCCTGACCTTGCACGCGCCTTTGTTTGTAGCTTTGTTCAGTCTCTTTTGCTGTCCCTAGCTCTTCCTTTTCTTGCTCGTGCTGTTCTTCTTTTCTGCCTGGTCGTTAGTTTAGGTCTTAAACGTAAGTGCATGCTTTAGGTTTAATTTTAGTTTAAAGGTTAGTTAGTAGCTTTAGGTTTTAGGTTGGTATTAGTTTTAGGTTAATATTTCCTTTGTTCTTTTTGCTCTTTCTTACCTGGCCCTTTACCCCAACAGGTCTCGGCCATTGTCTTTTAGTTAGATATCCTTTTAAATCATTTGCTCCTCTCCTCTTAATATTACATTCCTCCCGTAGTCTTCCATCCTCCCCGGTCTCTAACTTATCTTCCTGTTGCCTTGTTCTCGGCTGAGGTGCACTTTCTGCACCCAGCTCTCTCTTCTTCGGTGCGCCTCTCTTCCTCCTTCCTTTCCGGCCCTTTTGCCTTCCCCCTCTCTTCCTTTTTCTTCTAGGTTTAGCTAACCTGACAGCACAGGTATAAGTATGGTTTACGAGAGCGCCTCTTTAAGTTGTATGCTGCCTCTGCATAACTACCGAAGGGTAGAAAGTTGTAATCCCCGATCAAAAGTTAAAATTTTTCCATTGCTGATCCAATAATGGATCGTTTCGGCTTTTTAGATCAGCCACTGCAATTGACTTAAAACGCTTCCGTCCTTGCTCCGTCATCTTGGTGCCCTCTCTCCCGAGTGGAGCTGGGGCCTCTTAAACCTTTCGAGCTCTGGTCTCTCCAACTCAGGGAAGTTCCCTAGGGTCGCCTGATCGCCTTTTCACCGCCGCTGTTCTCTGGGGTGGGGTGTGTGTGGTTAAGAGTCCCGTATTAGAAATGTCTGTCTTGGTTTTTGTGTCTATACTTAGCGATCTGCTTAGACTTCACGTACACGCCTTTTTCTCTGGACCTCAGCCTGGTCGTCTGTAGACGACCCTCAGTCGTCAGGAAACAAAACCTACGGGTCGAGAGGTGGAACAGGTCCTCACGACTGTCTTCCAGTACTGGGTTTCATGCCTCTTTAAGTTTTATGCTGCCTCTGGATAATTACCGAGGGATAGAAATTCGAAATCATCTGCAGAAGTGTACAAAATCTTCCTCGGTAGCCATCATTTGACTCGTTCGGCCATTCTGGTAAGTCACCGCAATCGACATCTATCATTTCTCGCCTTCGTGGCGCCCCTGTACTCTCACGGAGTTGGGGCTTTTCCAGCTCAGGCTTCCTCAACTAAGGGAAGTTCCCTTGAGGTCCCCTGAGTCTCTAGTTGTCATCGGCTGCTTCCCGTTGTGGGGTGTGGATGATTAACAGGTCCCAAGGTTTTCTGTCTGTTCTTGGCGTTGTGTCAATAAACTGTAGCTTTGTCTGGTTTTTCACCAACACGCCTTCCTTCGGACCCAGCCGTGTCGTCTGTAGATGACTCTGGGGTGGGGAATTATTCATGTAGGCCAAGAAGCGAATCAGGTCCTCACGGCTGTCTCTCAGTACTGGGTTCCACTGCTGTAGAACATGCTATAGAATAAATGTATGCAAACAGCAACTTTTGAGCCACAGGTAGCTAATAAATGTGGACAAACTGCGAGTCTCAAGCAACATGTTCAAAAAACAAATCCAAAGTTATTCTGTGTGGCACCCGAGACAATATTAGGTTTCATTTCTATAGAACAAAGATGGGCTAACTGCGGCTTCCGAGGTAATATTGGGTTTCATTGCTATAGAACACAGTTGGGTAAACTGCGGCTCCCGAGACAATACTGAGTTTCATTGCTATAAAAAAGGTGAGGAAACTATTTGACTATCTAGTCACATGCAGCTCCCAAAGCTACCCTATGTGGCTCCCGAGACAATACTGGATTTCACTGCTATAGAACAATACTGAGCAAACTTAGACTCTCGAGGCATATAGATTCCCAAAGCTACTCCGTGCAGCTGCCAATATAATGCTGGGTGTCATAGCTATTTTGCTTAAAATTGTACATTAATCCTTTGAGATCAGGAGACAGGAAACGGTAGGTTTCCCGCAACTAGTAGCATGCCAACAGTGGTTCTATATTGTGCCAATATTGTATATATTGGTGTTTCATCGGAAATATTTTTAGTGTTTCGCCAATATTGGAGATATATTGGGCGCCGATATTTTCTAGACAGCTAATCATAATTAAAATACTTCTGTAAACATTATATTATACATAGGAGGTGAGATACATTATGGAGACTATATTGTAATGGCGGAGAATAAGAAGAAACGTGACCTCTTAATTTTGAATTTAGCCACACCAGCACCAGAACCACTACAAAATCCATGATCAAAAAATGCCGCAAAAATAACCCACAGGTCCACACACTCCTGTCCGGATAAGTAAATCTCCGCGATGACCTACAGCCCAGAAGAACCTAAATAACCTAAAAACATTTAAAATCAAAACCTTACCTTTAAGGAACGTCTTCTTCACAAATAACAAAAGGAATTAAAATACACAAATGAATAAACAGAATTTTGAAGTTAAAATGAATTTTCAGTTATTCAAGATGTTAATTTCTTAGATGTATTCAAATACAACAGCTGAATCTCTCAGCACACCACTGGACACATGCGCAGGTTTCATCAGAGCGCCACTGGCTTTAGAGCCTCCAAAATTTAACATAATGTAATAAAATGTGGCAAACCATATATCATAAAGGTATCAAAAAAGGTATGGTCAAATTACTGGGATGAGCACTCTGAGAGTAAAAAAAAACATTTTTGATATTTAATTAAATCAGAAATTATATTTTTAGAATACGTATTAAATTGGAGCTACAGATTACGGTGGATGGTTGTGTTGTACTCTCCAATGTTTCTCTCTGCAATATCTGAACGTCTGGCATGTCTTGGTTAAAATATAAAGGTCGCTTACCCAGGTCATCAAGTCGTCGTGAGAAAGGTCGCAGCTCCCAACATCAGCCAATCGCCCACACGGCAATATATCGGTGTTTCACACTGAAAGGATGGCACACACATTCTGGTATTCTCCAGAATGGCCGAACCTGGACTCATGGCTTCATTCAATGGGACTCCACAAGGAAATCGACTCGAAAGCAAACTTGACTTGAGTCACAAGATAACTCAGGTAGCGACGTTGCGATTGACATTCCCGGTACGAGCCTCGGGAGCATTCCACAAGCAAACTCGTTGTTAATGTATTAAGTCCGGAATGAGCATCGGGTTCGTTCTATATGCAGTTTCGATGTTATTCTATTCCCGGTATGAGCCTCGGGATCGTACCATAGAATGGACGTTAGAACGGCAGCATTCTTCAGCTCACGAATCTCTAGGAATCTGCCTGGAGGTCAGACTCCCGACATTCGGAGCGTAGCAATCGTGAACTGCCTACAGAGAATTGAGTCGTAAGAGCATAAGAGAGAGAGACTTACTTGCTTAGTGTGACCAATGGAAGGGAGTCCCTAGTCCGAAGACTTTAACCTCCGGTATAATGCCTATATTTGATATTCATGACATAAGTTGAGCAGATATGATATGAAAAATAAAAATAAAATAAAGTTAAAACTTAAGAAAATTAACATGAGCATCCCCAGAACTAAAAAATTTAAAGGAATTAACTAAAAAATAAGGAATTAAACGTTAAAAGCCGGTACCGCATGCGGTCCGGTGCTGCCATCTATAGCAGCGAGCAAGAGTTAAATGCTAAAAAAGAATGAAGCCAAAAAAAAAGAATTAAAAAACTTTGAAGGAGAGAATATGGAATGAAAAAGAAGTTATAAAGCTAAGGGGGGTCATACAAAACAGCACGGGGCCGCTTTTTCTGCTCACGAGGGTCATAATCTGTTAGAGTGAAAAGTGTTTCATTTTTGATAGTGGGAATATTGTGATAAAATTTTTCAGAAAGTTTTTTGATAGTAAATTTGATGGTGTTTATGTCGAAGTCTTTACGAATAATGTCATTTCGAAGGTATCGCGGTGCTTTCCGTATGATTCTTAAAATTCTGTTTTGCTCTATCTGTATTCTCTCCAGGTTCGTTTTGCAGGCATAGCCCCAAATAGGGCAAGCATAAAGAAGGATGGGGAGAATGATTTGTTTGAATAAAAGGATTTTGTTACTAAGGTCAAGGTGTTTCGAAAAAAGGAGATGGTTGAGAGCGCCGGCGAGCTTTTTAGTCTTTTTGATAACATGGGTAAGGTGGGTGCTCCAGGTGAGACGACTGTCCAGGTGGACACCGAGGTATTTAGCTGTACGTTGGAAGCAAACTGGCTGATCGTTGATTTGAAGCGGGGGAGGGGGGAAACGTTTCCAAGAGAAGAAGATGGCCTGTGATTTGCGTGCATTAATTTTGATGTTCCAATTTTTAAAATAGGTTTCAAGGAGGGAAATGTGGTTTTGAAGGTGGGCATGAAGAAAATTAATATTACGATGGGCGGAAATGATGCAGGTGTCATCAGCATAAAGGCAAAGGGTGGTATGGGGCGAACGAGGTATATCATTAACAAAAATGTTGAAAAGGAGGGGGGCCAGGATAGAACCTTGGGGTACCCCTGCTTTGATTGGTTTATTATTTGAAAGGGTGTTAAGGACACGGACATGGAAGTTACGATTTTGAAGATAGGAATTTATGATGAGGATGAGGGGGGAGGGGACTTTTATTTGAATAAGTTTAAAGATGAGTCCAAGATGGTAGGTTTTATCGAATGCTTTCTCAACGTCAAGTAAAAGGGCTCCAGCTGACTGTTTGTTGCGGAAGCCGTCAGAAACAAATTCCACAACACGCAGCAGCTGGTGGGTAGTAGAGTGGGAGGGTCGAAAACCGAATTGCTCAGGAATGATAATATTATTTTTGTCAATGAAATTGAAGAGACGATTTTGAATGATACGTTCAGCCAGTTTGCTGAGGGAGGAGAGGAGCGAGATGGGGCGGTAAGAAGCGGGGTCGGCGGGGACGCCGCCCGGCTTGAAAATGGGAATAATAACTGCCGTTTTCCAACAATCAGGGAAGTGACGGAATTTAAGAATTGCGTTGATTACATGAACAAGATAAAAAAGGATATTTAAGGGGATGAATTTAAGGGCTTTGTTAGTTATTTTATCAAGACCAGGGGTTTTTTTATTTTTGAAGTTTCTAATGTGGTCATAGAGTTCCGACGGGTTGGTGGGTTCAATGGGCTCAGGGTGGGGGGCATTAATGAAGTTCGAGACGATTTGACTGACGTGAGCGTGAAAAGAGTTGTTTGAATTAGAGTTATTAGGTTCAAATTGTCTTTGATAGTTGGCCGCTAAAGTGTTAGCCTTTTCAAGATTGGAAAAGGCAGTGCCAGTGTCGGAGAGGAGGGGGGGGAGCTGGGCGAAGGGTTTCCTAATGCGTTTAATTTCCTTCCATATGGAGCCGTCTTCGGGAGAGAGGGACTCGATATATTCCTTCCATTTGTTTTGTTTAAATTTAGTAATGTCAGATTTAATTTTGCGATTTTGGGCATTTAAAAGAATTTTGATTTGGGGATTCCTAGAAATCTGCCAAAGATTCCGGGTGAAGTTCTTAATTTTAATTTTGTTTTTAAGGTGGTGGGGAAGGGAGTTATAACGAGGGGCAGGGCGGGTTGTAGTGGCGTTTGCCAGGGAGCGTTGCAGTTCGAGAGTAATGTTGGAAACAGCATGTTCCAGGTCGGCAGTGTTTTTGATTTTAGGGTTCATGAGCGTAGAATTTTGAAGAGTGAGTTTGAAATTTTTCCAATTTATAGAGGTGGGTAAACCAGAAGAGGGAAGGAGCGTATTTAGTTGAATGGTAAGGAGGACAGGGAGGTGGTCGGAGCTGAGTTCGTTAAGGGTGTCGGTAGTGTAAGGAAAACGGATATTTTTAAGGAGTGCAAAATCAATAGTAGAGGGGGTAGCTGAAAAAGAAAAATGAGTGGGGTTAGAGGGGACTGCAACATGGATATTATTACTGGTGATATACTTGTGGATTTGATTACCGTAGGGGTTTCGACGGCGGCAGTTCCAAGCAGGGTGGTGGGCATTAAAGTCGCCGGCTATAATAAGTCTGTGATTACAATTGAAGATACGATTAAGGTCAGCAGTGAGGTCAATGGAGCAATTAGGTTTAATGTAGACTGAACCGATGGTTAGGGTGGGCTGATTTGGAAGAGTAATATTTATAAGTTTATTTTCAATGAGATTGTTGTTAAGGGTGTTGAGCTCATAGTGCGGAATGTTACTTTTGACATATACGGAGACTCCTCCGTAGGAGGAGTGGGAATTTTGAGTCAGATTACGAAGGGCAGTGTATTTTTGATAGTTGGCGATATTAAGGGAGGGGGGGGCGACGGCCGGGTATGATTTCCTGGATAAGGATGATTTCCACAGGGTTATTATTAATGAAGTCGCGGAGTTCGGTGATTTTAGGGACAAGGCCGTTAGCGTTCCAGAAGAGAATACGGATAGAGTCTTGAAGATTACTCGTCATTTTGGTCGGATGTGTCTGAGCTAAAAACCTCTTCGAGGGCCGAAATAATTGCAAAAAGTTTGTTGAGAGGATTGGTGGCTTCATTGAACTTGGTTTGGATAATGTTAATAATTTTTTTTATTTTAATCATGTCTATATTGAAACTGTTAAAGATGTTTTTGATTTCATGGAATATTGAAAAAAGATCTGAGAATTGCGAAGTAGAGTTGGGTTTAGGTTTCTGATTGGTTGTTGCAGTTTGGTCAGGAGAGGTGTTGCTTGGTTTGGTAATGTAAGAGTGGATTTTAAGATTTTGAAGTGGAAGGTTGTTTGGGTCTGTAAGAGGGTTTTGATTGGAGGGTTTGGTTTGAGAATTTGATTGGTGGGTTTGAGGTGCTATTTTTTGAGGTGGAGGATGGGTAGCAATTTCAGCGAAGGATTTTTTTGGGGGGGCGGAGGTTGCAACTGGAGTTTCTGAATTTTCAGGGATGATGGTTGAATTTTTTGGTTGGTTTTGGGAAGGAATTACAGTAGGATGCCGGATGGGCGGAAAGTCAGAGGGTTTTGGAACAATTTGCCTAGAGGCGGTGGGAGGGGGGGCTGAGAAATTTAAGATGGGAGCATTTTTGTTGTGCGGGTTCGCAGGGCAGAGCCTAAAATTTGCGGTGTGAGGGCCGAGGCAGTTGGCACATTTAGCAGGGGTGTCTCTGGGTTTTTGGCATTCGCGTGAGACATGACCTTCGCCACACTTGACGCACCTGGGGGGGAGCTGACAGCAGTCACTCGAATGATTGTATCGCTGGCATCTAAAGCACATTTTAATGGCCCGGGATTGAAAGTCAGTAACACGAATCTGCATATCAAGAAGGGTGCGGATATCTCTTATTTTTTCCCAACCTCTGGTGGGGTTTAGGTAAGTTAGAAAAATGGGGAGGGGGGCTTTAGTTTTGAGGTCCTTTAGTTGCGAAATTCTATGGATGCTGAATCCAAGGGAGGTTAATTCTTCAATAATTTCAATTATCAGGGAGTTAGGGGGGAGTCCTTTTAAAAGAATTTTGATGGGCCTTTCGGCTTTCAGGTTGATGGAATGAAATTCAATTTTTTGATCGATCAGGAATCTTTGGACAAGTCTAAAATCATCGACAGTTTGGGGGTATACTTTTATAAATTCTCCTGCAAGTTGTGCTCTGACAGGAGCGGAGACAAGGGTGTTTAGAGTTTTAACTAAGTTCCTCCAGTTGCTTGGGCAATTTATGTAGAAGGGTTCTGGGCGGGGGGAGTAAATTTCAGTATTAGAGACATTTGGCGCTGAAGGCACAGCGGGGGAGGGTGTGGTTTCCGGAATAGGGGTGGTATCCATCGAAGGTGAATTTTCATTAGTTGCAGGGATATTCTCAGGATCTTCCGAAATCATATCAGTGAGTGCAGAAAAAGCATTCCGAGTAGAAGTTTTTTCTTTAGAGGTGATTACAGAGGCCGTACGGCAAGTTTTCTTGAGGGGGGGTAGAATATAACCTTCCAAATCCTCGATGCTGGTCTCAGCAGTGTTGCTAGAGATAGAACTAGTGCTATTTTCAACTTGGGCATTTGCCCAAGATGAGTTAGGCTCATTATTGCTATCATTAAGATTTGGGGGGATTCCCCACATTAAGTTAGATTTCAAGTTAGTTTTAAGAACATTTAGATTTAAGTTGCTCTGACTAATGGAGTTAACATTATTTTGATCATTAATTTTAAGAATACAATTATTGTTGGCTTCAAAAGTCTTAATTTCAGTTAGGTAGGGGGTATCCTCGTTTGCTAGAAAATTCTGCTCAAAAAAGTCAATCAGATCAAGGCACATACCTCTGAAGACTTGGATGCTTCTGGAGGTGTCTCCGGCTTGAGTCAGCTTCCACTCGTGGATCAGGAATTCATAAGTGAGTCGGATGTCGTTCATTTGCTGTAAGAAGCCGGCATCAGATTTATCCAAGGAGGGAAACAGACCATCACGAAATCTTATGAGAAAGTTTCCGATATCAGGTGGCATGAGTGTACCATCCGGCAAAAGGGATGTACCGGACTCCATGTCCGAATCAGCAAGGAAAGAAAAGATGGCGTACGCAGGTCGCTAAAGCAAAAAGGCAGAGAGGTCACGAAAAACGTATGAACAGGACGAAGTCTCAGAAGTCTCTCAAGAGCAAGAGGAAGAGAGAGAGAAAAGATGCGCACGGCTTTTATACCTTTTTAGCCAACATTTCCACGGACCTGGACGAAAGCTTCCAGTCCGTCACAACCAATAGAAAACAATCATGAAATTTCCCGCCGAGAAAAGTTTCTCACGGCCAAACGCCAGCATGTCTCGACAGGATGTTTCGAAAACCACCTGCTGTAAACAACCGGTGCAATACTTCATTATCGTCTGCAGCACAAATGTATTGAAACTATGAAATCTTTTACATTGGCACTTCCATCTTCGACTGCCAAAAAGACCTTGAACTCAACAGAAGAAATAACTCTCAAAGCGCTCGGACATTTTAAATAATATGTTAGAAATGATTTAGATTGCAGGTTTAAGAATAATGAATATTCCAAGATAACACTTACATAAAAATGACAAAAAGGGGGTTTTCAAGGCAGAATTATAACTTGCAAAAGATCTGTATATAAAGAAATATAATACATAAATTTATACATTTTACTCAAAAGTAATGCGATTTGAATATCGACATTACAATATAGATAGAGAAACAGACATTTAGAATGTTACAAATCCGACAACAACAACAACAACAAATATATATATATATATATATATATATATATATATAAATTTCATCCATTGAAACAATGTTAAATTCTAAGCAAACGTGAGCCGTATCTTTTTTCACAAAAAGTGGATTTAAATTGTTTTGCATAATTGCTCTTCAAATGCTGCTGCATATTTGCATAAGACAGTGAGGTTGCAATAAACGCTTGCTATAAAAAAGGAAGAGCGGAACTTGCTTCTCATAACTTAATGAAAAATCTATATTGTTCAGTCGCAATGACTCTATCATTAAAAGATCGTGCTCTTCTTGTCGAATTGTTTTATGAGAATAACAGCTCTTGTTTAGTAGCTCTTAGAATGTTCAGAACGTTGAAAAAGTTAAAATCTGGTCCTCTGTGTTCCAAAAGCTTGCGCAAAATGATTTTAAAATTTGAAGAGATTGGCCCTTTGGACATCAAACCTGGCAGGGGACGGAAAGCAGTCGAAGGAGAGATAGTGGGAGACGTAGCTACAGGAATAGAAGAAGAGCGTAACACTAATGCATCTACGAGTGCACGTGGAATTGCCCTATCATTAGACGTACCCTCCAGTACGGTGCAAAACATTTTGAAACACATTTTGAAATGTTATCCTTAGAAACTGACCCATGTTCAACAGTTGCTACCTGCCGACAATATTGCATATGGAATGTTCGCACTTCAATTTTTGGCTCGGATACAAGTGGACGATGAATAGCCCTGGAACCTTTTGTGGACTGACGAAGCACACTTCAATCTCCACGGAACTGTTAAAACGCAAAATTGCAGAATCTGGGCAACCGACAATCTACAAGAACTACGCCAGGTGCCTCTTCATTGCCCCAAAGTAACTGTGTGGTGCGGATTTACATTAGCGTTTACTATCGGGTCTTTCTTTTTCGAGGAAGTTGGTCCTCATGGCCCAGCCACCTGTTCTGACAATGGCATCGATATGAACGTCTTTTGATTCACGTTTGATTTGAAGTCACGTTAAACCCACACTGCAAGAGCGCCAGTTTATCGATAACACTATTTTCATGCAGGATGGGACACCACCACATATCGCAAAACCAGTGAAGCGGCTACTTCACAGTCATTTTGGAGATGACAGAATCATGAACCGCCATTTTCCTGTAAGATGGCCGGCACGTTCCCCTGACCTCAATCCATGTGATTTCTGGCTTTGGGGGCATCTGAAGAATGTGGTGTTTAATGGACACATTACCAATTTATCGGAACTTAAAGCTAGCATCACGCATCACATCCGCAACATCTCTACAGAAACACCCAAATATGTTATTGAACACGCTATTTTGCGCTTTCAGCACTTTTTAGAATGCGAAGAGCAGCAAATTGAACATTTATTTCGTCATTAGCCATTGAGTAAGTCAACGTTTATTACTTTTGTATTGCATTCTAGTGTAGTAAAGCGCCAATTATTCTCCTAACGGCGACTTTTTGTACTGTTTTTTTCTTCACCAAACATAATTCCATTGCTCCACGAGTGTTCACGCAAAATTTCAAATCATTCTGAACAGTGCTTTTTATTTGAGACCATTTTCAAACCACCAGGGACCAATTATAATCACCCTGTGTGTATATATATACATATATATATATATATATATATATATATATATATATATATATATATATATATATATATATATATCTGTTGACTCGTTGATTCTTCTTTGCATATATCAGTTTTTCGAAATATTTTAATAAACCAGGTTCTTAGAATCAATAAAATTTGTGATGAAAATTTTAAATTAGCACATTTTACGGAATTATTGCGTACATCGACTAACAATACATATCCTCCCAAATTTGTTATTAATATGATCAACTCAGTGTACTACATTTCACTCGATAACATCCAAGACAAATTCCCAATTATAGTGGCTAACAAAAAACAAATATATAATTAGTTATTAATTATGTAAATAAATAAAAATGAAAAGTAATAAAATATGCTTAAAAAATTATAAAAATCAGAAAATCGGAAAATAAGCTACATTAATATTAATGTTTTGAATTTTATTTTCGCTAGTTGCATAAAAAAAGTATAGAAATTTATGAAATCGATTAAAATTTTTTCAAGGGAATTACATTTTAAGAAATAAAAATTTAAATATTTATACTGCCACCATATAAAAACATTTCCAAAGCGTAAAATGTGTTCCATACACTAACAAGGTGCTGTACACTAATAAGGTGCTGCAATTGCAGCATTTTATCATAAAAAATCCCAGAGATATGAAAAGACAAAAATTCTGATTTAAACCACTTTTCAATGCACCGACATGGGTTCTCAGAGGAGAAAAATCATGTCGACAGATCTCGTTTCAAGTCATACACAAATTACGAAATTATTACAATTATTACATAAATAAATAATAATTTGTCTATTTATTGGTACAAATGTATCTACACTATGTAGAAATAATAATTTTACACCAAGATCACAAAGCGTGTTCAAAATCTTTTCCACCCATGCCAAAGATCCATTAAAGATAAGAAGCAGATATTGTTTGTCTATGATGCATTTCTGCGTTGAGTCACTTGCACTCTTGCTGTAAACATTTATATTTTAATTTGTGATTAATCCCTCACCAAATTTGTTTAAACATGTCTCTGGGATTTTTTATGATAAATGGCTGAAATTTTGTACATCACCTTATTAGTCTGTGGGGCACATTTTACCTATTGGAAATGTTTTTGTACAGGGCCGTATAAAAATTTAAATTTTGTATCTCTTCAAATTTAATCCCCTGAAAATTTTTATCGATTTTATAATATTCGGTACCTTTTTCACGCAACTTTTTAATTTATCATATATGTCTAAGATCAATATGTAAGGAATAAAAGCCGAGGTCAATGTTTATGGGACACCTGTATATATATATATATATATATATATATATATATATGTGTGTGTGTGTGTGTGTGTGTATGTGTGTGTGTGTGTGTGTGTGTGTGTGTGTGTGTGTGTGTGAATTGTAGAGTTTTCACATTAATTTTCATATAAGTTGATAAAATTAGGGATATTTTACGACGTTCCCCGTCAAATACATATTTCAATTCCGCTCAAATATAATATTAACTACATAAACCAAAAAGTACACTAAGAACGGATAAAATAATCTTTTTATATCACTTTGAGATATATTACCGATTTCCCAACAGTGGCTTAAAAATACACAAATAAATGCAAAACATAATTTTTCTCGATTGTTAGCATAAATATATCCAACGTAAATCAACGTACTTGATCTCTTCATTTCATTTTTTTCTGATTTGCGTATTAAAATAATTAGCTATATGTATCAAATGAATTAGCGTCATCGACTAAGAAGAATTTCCCCTTGTAGACGGTGAAAGACAGGTGGAGCAATTCTGTACCACCCAGAATCTTTCAGACGACTTTGGGGACCTCTGGATTCTATCCGACAGCCGCATCTCTCTTCAGCATCTCCATAATTGGATTGCAGTTGGAGATCAAACTAGTATTTCCATCCTTCTCAAACTCAAGCTCATTTCAGAGTCCCATGATGTTCATTTCCAGTGGATTCCATCCCACGTTGACATTTACGGCAATGAACAAGCGGATGGACTGGCCAAGGATGGTTGTGGCCATTCTGGTCCTTCCTCTTCGGCCCTTACTTTTTCTGAACATCAATCCATTGTCAACTCTGGAATTTCGAGGGAGTGGAGGGTTCCTCCCAGCCATCACTGGTATGCGGGCAGAGAGCCGGGCTCTTCGTTCGTCCTCAATTGTGACAGAGCCTCTCGGACTGCAATATCCAGATTAGCAAGCGGCCACACAAAGGGTCTCTCGTTTTTTGAGGGCAGGAAGATTTTTGCAGTCTGCTCTAAATGTCAAGTTTAGCAGGCTTCTCCTGAGCACATTCTGGACTGTCTGGGACTCTTCAGAGAGGACACATACCCTTCTGGTCCTCGACTTCCTTAGGGTCAACGGTCTAATGGATCTTGTCTGACTTCGTCATATAGCCGGAGGATAAGCCACAACAACAACAACAACAACAGACGGTGAAAGACAGGTGGAGCAATTCTGTACCACCCAGAATCACCTCGATGACCATATATGTATGAATCTATGCACACTTATAGTATTAATCATGTGGCAACATAGCTCTGTTCTCGATTCCCCTCCCCAAAAGGGGCTGGAAAAGGGATTTTTTGGAAACATATTTCCAGACTCTATTGGAGTCTCCTACCGGTGACTTAAAAGGCTCGGACGGTCTGGGTGGCTGAAGCGTAGAATCAACTGCGCGACAGAACCTAACTGATCCAAATTTTGTTTAGGTTGGCTACTTTCACCAAACATTATAAAGTAAAATAAAACTTTTAAAAGAAAATGTGGTGCTAAATAGATAACACATTGCGCTTACAATATAGGAAATTACCCAGAATTAACATGGTCGTGAATCATATAGTTCCTACATTTGCATTATGGCCGAAATAATCCACTATTACTTCTTTGAACGAGGTCCTAAACACAATCATTATTTAAAACACTACACAATATATTTCATATTTTTAAATTTTTAAATAAATATTATTTATTCACGCATCTCAATGTTATGATTACATGTTTAAGGAGGAGAAAATGTACGTGTGGGACCAGATCTTAGAATATTATTTCAAAATCAACAACTGACCCAATGTGTACGCAGACTGGCACGTACCTCTGTTTGTTGGGTCTGTTGTTCAGCATACTTGGAAGATTTGCCGCTTTTTTTTCTGACAGTTGGAGTCAGCTTTCTCTTTTCTAACACATTGTCAATACTCAAAATAACCAATATACTGCTTGAAAACATGACTCTCCAATATTTTGGATGAGCATTTTCATGAACCACACTGCTTGAATTTCATGGTTGCTCGTTCTCGCTTCTCAACAATCATTGTTCGAATCTCATCGCATCTGCACCACCATTGCTTTGACTAATCATCGAATTTTCTCCTCGTTGCCACATAATTTTGCCTGGGGTCCAGATACGCCCTCCGTACTCTCATTGGTTGTTCCTCAGCTCTATGTAACCTCATTGCATCATTGGCTACTTTAGTTTCCATTGCTGCTTGGTTTAAGTCTTGGCCCTAGGAGATCTTTTCCGCAACCACATCTGCAATTTGTATGACATGAATTCATAGGGGTCATGACATTCCGGGCCAAGATTGTCATAAACTGGCACCTACTAGTCTACGCTTAGTTTTGTCGTAAATATTAAAACTGCATAATTGTCTCCTGGTCTCACTTACTGTTCTTTTTTGTTCACCACAGAAACGTTACAACCTAATTTCTAAGAATATTTCACTGACTAATATATAGTAAATTATATATATAAAATGTAGTAAATTTGATATTACCTGAGTCTTTCTTTTGATGTTCCCTGACTATTCTCTTTAATGTTTTCTGACTATTCCCTTTGATATTCCCTGAGTGATATTAGTTTCCCTGATTTTGACAAGCTTAAATACTAATAACTGTATATAAATGCATGCGGGAGTATCCAAATATTTATAAAAAATGTTTGCAGAAATAGCATTTCCAGGTTAATGTAGGTTCGAATTCATAATGGCACTCCATTTTTGCCATTCTATGCTCGCTTGTTTCTCTTTTCAGTAGTCTTAATGACACGTATGAAAACAAGAAGGCAAAATCTATAAAAAACTGTAATATAAATAATCTTCCAATGAACATTTCTTCTGAAATTGCGCTGCGAAAGGGTTTCATTTGATTATGATTTTTTGTAATTTATCAAAAAAAAAAACGAAAAGGAAAAAAACCCCGTCAAAAATCACATTTTTCGCTTAAGGGAACACATCAGCTGTTACTGTCGCTTAAAAATAAAATTAACTTAATTCATCAAACTGTAAAATAATTCTGAGACTCGAGTTTTATTTTCTCAAGAATTAACAACACTAAAAATACGCTTTTTCTAAAATACAGATAACTAAGTTTTTCTAATTTGAATTAACGTAATTTAAATTTAGCTGTTTCTAAATTTTAGCTTCAGTTAATCCAGAAAATGGTAAAATTATAAACTAAATTAAGAATAATTTTCCAAAACTTCTAACACTAAAGGCAAATAAGTTTATTAATTTCATCTGCTTTTCTTAAACATTTTTAAGTTAATTGTTTAAGCTATTATAAGTAATTTGAATAACCATATGTAAAGTAATTTAAAATAATTGTTAATAAATTACATAAATTGTTAATAGGATGTAACAATTATTATTCAGCTATACATTTTAATTTTTACGTATGTATTAAGTAAAATATAAGTATCTCTTTGAAACTGTTCCACTTATTTATTGATAAATTACTTGCATGAGTTCACATTTTTAAACCTAATTTTATTGCTGTGATGAATGCCAATTATTATGGCACAGTTGACTGATGAATGACAACAATTGACTTATAAATGACAACAGTTGACTGATGATTGACAACATGACCGTTCCCCATTCTTCAGTCGAGTAGAGAAAAAAACATGTGGTAGAAAAGGAAAATAATCAAAAGGCATAATATGTGATATTTTATGAGCGTGCTCTTCCAGACCATCCCGCCCTGGAAGCTAATGCAACCGGTGACACGTAGAACGTTAACTAAATTATACGCGATCGTTAAAATTATCTGACAAAGGAGACGTCAATCCATTGAATTAGCAGAGACAGGTGGTAGAGAACTCAAAGTAACTAAAATAAACTACACAGGCGTTTTGTCAAATACGGAGATTTTTTTAAATCACGAAAACCTAAGAAAACATTTCAATCAATTGCGCTAAAAATACTAACCAAAATTCACCTGGCGGTTAAAATTACCTTGCAATTCCAACTGTTTATTCATTGTGGATACAGAGATGGAATGAAGTAAACCAAAAGTGATCAGTGAGTCACAAATGAAAACTAGGAAAACTAGTGCGGCATGAAATAGCATTTTGACGTGTGGCAAAATTGAAGCAAGTACCAATATTAATAATACAATTGGAGATATTGTAATATGTCGTATTGCCCAAACACTACGACTACCTTACTGTTCGAAGATGTTAGATATCTAGATGGCCGTAAAAGTGCAATTAAAACTGACACACAATGGGTGTGACAATCACAAAGACCGCACTTTCTTTCTCTGACCCATCTCGGATGGACTTTCAAACCTACACATTTATCGATCCCATTTACCGAGTTAACCGGGGGATAGTTTTAGGAGGCGTCGTGGATGGAATAGAGGGCTACCACATGCAGGAGATGGTGGCTATTCCATAGTGATAAGCATATAAAAAGCCAAAACCCGTCCTTAGATTCAGCTCAAGCCTTCACGGCAACGCCCAGATTACCTTTTTGCAGATGGAAATTGGAGGCAGAAAGGGTTTTGTCATTCCCAGCCAAGTCAGAAACATGGGAATGAGGTCGACCGAATCACCCACTCCACGGGTCCGGAAAGACAATCCACCCAGTCACCGACGAGTCTGGAAACTGGCCACAAAGACACAGTTACTCTCCGCCTTCTGGACGTGTCGGTTCATGAACCCACGGATATTATTATAAATCTTACAAGTACAGGTATGCTAAGGGGAGTTTCTTCTGCTATCCAACATAGCAGAACTTGTCACGTTATTTAATACTGCCAGACCCATGAGTGGTGAGTAGTGGTACAGGCTCAAGAGTAGAACTGATTGTTGGATAATGCTGTTGCGAGTGGACCCCACCATCCAATAGCCGAAGATTCTCGGAGGCAGAATCTCCGGATTGGTGGAGTAGGCTTTCGATCACTTGACGACTTCGCTGTCTTTGATAGCATTGCTTCAATACATTAACAGTAGAAAGTCCAGCCCAATAGCGGATCTAGTAAACAAGGTCTATGGATAATACACCCAGATGACAATTCCACGATTTGTGAAATCTTAGAGAAGTATCTCTTAGAGAAATCTGGTCAAAAGCTACAGAGCCCACGCCCATACGCTAAAGCGCCCTCACCCAAGAGAAAATCCAATCCTTGAATTTTGATATATTCAATGGAACAACAATGCCACCAGACCGAGTCCAGCCGTTCAATCTCCGACTTAGTTCCATCCAATAGCTTCCGAAAACTTTTAACAGAATTTTTGATATTGTGGACGACTGGCATATGATTTAATCTTCATAAAATGACGCTAGAAATGACTTAAACGTTTTCGACAAATAGCATTTCAGACAAATGTTTAGACTTCTGATATTTTAGACAAATGATTAAACTATAGACACCTTTAAACAAATGATTTAGACTTTTACGAAGAGTAACCGCTATTAGGTTGTTATCCTGCACATAATATCGAGGAATGAAGATGACGTACAAATTGGAATTAAACCTCTATATGAAATCTGAAATATATGATAAGGTTTCTTCGATATATGTTAGAAATATTTAATACAAAACTGTTAATATGAACAGTGTTCTATCCATTGTAAAAATAGTATACACATCTGAAAGCTGTTGAAATCTGAAGTTTCACTTTGAACTGGAAGCATCTAAGAAAAGTTGTAAAGTACCTTGCTGCCCCAACCGGGAATCTATCCCTGGATTTTTGAACTAGCCAGCGGGCAATCTACCGTTGAGCTACTGGGACAGAATTGCAAGCACTAATTTTTGAAGTGGACTCTGCATTATTCACCTTCAAATATCAGGTTGACTTGCAACTGATAGTCTGACTGACCACCTCCTGCTATTTTTGCCTCAGGTTAGCCTCCTGAAGCTATTTTCTATCCATCACCTTAGCTTCATGGGCAGTCCTTGTTCTCCTAATTTGAAATCGGCTTTCCATATACCAGAGTACACTGAATCCGTGCTAGTCATTCTATGGTCACTTTCATACCTCAGATATATTTGCATTTACCTGCAGGGTTGATTTATTCAGACACCATTGTAAGGAACCTTATTGGGCCAATCGGAAATCGAACCTTGAATTTTCAAACTGGCCAGTCGATGTTCCACCGTTGAGCACTGGGATATAATTGCAAGCTTTTATCTTTCAAGTGGACCCTGCAAAGTGAATATACGATTAAATCCAGATAGAGGAGATACTTAGACCATATGACTATTGTGCCATTTGGCCAAAACAAATCAGTGTTCGATTTTCTAAGTCAGTTTTCACTTTCCTTATATACATAGTATAATGTATAAGGAAAGTATTGTTGTTGAGACCCAGACCGTCCGACCTACCAGAAAGGTGTAAGGTAACTGTATGGATGGCCGGGAAGTGCCACCCAATTTAGACCGGAACCCAATGGGGGAGGCATCCACAGGGACCGTACCCTCCTTCCCCTACCACCAACCTCTCGGAAGGACTTACGGACCCACATGTTTAACGTGATCGTACTCCGCATGAACACGCCGGCATTTGTGGCAGCGTGCAAATCTAGCGCGCAAACCACGGAGATACCGCACCCGAGATGGCCAACAGCAACGCGGCGTTCCGAGGTGGTCACCCACCAAGTACTAACCGCGCCCGATGCTGCTTGACTTCGGTGATCTAACGAGAACCGGTGTTTTCAGCACGGTACGGCCGTTGGCCAAAGGAAAGTATTGTGACTAGGTTGAAAATTCGAATTCGAGTTTTCGACAGGAGAGCATGTTTCAAGCATCCCTGATCACGAATCGAAAATTTTTGAGGTGATATGTGTGTGTGTGTGCGTACGTGTGCTTGTATGTCAGTGAGTCTGTGGATACAATATCTCACGAACGATTGAAGCGATTCGAATGAAATTTGGTACAAAAATTACAATCCGTGAATACTAGAAGCCTATTGTTTCTGAATACAATCGAATGTTCAGAACCCTCCAAAATTTTTGAGTGAAATTTTAAGAATATCATAAAAAAAATCAATACCTTTAATAAAATTTCGCAAATAAACATTTCTTAAGTAATTTTTCTTTAGAAAACGATTGACATAAACTTTGAACTCTAGCTTGAACCGTTCTCGAGGTGTTGCACATTTTGCAAATACATTTTTCAAAAAAACCCAAAAATTAAAAAATATATATTAACTACTGAGAGGCATGTTCCCATTTCATACGTAATATCATGCGATAAATTCGATGACATCATTGCCGTGGATCTAGCTCGTTCCATTCATGAGAAAAGATACTTTGAGTAATACATTTGTATTTGAACGCCATTACTCATTTGTCTTCTATAAGAATAACTTAATTCTCCTTCCATAAAACTTGGCGAAATTTTGGCGACAAATTTGGCAACTTTTTGAAATGTTGGCGACTTAAAACTACTTGGCGACTTTTTGAAATGTTGCCAATTTAACGAAAAACTCTCCGAATGGATAAATATGACGCTCAATCAATGAAAATGAAGACTAATTGACGGAAATTTAATATCTTGGAAAGCATATTATTATCTACTATACGAATAACCTATTTTTTTACTGTAAAAGTAGTAAATTCATTGTATTATATAAGGAAAGTCAGGTGCTGTCAACATCAGATTTCTTACACATATATACTTATTTGGATAATGCAATATATTTTACATTCTTATTCAAAGCTATACATTTTATACCGCATTTTTATTGGTGAATATTTAATGTGTTACTTATTCTTTAATTTTACGCCTATATAATTAACTCATTTCTGTTCTGCGAAAACTACAGTTTTTCTATAAGGAAATGGGCGAATGTAAAACTCTTTCAAAAGCAAGCTTTTATGAAAATATGTTTGCACTTTTGAATTTAACCTCAATCTTCTAAGAGCGTTTAATGGAAAGTAGAAAATTTAAAATATAATTGTAATTAAATACGTGCTGTTTATTTGGATGGTTAGAAATAGTTTAAAGCAATAGGCAAATTATTAATTTAAAGAAAATATTGTTGCGTAGTTCAAGAAATATAAAAAACATTTTACATGTGGCTTTTTTCTAAAACGTTAATGCTTGATCTTTAAGAATTGTGTAAAATAATATGTGGTATTTCATTATTACAATTTATATTCTCTTGGAGTAAACTGTCATTTTTACTTAGAATAATTGAGTAGTGGCATGTGAACAAACGTTCGAAATTATTTGCAAGAAATGCGATTTTTTTAAATAACACTTTGAATTGACATATACATTAATATATGGAACAGGCTAATCTTGATTGCTTAACAAATGTGTTAACAATAAAGTACATTTGTTGCTTTAGAAATGTTGACATATATACATCAAATATACGCTACGTGACAGTGAAAACGAGACACCAAGGAAGTGTTGAAAATCGGCAAGCAGGGAGCGAGACAGCGACGAACAATAAGAGATGTTTATTGCAACATGATACTCCTATAAACTGAACGATAATACTTTCTGCTCAGTAGGTTGTAAGGCCACCGTGGGCGGCGATACAGGCAGAAACACGTCTTGGTACAAAGCCAATGAGCGTGCGGATCGTGTCCTGAGGGATGGCTGCCCATTCCCTGTCAGCCATTTGCCAGAGTTCGTCTTCTAAACACAGTAGCAGCGCACGTAAACGACGCCCAATCAGACGTCCCAGACGTATTCGATTGGTGAGAGATCAGGGACGACTGGTGGCCAGAGAAGCAATGGGTACCTTGCAGGACATATTGACTGATACGTGCCGTGTGTATTCGGACGTTATCCTGCTGATAAATGGAATTGGACACCATCTGAAGATAGTGTAGTGCCACCGGCTGCGGTACGTCATCCAAGTATCGTTGGGTCGCCATAGTTCCCTCAATACGAACCACAGGTGACCTGCTACAGTAGGTGATGGGACACCAAACCATGATGCCGCGTTGTCGCGCGGTGTGGCGTTCCACAGATGCGACCGAATTGCACCTGCCTGTTACCACTTCGGCGCCAGACTCGTACACAGCGACTGTCATTGCTAAAACAGAAACGTCTGAGAACACGACCTTGTGTCATTCCTCCGTTAACTTGGCTCTATCCTGACACCACCGCAAACGGATGCATCTGTTCTCTTAGTCAATGGTAACTTCTTAACAGGCGCCAGGAGCGCAGGTCTCCGGCGACCAATCGGCAGATAACGGTCCTGGTCGATATGGGAGCATCAAGGGTGACCTGCACATACTGCAGAAGGGCTATGGGCGTGGCCTGAGGGGGGCGCCAACGCTTGCTGCTCTATACATCGACCCACGCATACTGACGTCGCTCTGGCCGTACCGGCATCCTGCAAACGTGACACATTCCCTTCTTCCAATCAACTTCGCCACATCCGGTGCACCGTGGACGCGTATAGGTAGTTTTCGCTAATATTTGACGTATGGACCAACTTGTCTTTCTGAAACCGATCACCAAACTTCTCGTGAAATCGTCTGACTGCTGGAACTGACCCTGTTGGTGGCGGCCTGGCATTCTTTGTTACTGCTCGTTTCCTCTGAGAGAAAAAAAAAATGCAAAATGATT
The DNA here is from genome assembly GCA_951213105.1 of Amaurobius ferox. Lineage (NCBI taxonomy): Eukaryota > Metazoa > Arthropoda > Arachnida > Araneae > Amaurobiidae > Amaurobius > Amaurobius ferox. The sequence goes on along the minus strand of OX578147.1, from coordinate 52,913,587 downwards.
TCCCTGGCAGACAGAGTGCCGCGACTAATGCCGATTCCGTAGGTTCCTTCCCTTATATCTCACTCAACATGCGCGGGGCAGCTGCGCATTTCGCATCATTTACATAACTGAGTGAGCTGTGTCTTCCCTGCGATTTGCGCATTTTTCTGACCACTCCATCTTGGTTTTTCATTTTCACTGTCACGTAGTGTATTTTAGCGTTACATCTTTCGAAATTATCATCACACCTAAACCATTGACAATATGTTTCCTTTAAATCGCTTCACCTGCAAATTTCATCAAATTCTGTTGTTACCCACTGTTCGAGTCGAACAATGGGTAGCAGACTGCATATCGCACTTTCGCCAACAGATTCACTTATTCTTCTTTGACTCAGACCGTCCTACCTATCCGAAGATGTAAAGTATATGCTTGGACGACCGGAAAATATAACCCAATTTGCATAGGTACCCAGAGGGGGAGATATCCACAGGAACTGTACCCAACTTCCTCTGTCACCAATCTTATAAACCTACATATAGAACTTATAGAGCTACTATTTAGGGTACTTATAGACCTACATATTTAATGTGCCCGTACCTCGTGAATAAGGGTCAATTTAGGCAGATCCTGGAATCGAACTCGGGTAATCCAAATGCAATCCCTTTTGCATCCGCATGCAATCCGCAATGCAATCCGCAATCCCCCCGAGAGCGCGTTTCAAGCATCCCTGATCACGAATCAAAAATTTTTGAGGTGATGTCGGTGTGTATGTGAAAGTATGTGTGCGTGTTAGTGAGTCTGTGGAGTCGCAATCTCACGAACGAATGGAGCGATTCAAATGAAATTTGGTACAAAAATTACAGTCCTTGAATACTGGAATCCTATTGTTTTTAAACGCTAATGTTCAGAACCCCCTAATCTTTCGAGTGAAATTTGAAAAAATTAAGAAAATCAAAACCTTTAATAAAGTTAAGCAAATAGATATTTTTCATGTAATTTTTCCTTAGAAAACGATTGACATAAACTTTAGACCGCTAGCATGAACCGTTCTCGAAATATTTCACAGTTTTCAAATAATTTTTTCAAAAAATCCCATAAATTAAATAAATTATTAACTGTTGAGAAACATGTCCACTTTTCATATGTAATGTCATGCGATACATTTGGTGGCATCATTGTCGTGGATCCAGCCCGTTCCATTACTGAGAAAAGATACTTTGAGTAATACTTTTGTATTTGAGCGCCAATAGTTATTTATCTGCTATAAGAATAACTTATTTCTCCATCCATAACGCTTGGCGAGATTTTGGCGACGAATTTCGAGGAATGTCGGCCACTTGGCAACTTTATTAAATGTTGCCAAATTAACGAAAATAACTCCAAATGGATAAAACTGGCGCTAAATCAATAAAAATGACTACTAATAACAAGCATATAATATCTTGGAAAGAATATAAGCATCTAATAAAAGGATAGCTTATTTTTTTTATTGTAAAAGTAGTAAATCCATTGCATTATATAAGGAAAGTGAGGTGCTGCCCACATCAAATTTTTTTACACATATATACTTATTTGGGTAATGCAGTATATTTTACATTCTTATGCAAAACTATACATTTTATACCGCATTTTTATTAGTGAATATTTAATGTATTGCTTATTCTTTTAATTATACGCCTATTTAAATAACTCATTTCTGTTCTGCGAACATATATTACGAATATTTACGAATTACATATATTGACGTCATCTGTTTACGTTGAAAAAGATTTTAGAAACTCATATGTTGTAGTATGGGTAATCTTTACAGGGGTTATTGATATTTTCAATTTAATACGTCTTCTGTTTTATTTTGAAACTCATATTGTAATTCATATAACGTTCTACTAGCACACGGGCAAATTTTGTATACCAAGAACTGAGATTCTTCAACTTCTTTATAGGCCGGCCACACATCTTGCTACCATAAACCTTCGGGTTGGTCGTGTGGTCTGGATTTTCAACTTCTTTATAGGAGCAGTTAATTCAATATTTTATTAGAACATTTTGATTAATGATGTCATTTAGTATATTGTAGCCATTTGCATATCATTGTGAATTTTATGTTTCTTTATATTATATACTCCGTACGATGAACGGGTACACTTCTAGTTACACATATACGTATTTAAACTACTGCTTAAAAGAAAATAAAAGTCTGCACTTTGTTATATTTAATTAAAGAGTTTTGTAAAAATATCTATTTTATTTTAAAACCGAACTTTGTAAAATGTAATTAATTTGGTTTATTTTAATTCGCATTGTGTGACATTAACACGAGATTACTATTTATGTCTATAATTACTACTCATCCTACAGGACAGATGGATTTCTTCCCCCTGCAATACAGCTGATTACATCTTCTTACAGTATATTCAAATTGTGAATCGAAAGCTGAAATATAAACTCATGTTTGTAAAAATTAAAACACCATGAAGGAATTCCCCCATTGATCTGAAACTTACAATAAATACAAATTCAGGTGTGTTATGCAAATGATAAGAATTTCGGAGTCACTGCTCATGCGTGAACTGAGAAGCATCCTCTAAACTACAATACATTGGTCTATGGTATCATTTGGTATCTATAGCGATCTCAGCTGCTAAGAACTGCGGATAATCTCAACAGCAACCAGTACATCAGAGAAGTTCTGTAACCCAAAGTCGTACCCTTTCAGGTGCTGTATTTCAACAGGACAATGGCCGTCCACATATGGCTAGGAATATTGGAATATTCGATATTAATTTTCAGCACAACAGATACAGTTTCTTCTTTGGCCTGCTTATTCACCAGGTATGTCGCCTATTGCACATGTCTGGCATGTTGTCGGTCGGCGTCTTGGTCGTGAGGCCCGTCCCGTAGATGATGTATACAAATGCCAGTCGTTTGGCCGCTAGGCTATTAGACAGCGCGTTCTCTAGTATTTCTCAATGGTTGAGTTAAAGTCAGTATTGCAGGGCACTCGTCCAAATGTTTTCCAGACACAGGCTGTCCAAAGTCACATAAAATGAAGTCCTTGGAAATAGCATGTCCACATCCCGTAGCTAATACAGCTGAACTTTTGGTTCGAATAGGAGCAATCTAGAATGGTCTTCCTCAGACATAAATTCAAATTATTTTTAATTCGATGCCAAATCGTTCAGAAGCACTTATTATAGCTCGTGATGGCTTCACCAAATAATGATTTTCTACATGTAATGTTGTTTATTGTTTTGTAAATTTAATCGTTTATTCGTATCAATACAGGTCGTTTGTGGAATAAGTTTCATTCAATTCTGATTATTCCTTTATTGTTTTGTAATTTTACAGACAGGAGTATATTATTATATAATTGCCATGTTATACCATTAGGATATTTTTCTACTCCGTAACTAGGAAATCGGCTGATGTGCGCATAGCACCGTATGTATAATAGTGGATATATTTATTACTTTCCTTATATACAATGTATAAGGAAAGTATTGTGACGGGGTCGAAAATTCGAAATCGAGTTTTCGACGGGAGAGCACGTTTCAAGCATCCCTGATCACGAATCAAACATTTTTGAAGTGATGTCTGTGTGTGTGTGTGTGTGTGTGAAAGTATGTGTGTGTGTGTGTGTCAGTGAGCCTGTGGAGACGATAACTGACGAACGAATGGACCGATTCGAACCAAATTTGGTACAAAAATCACAATTCGTTAACACTGGAAGCCTATTGTTTTTATACGTAATCGAATGTGCAGAACCCTCCTAAATTTTCGAATAAAATTTTGAAAAAATCGCCAAAAAATCGAAACCACTAATAAAGTTACGCAAATAGACATTTCTTATGTAATTTTTCATTAGAAAACGATTGACATAAATTTTAGAACGCTAACATGAACCGTTCTCGAGATATTGCACATTTTTAAAAAAAATTATTAAAAAGTCATATAAAAAGAAAAAAAAATTCCTATTGAGAAACATGTTCACTTTTCATATGTAATACCATGCGATAAATTGGGTGACATCACTCTCGTGGATCTAAGTCGTTCCATTCATGAAAAACGATATTTTGAGTAATACTTTTGTATTTGAACGCCAATAGTCATTTATCTGCTGTAAGAACAACTTATTTCTTCGTCCATAACGCTTGGCGAAATTTTGGCGACGAATTTGGCGGAATGTCGCCAACTTGGCGACTTTTCGAAATGTTGCCAAATTAACGAAAATCTCGCCAAATGGCTAAAAATGACGCTAAATCAATGAAAATAACGACTAATTGTCGAAAATTCAATATCTTGGAAAGAATATTAGTATCTACTATAAGAAAAACCTATTTTTTTACTGTAAAAGTAGTAAATTCATTACATAATGTAAGGAAAGTCATGTTTTGCCCACATCAGATTTTTTTATACAATTTTCAATTTTAAATTAAAAAATAAAATTCGTAATATCTCAAGACCGCTGACATTCTGTTGACGTTTTGCTTGGGAAGTTACTGGCTTTTAAATAACAAAATTAAATAAAAGTGACTATATTTAACGATCTTTAGCATATTTATAAGCATACAATATAGCATACAAGTAAATATATGCACTATTATATTAACTATTACACCCTACTGCAAAAATATAAAAATCTGATGTGGGCAACACATGACTTTCCTTATATAATGTAATGAATTTACTATTTTCACAGTAAAATAAATAGGTTTTTCTTCTAGTAGATACTAATATCCTTTCCAAGATATTGAATTTTCGACAACTAGTCTTCATTTTCACTGATTTATCGTCATTTTTATCCATTTGGCCAGATTTTCGTTAATTTGGCAATATTTCAAAAAGTCGCCAAGTTGGCGACATTCCGCCAATTTCGTCGCCAAAATCTCGCCAAACGTTATGGACGAAGAAATAAGTTATATATATATATATATATATATATATATATATATATATATATATATATATATATATATAAATTAGTAAATCCAATGTTAGAATGTAAGTAGTAATTCATAAAACACTATTCCAAAATTTTCTACAAAATACAAAGAAATAAAAGAAATTAAGACATAAAGAGGAAATAATAAAGCGTAAGGCTGGTCTTAAAGACAAAGACAATCAGCAAATTTCAAAAATGAGGAATGAAAATAGGAAAACTAAAAAATCAAGCAAAAAAGCTTGCACATGGAAGAGCTTTTAGTTAAGGCTTAAGTTAAGTTCGTTTCGAAAAAATTCTCTTCTTTAGGAAAACTAAAAAATCAAGCAAAACAGCTTGCACATGGAAGAGCTTTTAGTTTAGGCTTAAGTTAAGTTCGTTTCGAAAAAATTCTCTTCAAGTCCATATATCCCTTCGAAATGGACACAAAAATGCTTGTTTTTGAAACACAAGATAGATTTTATCTGTAAACTTGTGTTATATGGACGACAAGTATATATATATATTACTTATTAGATATTGAATTTTAGACATATATTATATAACTCTTATTACATATTTATATATTATATAACTCATTAGATATTGAATTTTCCACAATTAGTCGTCATTTTCATTGATTTAGCGTCATTTTTATCCATTTGGCGAGATTTTCGTTAATTTGGCAATATTTCAAAAAGTCGCCAAGTTGGCGACATTCCGCCAATTTCGTCGCCAAAATCTCGCCAAGCGTTATGGACGAAGAAATAAGTGATTCTTGCAGCAGATAAATTGGCGTTCAAATGCAAAAGTATTACACAAAGTATCTTTTTTCATGAATGGAACGAGCTAGATCCACTAGAATGATGTCACCCAATTTATCGCATGATATTATATATGAAAAGTGAACATGTTTCTCAATAGGAAATATTTTTTTTTCTATTTTATATGAATTTTTGATAATTTTTTTGAAAAATGTGCAATATCTCGAGAACGGTTCATGTTAGCGTTCTGAAATTTATGTCAATCGTTTTCTAATGAAAAATTACATAAGAAATGTCTATTTACGTAACTTTATTATTGGTTTTGATTTTTTGACGATTTTTTCAAAATTGCATTCGAAAATTTAGGGGGGTTCTGAGCATTCGATTGCGTATAAAAACAATAGGCTTCCAGTGTTTACAGATTGTGATTTTTGTACCAAATTTGGTTCGAATCGGTCCATTCGTTCATCAGTTATCGTCTCCACAGACCCACTGACACACACACACACACACATACTTTCACACACACACAGGCACACACACACACACACACACACACACAGACATCACTTCAAAAATGTTTGATTCGAGATCAGGGATGCTTGAAACGTGCTCTCCCGTCGAAACCTCGAATTCGAATTTTCGACCCCGTCACAATACCTTCCTTATACATTATGTATATAAGGAAAGTAATAAAAATGACTATATTTAACGATCTTTAGCATATTTATAAGCATTTTTAGCATACAATATAGCATACAAGTAAATATATGCACTATTATAATAACTATTACACCCTACTGCAAAAATAAAATAAAAAATCTGATGTGGGCAACACATGACTTTCCTTATATAATGTAATGAATTTACTACTTTTACAGTAAAAAAATAGGTTTTTCTTATAGTAGATACTAATATTCTTTCCAACATATTGAATTTTCGACAATTAGTCGTCATTTTTATTGATTTAGCGTCATTTTTATCCATTTGGCGACATTTTCGTTAATTTGGTAACATTTTAAAAAGTCGCCAAGTTGGCGACATTCCGCCAAATTCGTCGCCAAAATCTCGCCAAGCGTTATGCACTAAGAAAAAAGTTATTCTTACAGCAGATGAATGACTATTGGCGTTCAAATACAAAAGTATTATTCAAAGTATATTTTTTCATGAATGGAACGAGCTAGATCCACGAGAATGATGTCACTCAATTTATCGCATGGTATTACATATGAAAAGTGAACATGTTTCTCAATAGGAATTTTTTTTTTTTTTATGTGACTTTTTCATAATTTTTTTTAAAAATGCACAATATCTCGAGAACGGTTCATGTTAGCGTTCTAAAATTTATGCCAATCGTTTTCTAATGAAAAATTATATAAGAAATGACTATTTGCGTAACTTTATTAGCGGTTTTGATTTTTTGACGATTTTTTCAAAATTTCATTCGAAAATTTGGGGGGGTTCTGAACATTCGATTACGTATAGAAACAATAGGCTTCCAGTGTTTACGGATTGTGATTTTTGTACCAAATTTGGTTCGAATCGGTCCATTCGTTCGTCAGTTATCGTCTCCACAGTCTCACTGACACACACACACACACACACATACTTTCACACACACACACACACACACACACACACACAGACATCACTTCAAAAATGTTTGATTCGTGATCAGGGATGCTTGGAACGTGCTCTCCCGTCCAAAACTCGAATTCGAATTTTCGACCCCGTCACAATACTTTCCTTATACATTATGTATATAAGGAAAGTAAAAATCTGATGTGGGGAACACATGACTTTCCTTATATAATGTAATGAATTTACTACTTTTACAGTAAAAAAAAAATCTGATGTGGGCAACACATGACTTTCGTTATATAATGTAATGAATTTACTACTTTTACAGTAAAAAAATAGGTTTTTCTTATAGTAGATACTAATATTCTTTCCAAGATATTGAATTTTCGACAATTAGTCGTCATTTTCATTGATTTAGCATCATTTTTATCCATTTGGCGAGATTTTCATTAATTTGGCAACATTTCAAAAAAGTCGCCAAGTTGGCGACATTACGCCAATTTCGTCGCCAAAATCTCGCCAAGCGTTATGCACTAAGAAAAAAGTTATTCTTACAGCAGATAAATGACTATTGGCGTTAAAATACAAAAGTATTATTCAAAGTATATTTTTTCATGAATGGAACGAGCTAGATCCACGAGAATGATGTCACTCAATTTATCGCATGGTATTACATATGAAAAGTGAACATGTTTCTCAATAGGAATTTTTTTTTATGTGACTTTTTCATAATTTTTTTGAAAAATGTACAATATCTCGAGAATGGTTCATGGTAGTGTTCTAAAATTTATGTCAATCGTTTTCTAATGAAAAATTACATAAGAAATGTCTATCTGCGTAACTTTATTAGCGGTTTTTATTTTTTGACGATTTTTTCAAAATTTCATTCGAAAATTTAGGGCGGTTCTGAACGTTCGATTACATATAAAAACAATAGTCTTCTAATGTTTACGGATTGTGATTTTTGTACCAAATTTGGTTCGAATCGGTCCATTCGTTCGTCAGTTATCGTCTCCATAGACTCACTGACACACACACATACTTTCACACACACACACACACACACACACACACACACATACACACACACAGACATCACTTCAAAAATGTTTGATTCGTGATCAGGGATGCTTGAAACGTGCTCTCCCGTCGAAAACACGAATTCGAATTTTCGATCCCGTCACAATACTTTCCTTATACATTATGTATATAAGGAAAGTAATAGGTTTTTCTTATAGTAGATACTAATATTCTTTCCAAGATATTGAATTTTCGATAATTAGTCGTCATATTCATTGATTTAGCGTCATTTTCATCCATTTGGCGAGATTTTCGTTAATTTTGCTACATTTCAAAAAGTCGCCAAGTTGGCGACATTCCGCCAAATTCGTCGCCAAAATCTCGCCAAGCGTTATGCACTAAGAAATAAGTTATTCTTACATCAGATAAATGACTATAGGCGTTCAAATACAAAAGTATTTCTCAGAGTATCTTTTTTCATGAATGGAACGAGCTAGATCCACGAGAATGATGTCACCCAATTTATCGCATGGTATTCAAAAGTGAACATGTTTATCAATAGGAAATATTTTTATTTTTATTTTATATGACTTTTTGATATTTTCTTTTGAAAAATGTACAATATCTCGAGAACGGTTCGTGTTAGCGTTCTAAAATTTATGTCAATCGTTTTCTAATGAAGGGTTACATAAGAAATGTCTATTTGCGTAACTTTATTAGTTGTTTTGATTTTTTGACGATTTTTTCAAAATTTCATTCGAAAATATAGGGGGTTCTGAACATTCGATTGCGTATAAAAGCAATAGGCTTCCAGTGTTTACGGATTGTGATTTTTGTACCAAATTTGGTTCAAATCGGTCCATTCCCAGGTAGCACAAATACGTAATTCTTACGTATCAAGCAATACGTAATCTTTACGTGTCAGGCCATACGTAATTATTACGCAAAAATGGTACGTTAGAATACGGTATACCAACCGTTATAAAAAATGTTATTATTACGTATCCTTATACATTATTATTACGTATCCTTATACGTTAATATTACGTATATTCACATACGTTATTATTACGTATATGCACATACGTGTTTATTACGTATCCATATACGTTATTATTACGTATATCCACATACGTTATTATTACGTATACCCACATACATTATTATTATGTATCTACATACGTGTATATTACGTATCCACATACGTTATTATTATGTACATCCACATGTGTTATTATTACGTATCCAGATACATGTTAATTATGTATCACATATGTGTATATTACGTATATCCACATACGTTATTATTACGTATCCAGATACATGTTTATTACATATCATATACGTGTATATTACGTATATTCACATACGTGTTTCTTACGTATATCCACATACATGTTTATAACGTGTTCCCATATGTATTTATGCGTTCCCATACGCATTTATAATGTATTCCCATACATATTTATATTGTGTTTCTACATGTATTTATTACATGTTTATATTGTGTATCTACACGGATTTATTACGTGTTTATATTGTGTTTCTACACGTATTTATTACGTGTTTATATACATATTTATCACACATTGGACAACTCTCCAGAATAGTGCATGTTGCAGACATGATATTTACAAAGTTTTAGGCATCTTTGTAAAACAAACATATTGAGTCAGGTGAATATATTTTTATAATAGATGTCAAATTTTCAGATTGTGTTGATTTCAATAAAGTACTTGAATTTATAAATTTGAAATCAACACAATCTGAAACAGTATCTTTAAAATTTAAAATACATTCATCTAAATCATATTTTTACAAAGATACGATATATCAAATGTGTCATATATGCAAAATTCACAATACTATAGAATCACTCTGTTCATATGTAATAAAATTTTTATTTTAATTTATATTATATATTGTTAATACAATAATTTTAATGCAAAAATGTTTTTTTCCTTTATTTTCAGTTTATATTTAAATATATTTTTAATTCTAATTATTTCTAAATATTGCAAAAATTATAATCTACTACATTATGAAATATAATTTTAAATCTAAAAGATAAGCTATTTTAAATTGAAAATAACTTAAAAATACAGAATAAAATTTTGGGATATATTAAAACACATAATACTTAAAACATTTTTGCAATTTTTAAAGAGTTAATTTTTTAAAAGTAAACTTCAATACTAAAAATATATAAAAAAAACAATATTAATAATATTGTAATTAAGTTTATAGGCTATTTTAAATTACAATTATAGGCTATTTTAAATTTTAATTTAGCATGCTAAAACTACACATCTCTGATCAATGGTGGTATCATGCAACTGTGATGATTTTTAAGAGTGAAAACAGTGAGTAAGGGCACAGAGCCCAAGTAGAACATGTTTCTAGATACACAGAACACAAACTGTTTCACAATTATTTCTAAAAATTGCAAAAATTATAATCTACTACATTATGAAATATAATATTGTGTTTAATGTTTTTAAAAAAATTCCCAGAATTGTGTTTTTATTTCTTGTACGTATCATGTTTATTTTCTTTTAAGTATAAGGCTTTTTTAACTTCTTCCAGGTATTTTTTTTTTATTTTCTTAAAAGTATCAAATTATTTTAATTTAGTATTGTGTTTTTTAACATTTCACCCCAGTATCAACTTTTTTTTAAAATTTGTCCTAAGTAGCATATTATTTTAAAATTTCTTCCTAGTATATATTTTTTTTTAATTCTTCCAAATCATGTATTTAAAAAAATTATACCGAAATATCGTTTTTTAAATGCTTATAAATGAGACTTACTATTTAACCTAGAGAGCTTAAATTAGTGTTATTTTCTTTTGCTTTTAATGAGTCTTAATTTGATATATAACATGACTATGCTATTTCAAATTTGAATTTTTTGAAAAGCTTCAAAAATTTTTTTTTTAAATCTCAAAAACACCCCTTTTAATTTTTTTGAAAAAAAAATATATGCTTTATGGACTACTTGTATGCCAAGTTTCATAATGGGAAGCCAATGGGTTCCTATGAAAATTATTTTTTTTTTGTATTAAACTATAAGTGAAATTAGCTAAATTACAAAAAATTTCATTTCCATAGGAACCCCTTAACGACCGACTGTGAAATTTGGCACACAAATAGTCCCTTAATGTCTTTAATAAAAGTAAATAACTGAAAATTTAAAAGCCCCCAAAATCTGAAATTTTACAGTTTTTGTAAACTTTACTGGTACTATCACTGTACCAAAAATTATCGATTTCTGAGGTATCAAGGTTCAAACCATTAATTGATTTGACACGGAATAACATATACTTAGTACATAACTCATTAACCAGTTGTTTCAAACATTCAGCCCACATATGTTCTTTTCAATTTTAACAATTTGCTACACACTTAATATTTCACATATGTCACTCAAAATTTAATTTTGTATTTACAATCAGTTACAAAACGTTACTTTTCAAGAACTTTTAAAATAAGTACTTCTCCAAACAAGTGAAGACAATTTCATCTCTTCCTTGCTCAAGAGTACAAACTCTCCCAGTTGCAGTATCAGGCTCGACTTTTTGCGAAATGGTCTCACCTAGCACATTCAAATATTCAATACGTCACTTGGTTGAGGATAAAAGAAAGAAGGAGAAGGTCCTTTAGGATGTAGGAAGCTAACTATATAGTCGCTCGTCTTTTCAAGAATACATGCAAGCTACCAAGATCCTTTATAGAGTATAGTGACAAATCCAGATTCAATTTTTGCTTAATTAGTTGGTGTAATATAGTCTAATGCTGTCACACGTTCAGTAAATTGGTGTTCACTACAGTAATTATGCTTAACATGAAGTATATTTTCAGAAATTGGGTAGAAAGAATGAAGTTTTTGAGTACCCATGATTGCCTTAAAGTCATTCAACTGTGGCGACAGTATTTCTTAAACTTCTTCATACTCATCAACTGTGCTGTACTCAAAAACTTCATTCTTTTTACCCAATTTCTGAAAATTGGCTTCTTGTTAAGCATTATTACTGTAGTGAACACCGGTTTACTGAACGTGTGACAGCATTCGACTATATTACACCAACTAATTTAGTAAAAATTGAATCTGTATTTGGCACTATATAAAGGATCTTTGTGGCTTGCATGTATTCTTGAGAAGAATAATGTTACGAGCGACTATAAAGTAAGCTTCCTACATCCTAAGGGACCTTTTCTTACTTTCATCCTCAACCGAGTGACGTATTGAATGTGCCAGGTGAGACCATTTTGCAAAAAGTAGAGCCTGTTACTGCAACTGGGAGAGTTTGTACTCTTGAGCAAGGAAGAAATGAAATTATCTTCACTCAGTTTGGAGAAGAACTTATTTTAAAAGTTCTTGAACGTTTTGTAATTATAATTGTAAATATAAAATTAAATTGAGTGGCATGTGAAATATCAGGGTGGCCACTCTTCAGACACATTGAAATTCCCTGACTTTTCCAGGTGAATTGAAAAGAAATTCCAGACCAGTAATTTTAACATAAAATGCGTGCACATCCCTATTTAGTTACAAATTTGATTAAAGAATCTTAACAATTACTCCACTATTAAAAAAAAAGTTATATTAAATCAGGAGAAAAAAATACACATTTTTTGTTTTTACAAATAAATTTTGACATTTTTAATAAAAAATACATGTAAATGCAGCAAAATTGAACTACTGAAATATTTAAAAGAATTTAATGTTTTTTTTCACTGAAGAAATAAAAAGAAATAGTCTAAACTGATGTCCTTAAATATGGGCATTGCAAATTGTTCACAATGACAGACATTAAAGATATGCAAAAACTACACTGTAACAAGCTACAGCCATTGAATAATTAATGTCAATTCAGCAATGTCAAAAGAATGTCATTAAAATAGAAAAAATATTGTAAAATGTATATAATATTCTTGGCAACAGTTGTCCAAAATGGAGCACAAACTCTGCATTTTTGTTTTTATACGGAATCAAATGGACACATGGCAGCCTTTATTTAGAAGTTACGAGTACAGCATAATACTTGGCGAAATTTTTCGAAAATGGCATACAAACTGGGCAGTCCTGTTTTTATAAGGACAACTAGTATTAAAAAAAAAACAGAATTTTCACAAAATTCCCTGACTTTTCCCGGTTGAGTGGCCATCCTGAATATTAAGTGTGTAGCAAATTGTAAAAATTGAGAACATATGTGGGCTGAATGTATGAAAAAACTGGCTAATGAGTTATGTACTAAATGTATGTCATTTTGTGTCAAATCACTTAATGGTTTGAACCTTGATATCTAAAAAATTGATCATTTTTGGTACAGTGATAGTACCAGTAAAGTTTAAAAACACCGTAAAATTTCATATTTTTTGCTCTTTTAGATTTTCAGTTATTCACTTTTTTAAAAAAGCCAAATCTGGTAAAGTTTTGAAATCTTTAAACAGTGGTAGATCAAAAACTATTTGACCAAGAGAGTTCAAATTAGTGCAGTCTTTTGTTTTCGATGGACCTTAATTTGATATACAACATGATTATGGTATTTAACTCTTTTTTAAAATTGGAGTTTCTAAAATAATTACAAACTAAAAGAGAAATTGTTTTTAGAGAATAGCATAGTCATATCAAATTAAGACCCATTAAAAGAAAAAAAAATGACACCAATTTGAGATCTCTAGGTCAAATACTTTTTTTTTTTTGCCAAATTTCGCTTTTAAGAAAGTCAATAACTGAAAACTAAGAGCCCAAAAAATCTAATATTTACAGTTTTTGTCAGCTTCACTGGTACTACTATTGTACCAAAAATTATCATTTTCCATGATGTCAAGGTTCAGATCATTGGTTGATTTGACTCGGAATGACCCTTGGATGAATATTCAATTTGGCAGTATTTTAATTTCTTAAGTTTTACAATATTAGGCCAACGACCGTACCGTGCTGAAAACACCGGTTCTCGTTAGATCACCGAAGTCAGGCAGCATCGGGCGCGGTTAGTACTTGGGTGGGTGACCACCTGGGAACACCGCGTGTTGTTGGCTCTTTTCGGGCGCGGCAGCCCAGTGGTTAGCGCGCGATTCTCGCCGCTGCCAGAACTGCCGCCGTGTTCATGCGGAGTACGATCACGTTAAACATGTGGGTCCGTAAGTCCTTCCGAGAGGTTGGTGGTAGGGGAAGGAGGGTACGGTCCCTGTGGATGCCTCCCCCACTGGGTTCCGGTCTAAATTGGGTGGCACTTCCCGGCCGTCCAAACAGTTACCTTACACCTTTCTGGTAGGTCGGACGGTCTGGGTCTCAACAACAACAACCATATGAAATATTGTTTAAAAACAAACTAATTATTCTTTGTAATCAAAGTTAGAGGTAAGTTACGGTACAAGAAAATTAAGCGTTCTGCATTTTCAGGTTGCAGCCTATTACCATCTTTAAGTTTAAAATCTAAGTTAAGTTTAAAATTTAAGTTATACCATCTTTAAGTTTAAAATACATAAAAACATATAAAAGAATAATTTCTGATTTTATAATATTTGAAATAAACATGCATGCATGACAACAAATGCAATCTCGGACCACGTTTTCATTTAATCTCCGCTTAGATAGTATTAAATGCGAGCATGGATGCACATACCACGATGCTGAAAACATGCACTTTTCCCGTTTGCTTTTAAAGCAATATGTGCATATATACAACAAAGCTAGGAAGATATATAAAATAAAATAAAAGTTAAAGCTAAATATAATTAAATAAGTTATATAAATTAAGCAACATGTTAACCTAACACTAACCTAACACGGGAAAATCAAGTTCAAGATACAAACCTACAAACCATGGCGGGAAACGTAAAGAATGATTACTGCACTCAGTGTTGCCAGATGCACAAAGCTTATGGCTTCGTCCCCTGAGGTAGAAATGAGTCCGTTCTGGAAGCTTCCAGAACTGCGTGACGTCACGGCGGGGTTAGAACTTGGGAGGGTGAAGATAAACAAGAAGGGATACATGAAAATGCCTTGGGGAAAAGGGTTCGAGAACAAAGCTGAAAGAGGATTTGAGCAAGGGGGAGCGTTAATGGTTATTTTTACGTATGAAAAATGGTAATTTTAATGTAATATAAACGGTATTTATAACGTATGATAAACGGTATTTATAATGTATTTTAAACGGTAATACATAAAAATGCCTTTGGGAAAAGGGTTCGAGAACAAAGCTGAAAGAGGATTTGAGCAAGAGGGGAACGTTAATGGTTATTTTTACGTATGATAAATTGGTATTTTTAACGTAACAAAAACGGTTATTTTAATGTAAAATAAACAGTAATACATACGTATTTAAAACGGTATTTCTACATACGGTATGTTCATACACGGTAATTCATACGTATGATATACGGTATTTTTATATACCGTTTACTCATAACGGTATTATAACCGATGTATTACCGTTTATCGTATAACACATACGAAAATATAACGTAAAAACGGTTTATCAACGGTTATAATACCGTATGTGTGTTACCTGGGTTCGTTCGTGACATATCGTCTCCACAGACTGACTCACTGGCACACACATACACACACACACACACGCAGAGAGAGACATTACTTCAAAAATGTTTGATTCGTGATCAGAGATGGTTGAAACGTGTTCTCCCGTCGAAAAGCCGAATTCGAATTTTCGACCACGTCACAATACTTTCCTTATACATTATGTATATAAGGAAAGTAATATATAAATTAATAAACCCAGTCAATGCATATATTTTAAACTATTTGTAATTTTTAACACTTTACAACAAAGTTGAAAAGTGTTTATGACTTTGTTCATTCTGTCTGTCTGTCTGTCTGACTGTCTGTTTGTCTGTCTGTCTGTCTGTCTGTCTGTCTGTCCGTTAGCACGATAACTGCCGTAAAAATGACTTAATCAAAATGAAATTTTAGTATGTTGTTCAGACGGTCTGTAGGACCTATGGGAATATAAATGAATAATATCACACAATTAGTTTTGGATTGAACCCGGGTTGAAAAAATGAAATACATTGAGCCCTATGGGACCTAATTTTTCTAACATTTTTTAAGCGGATTTAAAATTCACAAATTGCTTCGAAAATTTTAGGCAATAGTCAAATTGTTCCATAAAATATATAAAAAAAAATTCAGCTAAATATATTCAGTAGTTTTTTAAATAAAAATTAAAATAATAATTACACATCTTATATGAAACGATCACGTGACCATGATATGAAACGATCACATGACCCACTTCAAAATTATATATGGCATCCATCTTGTTTCAAATTCGTGATTTTTTAAAGTTCTTTTTAATTCATATTGAGTGTTGTATCCATCCTAAAACTACTTTATTTCTGCTTAAATTCTGTGCATCTACATACTAAAACAACACAATGACAATATATTTGAGTTTAAATTATCTTTCAAATTTGATTATTTCTACAACTAAGCCTATTTTTTACCTATGTAAAATGTAAAAAGCAAAATAAGTAGAATGAGTTGTATTAGAATTACTGTATTTTTTTAACACAAAATAATTCAGTCCATGGAGTCTGCATGGCTGATATGAATGAAATATTAATTGATTTTATAAACAGAAGGACGATTTTTTTCGATGAAGTTTTAAGCATAAAGATTATGAATTGTAGCTCCATGGTCTTAATTTTTAAATAAAATAAATTATTATAGTATTGTGATGAATGAAATGGAGAAAGTTATGAATGAAATCCTGCTTTTATAGAGAGAGCTAGGCGTGTTATATTTCCAATGACGTCATTTGAATAAATTTCAGTTGTTTTCGATGACGTTTTCAAATACAATAAATTATTGTAGTATTATGATAATTTTAAAAATATTACCGTGGAATGTATTGCATTTTAGAGATATTTAAACCACGCAATTTATATTTCAATGCCGTCATTTGTATGAAGTTCATTTTTTTCAATGAAGGTTTAAGTTTTCAAATATAATAAATCAATGTAGTATTGTGATAAGTTTTAAAATATTACCGAGGAATGTATTGCATTTTCGACTTTTTTTAAATAAAATGGCATTGAAGTTGGAAAGTGTTTCATAATCAATGCTTTAAGCATGATTGATCTTTCTTGTTATATTAATATTATAGTATTTTTAAATTAATATTATAATATTTATAGACGTCAGTTATCGTCTCCACAGACCCACTGACACACACACACACACACACACACACACACACACTTTCACACACACACACACACATACGCATACACACACAGACATCACTTCAAAAAAAATTGATTCGTGATCAGGGATGCTTGAAACGTGCTCTCCCGTCGAAAACTCGAATTCGTATTTTCGACCCCGTCACAATACTTTCCTTATACATTATGTATATAAGGAAAGTAAACATATGCAATTTGTAACATTTAATTATTTTTTTAAACTAGCATCTCTACCTGGACATTTAATTAAATAATTTTGTTAAAATATGCACTTTGTAACATTTTATCAAATAATTTGTTTAATTTGTACTTTGTAAAATTTAAACAAATTATTAATATTTTTTTTAAATACGCAGTGTCGAAAGCCCAGACGCTCCGGTCATCCTAGGACATAGAGCAGCAAGGTGGGCGGCCGGAAAAAAATGTACAGTGTATAACATTTTATTAAATTATTCTTTTAATATGTAGTTTGTAAAATTTAAACAAAATATTATTTTTTTACTTTCCTTATATACATAATGTATAAGGAAAGTATTGTGACGGGGTCGAAAATTCAAATTCGTGTTTTCGACGGGAGAGCACGTTTCAAGCATCCCTGATCACGAATCAAACATTTTTGAAGTGATGTCTGTGTGTGTGTGTGTGTGTGTGAAAGCATGTGTGTGTGTGTGTGTGTGTGTGTGTGTGTGTGTGTGTGTCAGTGGGTCTGTGGAGCCGATAACTGACGAACGAATGGACCGATTCGAACGAAATTTGGTACAAAAATCACAATCCGTAAACACTGGAAGCCTATTTTTTTTAATTGTCATCGAATGTACAGAACCCGCCTAAATTTTCGAGTGAAATGTTGAAAAAATCGTCAAAAAATCAAAACCGCTAATAAAGTTACGCAAATAGATATTTCTTATGTAATTTTTCATTAGAAAACGATTAACATAAAATTTAGATCGCTAACATGAACCGTTCTCGAGATATTGTACATTTTTCAAAAAAATTATCAAAAAGTCATATAAAATAAAAAAAATATATTTCCTATTGAGAAACATGTTCAGTTTTCATATGTAATACCATGCGATAAATTGGGTGACATCATTTTCGTGGATCTAGCTCGTTCCATTCATGAGAAAATATACTTCGAGTAATACTTTTGTATTTGAACGCCAATATTTATCTTTTATAAGAATAACTTATTTCTCCGTCAGTAAAGCTTGGCGAGATTTTAGCGACGAATTTGGCAGACTGTCGCTAACATGGCGACTTTTTGAAATGTTACCGAGTTAACGAAAATCTCGCCAAAGGGATTAAAATGACGCTAAATCAATGAAAATGACGACTAATTGTCGAAAATCCAATATCTTGGAAAGAATATAAGTATCTACTATAAGAAAAACCTATTTTTTTTACTGTAAAAGTAGTAAATTCATTGCATTATATAAGGAAAGTCATGTGTTGCCCACATCAGATTTTTTACCAGTTTTTTGTCACACATTATTTATTGAATGTTTTTGCAATATCTCATTAAAACGTACATTTTAAAATATTGAAATTTTAATTCAACCCGAATGTTTTGTTTTAGTTTCTTAACAATACATAGTATATGTGAAGGGAAATATTGTGATTGAGTCAGAAATCTGACCTTCATATTGACATATTTTAAGCATTTCCGAACATGAATCAACCATTTAGTTAATGATGTCGATGTTACTGTTTTTGAGTCTGAACGAGACATTTTTATAACAAATTGAGATAATCGAAAGAAAAGTCGCTTGAAAATTGTCAGCAGTCCAGTAATTTTAGAATATTGTCCAATTAGAAAAATGCCCTCAAATATTCGAAACAAATTCTTTAATCCAATTAAATTAAAAAAAATATAGTTTTTTAAAAATCGTTAAAGATAGTCAATTTTGTGTAATATTTTTACTTTCCTTATATACATAATGTATAAGGAAAGTATTGTGACGGGGTCGAAAATTCGAATTCGAGTTTTCGACGGGAGAGCACGTTTCAAGCATCCCTGATCACGAATCAAACATTTTTGAAGTGATGTCTGTGTGTGTGTATGTGTGTGTGTGTGTGTGTGTGTGTGTGTGTGTGTGTGAAAGTATGTGTGTGTGTCAGTGGGTCTGTGGAGACGATAACTGACGAACGAATGGACCGATTCGAACCAAATTTGGTACAAAAATCACAATCTGTAAACACTGGAAGCCTATTGTTTTTATACGCAATCGAATGTTCAGAACCCGCCTAAATTTTCGAATGAAATTTTGAAAAAATCGCCAAAAAATCAAAACCAATAATAAATTTACGTAAATAGACATTTCTTATGTAATTTTTCAGTAGAAAACGATTGACATAAATTTTAGAACGCTAACATGAACCGTTCTCAAGATATTGCACATTTTTCAAAAAAATTATCAAAAAGTCATATAAAATAGAAAAAAAAAATTCCTATTGAGAAACATGTTCACTTTTCATATATAATATCATGCGATAAATTGGGTGACATCATTCTCGTGGATCTAGCTCGTTCCATTCATGAAAAAAGATACTTTGAGTAATACTTTTGGATTTGAACGCCAATTTATCTGCTGTAAGAATAACTTATTTCTTCGTCCATAACGCTTGGCGAAATTTTGGCGAAGAAATTGGCGGAATGTCGCCAACTTGGCAACTTTTTGAAATGCTGCCAAATTAGCGAAAATCTCGCCAAATGGATAAAAATGACGCTAAATCAATGAAAATGACGACTAATTGTGGAAAATTAAATATCTAATAAGTTATATAATATATAAATATATAATAATAGCTATATAATATATGTCGAAAATTCAATATCTAATAAGTTATACATATATATATATATATATATATAACTTATTTCTTCGTCCATAACGCTTGGCTAGATTTTGGCGACGAAATTGGCGGAATGTCGCCAACTTGGCGACTTTTTGAAATGTTGCCAAATTAACGAAAATCTCGCCAAATGGATAAAAATGACGATAAATCAATGAAAATGACGACTAATTGTCGAAAATTTAATATCTTGGAAAGGATATTAGTATCTACTAGAAGAAAAACCTATTTATTTTACTGTAAAAGTAGTAAATTCATTTCATTATATAAGGAAAGTCATGTGTTGCCCACATCAGATTTTTTATTTAAGAGTTGGTAACTTCTCCAGCAGAACGTCAAAAGAATGTTACAATTCTCGAGCAATTACGTAAATTATTTTTGTTTTATTATTTAAAATGGAAAACTTTATAAAACTAAATATATTTACTATTATCCAGGGGGTAAAATCTGCGTAAGTACTCGTAAAAAATATATTCACTGTTTTGTTATCACAAATGATTTTCGAGATATTTAAAATTAAACTTTTCTTACAGTAGGTACGATATCTGTAAAATAAATGTATAGAGTAATATAAAACTTGTTAAAGTTATTTCAATTAATAATTATTAGAGCCTGTTAAACCTAATGATTTATGAAACGCTTGGACCAGGATTAATACTTGGTTTTTATATCTAAAATGAAAGAAATCTCATATAAATACATTTTTGGAACCGAAGCATAATCGGAATATTTTATGTAAATTTAACGGCTTTACAACATAAAAACAATGAACCTTGATGTTAGTCTTCAAATAACACTATAGATGGCGAAACTTGTAAAATTTTAAGCAATAAAAAAGTGGGCCGATCCCATTGGAGTTAATTAACTTCCTGATCAATGTTAATTATAGGAACATACTATAGATGGCGCTACCAATATAATCCCCGTTCTATTGAATGGATCGAATTTCACTGGACCTTGGACCTGAGATGATGATCGGCACCCTAGAAACTTAACAGCCAATCATGTCGCATTACTTTTGCTGTAGTATTTCCAGATCGTCTGTTAGTAATCGTGAAATATAGGGATTGCTACATAAATTTCTATTCTAGAGAATGCGACTTATATTTTATCGAAGTAAAATTATTACATTTCATCAAAATTGGGCTGATATTTTGCTCAGTTATGGATTATGTCTTAGATTATGGATTTCGAATCATTTTATAACAGGTATTTAGCTATTTTTCTTTATTTGCATACAGTAAATTTAATTATAGTGTTTTATGCATTAATCTACATACAGGGTGTCTCAAAAATGACCGACCTACAAAAACTAAACGGGCAGCGATAGAAATGCACCGTTTGCTGCAATGTTCTTGGGATAACAGTACATTTTCAGTCAGACAGACTTTCGAAATTAGTTACAAAGTTCGGCAACAGATGGCGCTGCAGGTGATCTGCGAGAGATAGGGGGAAACGCAGTCCGTGAGATCGCCATTCTGTAAGTCGTCTTTCTGCTGTTAGCGTGCGTTATTCACAGATTGCAAGTTTGCGGTCAAACAATAGTTTATTCCTTGGAAGAGCGAATATTTCTTGTGATGGAGTTCCACAGCCTTGTCATAGGGAATTGGAAGATGAAAGTATTAATAAGATATCAGCTCGTGATCAATTAAAGAAACATTGCATTAGTGTTAATTCACCCGACAAATGGATCCACAGACCATTAAACAGGAAATGTTATTAAGTCAAATTCGTTACTCACTTTGTAGTTATTGTGAACCCAGGATTCTTAACTCTGGCCTACAAAATGAAAGCTGGACAAACAGGCAAAAACATATAATAAATAAACTGTGTTAAATCTGGGAAAATATTACTCAGTAGGTAATTAAAGAATATGCTTTATTTTTGGGAATTAAAATGATGAATATTTCTGGCTCTTTTGCCAATCAAAATCAAGGCATTAAATATCGTGGAATTTCAAATTATAAAGAACATATCTCAACATTAATTTTCCAATACAAATAAATTCACATTTGATGGCAGCTGTTTAATAAATGCAGATAATATATGGAGAGACATTTAAAATAGGAATTTTCAAATATCAATATAACCCAATATTCTGTTAATTAGTTTAGTTCATTTAAATAATCATATTGGTTCTCACCAAGGGCTAAGTTCCATCTTGCGGCCGATATTATCTTAGAATACCTGATACCGAAGCCAGATCATCAAAGAAGATATTTCACGCCTGGACGCGAGGATGAAGAATCAACCAAAAGAATTTAATCCAGCAATGACATTAGTCCAATGCGTTCCGGATGAAATGAAGTACTGCTTCAGGAGATACCCATAGGAAATGTATTCGGGGAAGAATCAGGACTAGCTTGATCTTCCAATGATTCGAACTCTTACAACGGCTATATCCAACCTTCTACTGGGTGAATTTTGCTCATTAGACCTGTAATAAAAAAGAAGATTTTAGAAATTTATAAGGAAGATATTCCAGGACATCTTGCAGGATTTCAGATTCATTTCGAATCAAAGGAAATCCGACACAAAGGCAAAACTAAAATCCTTTGTGTAAAAAGATTAACCCGGAGCTCGTCTCAGGGACTTCCCCGAAGGGGTTTTCTAAGGTCCAAGCCAGAGCACCTACTCTGAATTTCGATATTACACAAGAGCGGAAAGTACTGCCATTAGTAAATTCAAGGCGCGCTTTCAAAAAGTTTCTCCTCTGCAACTCCTTACGTCACACATCAGAAGATTATTTGAGCCCCAGAGAAAAAACCAAAGACGCAAAACATCTGCGCTTCTCCTTCCAACAGGCGATTTCACATGTACTTTTCTGATGACATATTCGGAATTATAGAATGGGATTAAATGGCTCCGCAGAGAGAACCGTTAGCCTCATAAATAAAAAATGTCTAGATTGTCGATATGACAGCCTGAATCTCAGTGTTATTGAAATAAGACGGAGTTTTCGGAGGAAGTTTAATGTGACCAAAAGACCTAAAAGGTCTCATGCGCCCCAGTTCATCATCTCATGAGCCACAGATTAACCTGTTTCCATACAAGTTTCAAACACGGCAAACTCTCAGTGCTATTGCCATGAATGCACGAGAGACGTTTGCGAATGACATGCTCCAAAAACTTGATGTCGGTTATATCCGTAGGAAACATTTTGTTCACAGACGAATCTTATTTTTACCTCGACGGCTTCGTCAATAAACACAACTGGTGCATATGGGGAACAGAAAATCCACATTTTGCAGCCCCATCGTCCCTGCATCCGGCAAAAGTAATAGTTCGGGCCGTCATTTCCTCCAAAAGACTTATTGGCCCATTGTTTCCATTCCAAACGATTACTGCAGCACGCTATCCGGACATTCTGCATGAATTTGTGGACGTGCACAATTCCTTGGAGGGCTGTAAGAACACATTGTGGTTCATGCAAGACGGTGCCCGGCCACATCGAACGGCCGAAGTGTTTAATATCTTCAACGAACATTTCGGTGATCGTATGATTGCTTTGGACTGTCGTATGCATACGGGAAGCGGCATGGATTGGGCTCTCAATTCGTCCCTGTGACTTTTTTTTGTGGGAACAATTGAAAGATCAGGTGTACCGCCACAATCCACAACCTGGAACTGTGCATCTCTGCTGCATGTAAAGCTAATTTCGTCGGTGTCTGAAAATTTTGTTCTGAGACTACGTCCTATTGTTGCTGCGTATGGAGAATATATGGAAAATATTGTATTTTAATTTTTCCAGACTGCAGTGTCATCTTATGCCGAATTTGTAACTAATTTCGAAATCTGTCTGACTGAAAACGTACTCTTGTCTCGAGCAGATTGCAGCAAACGGTGCATTTCTATCGCTGCCCGTTTAGTTTTTATTTGTTTTTAAAATAGGCCGGCCATTTTTGGAACACCGTGTACAACCTTTAAGTTGCGTCAGTAGTACAAAAGTAATCTCAGATTTCCCGTTTTTTGCTAGATAAATTTCAATATAAACGACTTATGCTACAATATTTTAGCTGTCCTGTTTGGATAACATAAAGGTTAGCCGAATTTCGACTAAGATTCATAAATTTTAAACTAATTTGAATAATTAAAAAAATCGACCAGCTGTAATTTTCACTAATTTTCGTAATTTGCAGGTAACTGTGCATTAATCAAACAATGAAAATGATAACTGTCTATGAACAACAATAGCAAAATGGAAATATATAGCATTAAATAGAACATGAAATGCATGTAAATACTATTTAAGCATTGTAATTTAATACTTACCATTGTAAAGTGTTATATAAAGTATAATTCTTTTTTACTAAAGTCCATATTCACCGTTTTAACAGTTTGACTATGCTCTAACTATCATTCTGTGAAGGGAAACATTAAAAATCTGAACAATTCTGGGTAAGTATTTATATTTCAATCATTCACCTGCCTTCAATTATTCTCAGAATAAAAAAGTAAATATTTTTTAACACATGAGTGCCTAGTTAGTGTAGCAAACTGAATATCAAGTTAGGCTTAAATGCAAATAAAGCTTATATGCTCAGAAAATAAAATCACATGATTTGCCATTCCCCTGTCGTCATTCACCCGTCTTTTTGGTAGGCAAGGGGATGACATTAGAACAGGTAAATTACATTTAAAAACTAGAGTTTCTTCTAATATGTATATATATATATATATATATATATATATATGCTGGATGTCTCAAAAATGACTGATACATTTGAAAAATGCATTACAAAACAGAAGGCGATAGAAATGTAGAGTTTGCTGCATTGTACAGAAGGGTACTTTATTCAACCAATTTTTTAAATTTTTTACAAAGGTCACCAACCGATGGCGCTGCTGAATGGAAAAACTAATGAACGACAATGTTGCAAAAACTGCAAAACGATGTTTTCAAAATAACCACCATTTGCAGCAACAACATGGCGCACTCTGAAAACAAAATTCGCAGACACTTGTGCAAATATTTTAGCCGGAATAGTCTCACTTGCAGCAGAGATGTATTGTTGCATTTCCGCAATCGTTTGTGAATTTTGGCGTTTACGTCTGGTCTTTCAGGTACTGCCACAGAAAAAAAGTCACATGGCGTCAAATCTGGTGAATAGGGAAACCAATCCATGCCACATCCTGTATGCCTGGCGTATTCAAGAGTAATCACACGATCATCGAAATGTTCTCTAAGGACATCGAAAACTTCAGGTGTTCGATGTGGCGAGGCACCGTCTTGCATGAAAAAGAATTTTGAATCGCCACAAATTCATGCAGATTGCCTAGATACAGTACTGCAGTAACAGATTCGTGATGTAAAAATGACCCAATAAGTCCTTTAGAGGAAATGACGGTCAAAACCATGACTGTTGAGAGATGCAGGAATGAAGGTATGGAAAAATGAGGATTTTCTGTTCCCCAAATGCACCAGTTCTGCTTGTTGACAAATCCGTCGAGGGAAAAATATGCCTCGTCGGAGAACCAAGTGTTTCCAACATCGATTTCGTGGGCATTCAGCTGCTGCAGCATAGCGAACGTTTCGCGTGCTTTCTTGACATCAGCAACCAGGGGTTGGCGAGTGAGGATTTTATATGGGAACAAGTGAAGGTTGTGGCTCATGATACGGTGCGTTAACGTTCGTCGTAGTCCAGCCACAGATGCAAAATAGCGAGCGGAAACCCAGGGGCATTGTTGGATCATCTGCTGACGACTTCAACAATCGCTTCTGTCATTACCGAACTTGGACGGCCGACATTTCCAGCACGGTCATCATTGACATTCCCAGTCCGTTCACATTTTATGAACATAACCTTTATTGCATTGATAAGCGGTCCATTTTTGACATTAAATTTCTTCTGGAAACTACGACTATTCTCAACAAAACTGTGGTCATGACGGTGAAACTCCAAAACAAGAAATATCCACTGTTTCAACGAAAAAACCATTTTCAAAGGATAAACCAACAGCAACTTGAAATCTTTGAGAACATGCTATCAGAATGCTGAGCAAAGTACAGAATGGCGATCTGACAGTATGCTTTTCCCTGCAGTTCTCACATAACCGCAGAGCCTTCTGTTGACCTTTGTAATACATTTTGAAAATTGGTTGAATAAAATTCCCTGGTTTGCCAAGTACAATGCAGCAAACGATACATTTCAATCGCCTTCTGTTTTTAATGCATTTTTCAAATGGGACACCCTATATATATATATATATATATATATATATATATATATATATATATATATATACAGCGTTTCTAATTTAACTATAAAAAAAAAACATTTTATAGTTCTGCAAAAATGGAAATATCAGTGTGTAAAACACCTATTCATCTCTGATCGCTGTATGTTCCCATTCCATATTTCCCAATCAGACATTCCATCTAAACATCAATTACTCATGAATAATATTTTCTATAGTTTAATTATACTCGCGGCAATGCTAACGTGACTATGATGTGCACTTATCACTTAATTTATTGTTCATACTCCCATTATGCTTGCATTGAATAATTATATACCGTAGCGGATATTTAGAGCTTTCCTTTTCCTCTCTCTTATCATGTTAGCTTTGGAGAAAGTATAGAAAAATAGCCAGCAGAAGATTTGTGTATTTGAAAAGTAACTTTGTTGTCATGGTTACAAATGTAGTTATAAAAAGTATACAAACCTAATGATATGTCAACCGAATTATATTTGTTTGTATACCAAAGAATTTAATTAAGAACATTTAGGACATTTTTTTCTTCTTATAATGGTATAAAGACATTTTATTGTGTATTTTTCCGATCTCAAATTATAGTTGGAATAATATTGTTTTAAATTGAATAGAACATTTGTTATTTAAAATAAATTCAAATAAATTCCAATACGTTAGATTTTTATCACTGGTGAAAGTTAAGTCCTGTGTGTATGAAAAATTTCAAGTTTCTACCTTTAGCAATTTGGGGCTATAAATTTATCCCTTATAGAGTTCTGTCTGGATATAGATTAAAACAGAATGTTTAACAAGAGAATCCACAAGAAATATTTTTTTGTTTTAATTAACTGAACTATAATGAAATTCATATAATGTTAGATCAATACAGTCAATAAGCCATAATTATGTATAATCTGGTAAATAAAAACTTTTATCTAATCATTCTTAAGTGAAATTTTCCCTGGAGTGTTCTTTTTCAAATAGCATTTCTCACTCCAAAGAGCACAACAGCTGTTGTATACTTTTCAAGGAAAATTAATTTGCCCAGTGAGAATACAAAAACGCGATATGTTAAAAAACAATATGTGACAACAAAGTTTGTTTATTACATTTGAATTTATTATTTCTTTATGTTATACAAAAAAAGAACTGAAACCTCTCTATTTGTTGCTAAGTTGAATTTTTTTTTAGTTTTGTTAACGTTGGAAAACCCTAACCAATATCTTGAGTTAGGGCATTTACAAAACAAGAATTAGCATATTTAAATGGCTCAAAACTTATATTTTATAATGTTTGCTTAAAAATATATTAAAACAAGATGATTAAAAAAGTATATAAGTTATATATGTTTTAAAAATATAAGCATACAGCTTCTCAATATGTAAAAATGTGTAAATAAATATTACCAACTTTCGAAACATGTTTTTTTTTTCAATTTATAAAATTTGCAGGTTTATCCTATTTAAGTACATTTATATAAGAGGGATCAAGTTAAATTGTTAAAATTGTCCACATTTATGTAACAAACTTGTTTAGTTAAAAATATCTAACATTATATATTTCACTACTAAAAAAACTTGAAAATAAGAGCAACAAAAGAATGAGTACATAAATAGTACAAGTTCAATGATCTTTTTATCATTTCATGATACTGAAATTCATTTCTTTTTGTTCAAAATGTAAAATACTCATTATTGACTAATATATATTTTCTCCACAACAAATTTGAATGAGATAGGCTCAATATTTATTTCAAAAAGTGGACTAATCTCACATACTTGAACGAAAATAAGGAACAACAAAACTGCTAAGATTAATTAAATTATACATGTGATTCTCATTTTTTATTTTGCATTTTAACATAATTATGTGCATATTTTAAAAAAATATATATAACTAACATATTTATAAATTAAATACAAACTGTTATGTATTGTTTGTAAATGCTTTGTTTCACTCACCAAAGTAGTGTGCTATCTGTATCTCCTTAAGCTCCAAATTGCCGAATCATACGTTACATTTGGCAAAATGACATATTGCATTGTAAATATTGTCATAACATTTATGGATCCTCACATACCTGAAATGCAGTCTGTAATTATTGCTTTCTCATACGTAGTATTGATAAAATATTGTTTTCACAAAAATTTTCGATTTGATATTTTAATGTCAATATACCGTTTAAGACCTCTTGAACACGTTTTGACTATTTAAAGAGTGATGTCAGTCTGTCTGTCTGTCTGACGTCTGAAGAAAACTGTCTGACGAAACTTTACTTCAGGAATTGTTATTAAAGAATCTAGAACTAGATAGAATGTTTTTAAAATTTTGAGTTAAAGCTTCGAATTTTTTTATTTTTGAACATAGCAGCATAGGGCACAATTTGAATAATAATACTTAAGAGATTTTATGTATGGCCCAATGATCAGGAGACTTAATGGTTTCAATCACTGTTGTGAAAAAAAGTCGCGATATAAATTATATTGTTCGTGACGTCATTACCCCCCCCCCATTGTTTCCACCCTGGGGGGGTGCCTTGTCAAGTATAGTAACAATTATAATAATAATTTTTCAAATCATTTAAAGTGAAAGATAACACGCTATAGTTGTAATAACTTGAACCACGATTCCGATTTTTCGAATCATTTATTATTTAAAAAACAATGAATATTTGCATAAAAAAGTCACAGGAATAATTTTTACTTTCCTTATATTGTACATAATAAGGAAAGTATTGTGACGGGGTCGAAAATTCGAATTCGAGTTTTCGACGTAGAGCAAGTTTCAAGCGTCCCGGATCACGAATCGAACATTCTTGAGGTGATATCTGTGTGTGTGTATGTGTATGTTTGTGCGAGTGTCTGTGAGCCTCTGGAGACGATATCTGACGAACGAATGGCGCGATTCGAATGAAATTTGGTCCAAAAATCACAATCCATGAATACTGGAAGCCCATTGTTTCTCAACGCAATCGAATGTTCAGAATCCCCCTAAATTTTAGAGTGAAATTTTGAAAAAATCATCAAAAAATCAAAATCTTTAATAGAGTTACGCAAATAGACATTCCATATGTAATTTTTCTTTAGTAACGATTGACATAAACTTTACAACGCTAGCATGAACCGTTCTCGAGATATTGCACATCTTTCAAATAAATTTATAAAAAAAACATAAATTAAAAAAAATGCATTAACTGTTGAGAAACATGTTCACTTTTCAAATGTAATATCATGCGATAAATTTGGTGATATCATTCTGATGGATCTAGATTGTTCCATTTATAAGAAAAGATACTTTGAGAGCATTTGTATTTGATCGCCAATAGTCATTTATCTGCTTTAAAAATAATTTATTTATCCGTCCATAACGCTTGGCGACATTTTAGCGACGAATTTGGCGGAATGTCGCTAACTTGGTGACCTTTTTAAATGTTGAAAAATTAACGAAAATCTCGCCAAAGGGATAAAAACGACGCTAAATCGATGAAAATGACGACTAATTAACGAAAATTCAATATCTTTGAAAGAATATAAGTATATACTATAAGAATAACCTATTTTTTTGCTGTAAAAGTAATAAATTCATTGCGTTATATAAGAAAAGTCATGTGCTACACACATCAGATATTTTTCTTTTCGAAAAGCATGCAATTTTTGAATCAAAGCCATTTTGAATTGTTTTAATATGCATTTTATAAACAGGGCGCTTATTCAATCTATACAAATAAAATTGAAAATCTGTCTGTCTGTCTGTATGTATGCATATATGTATGTCTCATCATCACGTGAGAGCGGCTGAATTGAATTTAATGAAATTTTTTAGTCATTAGCCCCAATGCTGGGTAAGATACCCCTGAAAGGTACATTTTTAAGCGTAGTATCTTTAAAAAAACCTTTTCAAGCCCTTTAAAGTTAAGGATAACACGCTATATTTGTAATAATTTTCTCTCACGATACCCATTTTCCAATTTGTTTCTTGAAAAATGTAAGAAAACCCCTAAATTCTTCTATGAGAAATTTAAGTTGATCCACATTTCAGTTAATTTTACACGCTGTTAAGTCAGATTCCAAAGCGATATTTAATTCCTATATATTTTTGATATATAAAAATTTTAATTACGAGAGAAATAAATAAATAATTGTCCTTTATACATTTACGATAGAGAAATATACCCGGTAATAAAAAGTTGTATCCGCGTGTTAGATAAAGTGCATACACACAATTATCTAATTTGTTATTTTATAATTTTTTTCATATAAAGATTCAGATAATAACGCATTGTACTAATTTGTCAGAAAAAAATGTCGACTTTACATACTAGAAATTAAACCAAAGTAGCTGTGCAAAAAGTAATTATGATGAATTAAATTAATTAAATGCCCAATTGCTATATATTTGTTTAACGTTTACAGGTAAATATGATGAAATGCATTTTTAATATATCCCATTTGTTTAATTACAATTATTTTAGCTATCTTTCCTTTTAGATGGTAAAAGGAAATGCCATTTAAATTGTTATAAAAATATAACAAAGATGTATTATTTAAAGCATCAGTTAAAACGTATCGGCTTAATAACTAATGTGAAAATCACCCTACGCTTATGAATTTTTAAATAAAATAATTTTTGTATCTTTGCTTATAAATTTAATTCTAAATTTTTCACATCTATATTTAGGAGACACATATCAGTGATCTTTATTTTGATACAAATGGTTTTAAATATAATATACTTTGTATTGCAGCTTATAATATATTATTACATGTTACAGTATGGTGATAATAATGAATTTAGTCAGACATCTTTAAATTTGAGAATAATTGTTGAAAACATTATTATTAAAGGAATTATTTAAGAAGTTATCGCCGAACAAAGTTATCTGTAAAGGAGCAGGAACGACATAACGTGCAATCCTTCTAACCCCCCTTAATAACGTACTCGTATTGTAAAATATTTATTCGTAATTCATATATAATTTTTTATTTTTTTTTAGATTTTGGGGATATTATTATCAGATAATTCAATCAGTATAAGGTAGTAGAGCACTTTCAATTTTTATCCGGCATCGGTTATACCATTTCTTCATAGTTACAGTCTCTCCCAGGAGTTATCTAGATATTTATAAAAAGAAAAAATAAATAAACTGCCGTAGAAAAACTATTACGAAAACATTTTTTTAAAAGTTTATTTGAAAATAATTAAAGTTTGCTGCCTTGCTACGACACCATTTTTTTTTCTGTGAAACATTCTTATCAACCATTTATGTTCCATAAGTAAAACACTTTTTATTTCATATTTCCCATATAAATGATATGAAAAATATTACAAAATGTATGTAATATATTACTACTTTTATAATTTATTTTATTTCTGCTACTGTTTTTACAACAGAATAAAATATGATTGCGAATTTCTTTTAAACTATGGCGGCGTCTGATATACTTTAACAAATATTTTCACTGGTATTTTTTACGATGTGTTTAATTGATTGATTATTGCAATGGATTAAAAATATTATACGGATATGTTTGACTATTTATTTTGGCCTCTCTTCTGTTCTGACATAAAATAACCAAAATTTCCATTTTTCGTTAATTGGTTCTTTATTTGAATATCTGAATGTTTCTTGCATCTAGAGAGAACTAAGTACTTTTATTTATAAACTTTCTTTATAAACTTTTATTTATAAACTTTATTTTGTGGTTCTTTTCTATGATTAAAGGAACATTTTTGAATTGCAATATGAATTAAAATGCTTTGGGAATTTGGACTTATTTTAAGTCACGATCAGTGACGGTTACATCTATGTATTTACTATTCTGGAACAAGTATTTAAGCCTGCCAATTTTGGAAACATGTAATTCTGAGACATTAAGTTTCAATTTCTTAATAATAAGTAAGATTTCATTTAACAATACATGATGCTCAGTGTTGAACATTAATTAGAAATTGACTCCGTAAAATTTAGTCAAGTGATCTATATTACAAGTGTGCGAAAATTTGCCCTTTTAAGCAACCGGGTAGGAATA
Source organism: Amaurobius ferox (assembly GCA_951213105.1). Classification (NCBI taxonomy): domain Eukaryota; kingdom Metazoa; phylum Arthropoda; class Arachnida; order Araneae; family Amaurobiidae; genus Amaurobius; species Amaurobius ferox. Next base: position 52,881,034 of record OX578147.1, on the reverse strand, counting down.
TGGGGGATCTGAAAATACCTTTCAAATATCCTCTGTTTTTTCTGCGCCTAATGTGGGAAATGCAAAGTCGAGTCCGTTAGATTCTGTTCTGTAGTCGATATTATAAATGTGCAAAGATTCATAATTCCAGGTAATTACGGATGGATACATTAAAAACATTTTCAAAAACCTATATTTTCTCGTTCCCAGAGGTAAAATCTAAAAACCGTCTACGTAAGGTTCTGTCCCGTGAGCAGTACTGTGTAGGGACGGTAGCCAGCAAATACATTATGTAATTATAATAAAAATAATTTTTCAATAAAGAACGAAACCAATTCTGAAATCCTCAAATCTCGATTTTACTCAATTCCGTGTATTACAAATTCCTTTAAAGTAATTGACTCTATCAGACTTAATTTTAATACTGTTATATTAATGTGTAACTACCCTGATATCCTGCTACGTAAAAGTCTGCAACAATCTCACAATTAGAGAAGTTTCTCCATCTTACAAACACTCTTAGCACTTGATGCACTGGGATATACATGTAAATATTTTGATCCACATTCTGAGTTTACTCAGAATACAGCAATTTGGAAGGTAAAGTAATCTACCAAATTAACAGATAAAGGGGCGTATTAGGAGCTTCATTTAAGATTTATGCATTGTTACTGGTAAACATTCTTATCTATATGGCAACTTAATGCAATATCTAACATGTGTTTAATATTGTGTTTAATATTTCATTCCAGTATACATTAAATTCAAATTTCACTATTATTATTTTGGATGAAACTTTAAAATACATTGTTGCTATATATTTAGTTATGCATTATGACTATATATTATATATGTTTTGCTTTTCATTCTATGGGACTATCGATGTAGACCGTTTAAGAAACATTTTAATAGCACAAAATCATATATCCAAATACTGTATAAAGATATTTACTTATTATTAGGAATATACAGCACTGCAAAAAGGTTTTTGTGATGCTTTTCTTCTTCACTTTTTTTTTATAATCCAGGTCATCCAGTACACCAAAAGGGTGTTGAACAGTTACAACAGAGGGTCAGAAAAGCACATGAATAAAACTCAAATTCCAGGAACTGTATACAAAGACTATACATAGACATAAAGACAATTCACAAAGCCATACGACGATAAACATAGACGCATAGTAATAAGACTGCTCAGTCTCAAAATATTGTATAATTAAATACTTTTTGTACAAAATGCATTTAATAAAAGCCAATAGAACAGCAAACAAATTGGGAAAACGGAATTTAAAAATAGAAAAGTCGAAAATAAATAAAAGAAATATAAAATTTAAAAAAAAAATAACATGTAAAGGTAAAGTAATAAAAGATTCATTATAGAAAATAAATAAAACGATTGAGATGCATATACTAAAATGATAGTTTAAATATTCGTACCGAATAACATTGATCGACGTCATGAGCAACTCACAAACCAACCAGTTTAAATGATATTATCTGAAATAACACTTCATTAGATAAATGCGGCATTAAAATATAATTTTTAATTCTGTTAATCGAATTTTTGTTTTTACAAATATTAGAAAACGAAATATATATATATATTTAGAATAAGATTTGGTCAAATGAGATTTATCGGTATAAGGATATCAGAAAACATAACAATCAACGTCCCCATAATTATTACAAATACAATTTATTATTAAAATAAAATGGATTTAATATTAATATAACGTGGATATTCTAGAAAAGGATCATGTCCAGTCAGAAAATATATTAAAAGTTTGGTATGCATTTGGAATTTGAGTTCAAAAAATAAGGTACGACATATTTAATTCTAGACGGATGTTTAAATCGTTTAGACATATAATAATTTGAAAAAAATGCCAATTCGTGGCATGAATTCCAAATAAATTCGAAATCATGCTAGAGTGACTTTCAGACCTCCGACATCTTTGCACTAACTAACAGAGTGCTTTTGCTCGACCTCCAGTTTAAATAAATTCGCTATCCCAAATGGGAATCTAACCATGAATCTTTGTGCCTATTGATCGTCTGGGGTGGAGCTACTGAGTCAAAATTGCAAGCTCTCATCGTCGAAATGGACACTGCAACCATTGAGGTAACTGGTGAGATCAGTAATACCAGGCATAAAGTTAGTTCAGTATAAATGGTTCCTATAGAAGTATTTTGCAACGCAATAACTTTGCAAGGATAGGTAAATAAGGGTTCGTAACATCACCGATCATGTTCGATCGAAAAATAGATTAAAGCATCCCTAGCTGTGTAGCAAGGCAAGATAGACGAAAACAGCTAATAAAGAACAGTTGTATAGCATTGTTTAGTGAGTATAAATCGATAATAAAACTGTTACATAAGACATTTGTTTGATACAATATGGTTATTGATGTATGAGTGCCCTATTCATGAATGATGCAATAAACATAACTTACATGGATGGCTGCAGATCTAATTTAAAATGCCCACCGACACAATGCACATGATAATGAGATAATGATCATTTAAATAACAAAATAATACTACCGCATATTTTGACAAATATTGCAGTTATCAGCGTATTAGAGGTCCTGATTATACACCATTTAAGCAGGTTTTAATATCTTCTGTATCCAAATTTCAATTGTTCTAGGTGTTGATTCCTACTACATACAATGCTATATAATTTTGTAATCGGTTTCTACCATATATCTCGATTTGCTGTTGAATTTGTTACCTTAATAAATTATCCGCTAGAGGTGCGACAATCAATTTTATTCAATCGAGCATGTCATGTTTCTTTAAACGATATACAATTCATGCATACTCATGGTATTTTTCTTGCAAAGTTCTATGAGAGCTAAAGTTCTTCCCAAGCAATCCTGTATAAAATTTTGAAAAATTAAAAATATAAACATACAGTTTAAAACATGTTATTTGTACAAGATCATAGCATAAAAAATCTAAAGTGGGCAGCACTTGACTTTCTCTGCAGACTCATATTCACATTCTCTTTATCCATTTAACAATTTATTAGATTGAGTTAAATTGCACAAAATAACACCCACAATTATTTTAAATTAAACTGCACTTTTAATTCAATTTCCGTTCTCGAGAACGGCTAGTCCTAGTGTAGGGGGTTGGACTTACTATTTTCATCGCCAAAACTTGCGTATAAAGCAAGCATTTAATTGATATATTTGAGCATACTTAGATTTATAGATTATATTTTGACAATTTTTGCAAGCCATTTCGCAAATATTTTTCCTAATCGTAACAAAATCAAATCAGCCCCAAGGTAACCCACGAGTAACTTATCTACTCATTTTTGTGAAATTTGATTAATTTGCTTCTTAACTAGAGTGGATGCACAAGATATTTGCGAACCTTTTTGCAAAAAAGGCGGGTTTTTTTATCGCGAATCGTACCAAAATCTAATTGGCACCAGGGCCACCTTAAGGGACTTACGCACCAAATTTTATCAAATTTGGCCAATTAGTTTTTTAGTTAGAGTGTATTCATTCATTGCACATACATATAGATAGACACACACACACACACAGACGTCACGCTAAAAGCAGTTTTTTCGAGCTCTAGAATTCCCAAAAGATGCAGATCTGTCAAAAACTCGAGTTTATATTTTCGGCATAATTCTAGTACTTCCCCCATACATTACCACGTATTGCAGGGAAAGTAAAAATCCGGTGTGGGCAGCACATGACTTTCCCTGCAGACTTATATTAACGTTCTCTTTATTTTAACTAAATTTATTTCACTTTTAATTCAATTTTCGTTCTCATTCGGTAACCGGGCTTATTTTCAAAGGTGGCGTAGGGAAAGTAAGAAAAACTAAAATGTCTCGAGAACGGCTAGTCCTAGTGTAATGGGGTTGGTCTTATTCTTTTCGTCGTTAAAAATTACGTATTAAATCAGCATTTAATGGATATATCTGAGTATACCTAGTTCTTTAGTTTAGATTTGGACGATTTTTGCGGGCCATTCTGCAAAAAAAGGCAGGTTATTTTTTTCCGAATCATACCAAAATCTAATCAGCACCAGAGTAATCCAGAGATGAGTCATCTACCGAATTTTGTGAAATTCGGTCCATTAGTTATTCAGTTAGAGTGGATACAAGCTTTTGCGGGCCATTTCGCAAAAATAGGCGGGTTCTTTTATCCCGAATCTTACTCAAAACTAATCAGAACCAGACTCGCCTGCAAGTGCCTTACCTACCAAATTTTGTGAAAGTCGGTCCATTAGTTTTTTTGTTACAGTGGATAAAAAATCTGCACAGACAGACAAATAGACAGACACACACACAGACGTCACGCTAAACATGTTTTTTTCGTATTGTAGAGGTCTCGAAACGTGTAGATCCGTCGAAAACTCGAGTTGTGATTTTCGGTATGATTCCAATACTTTCCCTATACATTACCATGTATTGCAGGGAAAGTAAAAATCTGATGTGGGCAGCACATGACTTTCCCTGCAGACTTATATTAACGTTCTCTTTATTTTAACTAAATTTATTTCACTTTTAATTCAATTTTCGTTCTCATTCGGTAACCGGGCTTATTTTCAAAGGTGGCGTAGGGAAAGTACGAAATATCTCGAGAACGGCTGGTCCTAGTGTAATGGGGTTGGTCTTATTCTTTTCGTCGTTAAAAATTACGTATTAAATCAGCATTTAATGGACATATTTGAGTATGCCCAGTTCTTTAGATGTGGACGATTTTTGCGGGCCATTTTGCAAAAAAAGGCAGGTCATTTTTTTCCGAATCGTACCAAAATCTAATCAGCACCAAGGTAACCCACAAGTGACTCATCTACCGAATTTTGTGAAATTCGGTCCATCAGTTTTTCAGTTAGAGTGGATACAAGCTTTTGCGGGCCATTTCGCAAGAAAAGGCGGATTCTTTTATTCCGAATCGTACCCAAAACTAATCAGCACCAGGCTCTCTCACAAGTAACTTACTTACCAAATTTTGTGAAATTCGGTCCATTAGTTTTTTAGTTAGAGTGGATACAAAATCTGCACAGACAGACACACAGACACACAGACAGACACACACACAGACGTCACGCTAAAAATAGTTTTTCGTATTCTAGAGGTCTCGAAACGTGTAGATCCGTTGAAAACTCGAGTTGTGATTTTCGGCATGATTCCAATACTTTCCCTATACATTACCATGTATTGCAGGGAAAGTAAAAATCTGATGTGGGCAGCACATGACTTTCCCTGCAAACTTATATCCACGTTCTATTTATTTCAATTAAATGTAATTCACTTTTAATTCAATTTTCGTTCTCATTCGGTAACCGGGCTTATTTTCAAAGGTGGCGTAGCGAAAGTACGAAAAACTAAAATATCTCGAGAACGGCTAGTCCTAGTGTAATGGGGTTGGCCTTATTCTTTTCGTCGTTAAACATTACGTATTAAACGGGCATTTAATGGATATATCTAAGTATACCAAGTTCTTTAGTTTAGAATTTGAAGATTTTTGCGGGCCGTTTTGCAAAAAAAGGCAGGTTATTTTTTCCGAATCGTACCAAAATCTAATCAGCACCAGAGTGACCTATACGTGACTCATGTTTCGAATTTTGTGAAATTCGGTTCATTAGTTTTTCAGCTAGACTGGATACAAGCTTTTGCGGGCCATTTCGCAAAAAGAGGCGGGTTCTTTTATTCCGAATCGTACCCAAAACTAATCAGCACTAGCCCCGCCCACAAGTGACTTACCTACCAAATTTTGTGAAATTCGGTCCATTAGTTTTTTAGTTACAGTGGATACAAAATCTGCACAGACAGACACACAGACAGACAGACAGACAGACAGACAGACAGACAGACACACAGACACACAGACACACGCACAGACGTCACGCTAAAAATGGTTTTTTCGTATTCTAGAGGTCTCGAAACGTGTAGATCCGTCGAAAACTCGAGTTGTGATTTTCGGCATGATTCCAATACTTTCCCTATACATTACCATGTATTGCAGGGAAAGTAAAAATGGGATACAATAAAGCAATTTATTAGAAGATATATAAGCTCCTATAGTGTACGTTTATAAGTATTCGCTATCTCTGTTATTTGCATTTAATATAAAGAAAATATAAGTTATTTTTTTTTTACTTTTCCTGCAACAAAATTTCACAAAATTTGGTAGATAAATCACATGATACTGATTAGATTTTGGTACCCTTCGAAAGAGAAACCCTGTCTTTTCTTGTGTAATGTCTGGGAAAAATCGTTAAGCCTAAAAATAAAAAACTACGTATACTCAAATATATCAATTAAATGCTTGTTTCATACGTAATTTTTATGAAGAAAATAATAAGATCTACCTCATTAGTCTGGGACTAGCGATATGTTAGGAGATATTAAGATAAATTTTAGGGTATTCGCATTTTCGCTACGCCACCTTTGAAAATATGTCCAGTTACCAAACGGAAAAAACAAATTGAATTAAAAATCCAAATTTAGTGTAATTTAAAATAATTATGGCTAATATTTTGTGCAAAATGAACTCGATTTAATGAATTATTGAAGAATTAGCGTCTTCAGGGAAAACCATGTACTGGCCACATCAGATTTTATTTTTATTTTTACGAGTTGTAAAATAATATTATTACTTTGAAAGTGCATTTTAATTAATGTAAGCCATCAGCGCTTTAGCAGAAAATAATAAAGGGAATCTTACTTAATTAGCACCACATAATTCAAAAACACTTTACTAATTTAAGAATATAAATGTTTATATTTTATTCCATTCACACGTCATTGCAAAAACGCAATTTTTTAAACAAATTTATAATAAAATCACAAAAAACATCACGCCGCAAAAAAAAGAGATAAAAAAAACTGTTATGCCTGGCAGACTGAAAAACGTTAAATAATTATTTACTGTCTTTTGTCAAGCTAATTATTAAAGAACTTAATTTATATTTATTTAGACATTTTAAAAATGTGTTTGTATAAAGCAGACATAATGTCTTTAATATTTGTTTTCCTTAGGGATATGTTTCATTTTAAAGCACATTTCGCCAAGAAAAAATATATGTTTCTTTTAATGTTCTGTATTTCATACGTTTTTATAAATTTGGTAAAAAGGCAGGTTATGAATATTTACAGACCTCAATTTCAGAGGATTGCTAAATAAATCGTAACACGCAACCACATTTACTTTCCTTGCAGTACACGGTAATGTGCAGGGAAAGTATTAGAATCATGCCGAAAATCACAACTCGAGTTTTCGACGGATTTACGTGTTTTGGGACATCTAGAACACGAACAAATATTTCTAACGTGAAGTCTCTGTGTGAGTGTCTGTCTTTGCAATGTATGTATCCACTCTAATTCAAAAACTTATTGATCGGATTTCACAAAATTTGGTGGGTAAATCAATTGCGGGTGATCCTGGTGATGATTAGATTTTGGTACAATTCGGGATGAAAGAATTTGTCTTTTTCAGCGAAATGGCCAGCAAAAATTATCTGTATTCACTCTAAGTGAAAAACTAAATGATCATATTTCACAAAATTTGGTAGATAAGTCACTCATAGATTATCCGGATGCTGATTAGATTTTGGTACGATTCGAAACAAAAGAACCTGCTTTTTTGCAAAATGGCCTGCAAAAATCCTTACAATCTAAAATAAATATGTACATGTTTTATACTTAATATTTGAAGATCAAAACAGTAATATAAAATGCATTACTCTAGGTCTAGCCGTTCTCGAGATAGAATAGTTTTTTTGTTTTTCGAATTTTTACTCTGCTAGTTTTAAAAATAGGTCTAGTTATCAAACGAAAACGAAATTAAAAATGCAAATTCACTGTAATTTCAATTAATTGTGCGCGTTATTTAGCGTAATTAAACCCAATTTAATGAATTAATTAAATAAAGATAAAATGGATTAGAGTCTGCAGGGAAAGTCATGTGCTGCCCAGATTAGATTTTTTGTCAATATTACTTACTTCATTATACTATATAATATACTATATAAATAACTGATTTTCCGTAATATCTTATCAATTTGGGTCTCAAATAGATGTTTGCAAAATGTATAACATGACATATAGCAAGTTTCGTGTTGTCATTAAAGGTATACGCTATTTTATGATGAAAGGAGCAATAAAGCGCGACACCAGCACATAGAAGTTGTTATCTGAAATGGTAGTGTAATCCAAATTCATGTAATCCAAATCCATGTTCCCAGCAAGTGGTGTCTGCATTAATGAATGAAGTTATTCTATCTACAATTACTACAATTTTTAAAATCTTATAATTGGCGTACAAATAATACCTGTCGATTATCTAAATTTTGCTTTTTGCAGACGGAAACATTGGTTTTTATATGTTCAATGTATATGTAAGAAATAATTGTTCATGACAGTTCTTAAATCTTTTTAAAGAAATGTCAGTAATTGTGCCAATGTTCTGGTCGTAACAATTGGCACATTCAATAGTCAGAAAATTCTCTGTAAGTATTCTAGTCATGACAACTGACAGAATTCTTCTTTTAACATCAATACAATTTTAAATTGTTGTTGTCCGTTTTACAGAAAGACATAGTATTATATTATTTTATGTGTGCAATAACCTAAAATTGGGTCTTATACCCATTTGAACTATTTATCTACTCCCAATAGTTTGTGTACCATGGTTTGAAAACAATGCTGTCAGAATTTAGAGATAACTGTGTTGCTAAATATAGCAATATTCCAAATATCGTAAGAGGTACAATACACTATTTAACACTTTGAATTCTGAATAACCAGTGAAAGCCCCAAAAGTGCAGATCATACAAAAGAACTCGTAAGTGTATGAACCATGGTTGGCAGTTGTTAATCTTAAATATCTTTTCACTGATGTTTACTAAAATCGTCATCCCTTGCTCCAGATCTTTAGTATTCAGTCACACCTAAAAGTACAAGAGCAAGTGAATCTAAGTAGCCAGTTGCTCTGACGAACTGCCGTTTAATGGCATACCTTAACCAGCACCAAAAAAAGGAGGAGTTAAGAAGTCCGCCAAAAATAGTATGCACAAGGAATTCCACATCATTCAGCACCTTCATCATGTACTGCCTGGCATTCATATCTTTACATATAACTTATCACCTACTATGATTTTTATTTTACGAAAAACTTCTCCACAGAGGGTAAACAAGCAGATATCATGCCGAACTTGGCAATAACTCTTGAAAGTGTAATGACTGGCTGTGATAGATTTACACAGTTGTGGAATATTTCATATTTAAATCATCTTCTTATTTTCTTCTTCGATACAGACCGTCCGATCTACCCCAAGGTTGTTGTTGAGACCCAGACCGTCCGACCTACCAGAAAGGTATAAGGTAACTGTTTGGGTGGCCGAGAAATGCCACCCAATTTAGACCGGAACCCAGTGGGGAGGCATCCACAGGGAGCGCACCCTCCTTCCCCTACCACCAACCTCTCGGAAGGACTTAAGTCCCACATGTTTAATGTGATAGTACTCCGCATGAACACGTCGGCAGTTGTGGCAGCGTTCAAATCCAGCGTGCAAACCACCGGGCTACCGCGCCCAGAATGTGACAACAACACGCGGTATCTATTTGGGCGGCCGGGATGTGCCATCCGATTTAGATGAGAACCCAGTAAAGAGGCATCCATAGGGACCGTATTCTACTTACCCTGCCATCAACCTCTCGGAGGGCTTACAGATCCACATGTTTAACTTGAATGGACTCCGCGCAAACAGGCGACAGTTTATGCAGATGCGGTAATCGAACTCAGGTCGTCTGAATGTAATCCGTGCGCTAACCACTGGGACATCTCACCTCCATATTGGGATCTCCACGACCCAGACCGTATGATTTGTCAACAGCAAACGATAAGTACGTTTGGTGTACGGCCAGTAAATGTATGCCCCGACACAAGGAAGATCCAACGGGACACGCGAACTGCCCGTGACACCAAGGCGACAGTAGGTTAACACCCCGTCAAGCGAGGTCAACCGTTACCAGGCCTAAAACAGGAACGTCAACGGAGGCAACCAGAACCCCCCTCCAGCACACCAGGCACCCGCCATCAAAGTAACCAAGCAGGAAACGAGTACCACGACATAGCGACAGCGCAAAACCACCCACAGGAGTTTATTATTTTTCAATAAAATTTACAAAAGATGCGGCCCCTATCAAAGGCCATAAGTAAGCCAAACAAAATGTTCACATTTGGACAACGTCACATGCCAACTCATCTCATGAAGACCATTTTAGCAAAGGATTAACAAAATATAGCAAACTATATCTCTCAATACCGCAGTCAAAAAAGAACTGACAATATAATTAACACAATTTATAATTAATATAAAAATTACAAATAGTTTAAAATATATACATAGACTGGGTTTATTAATTTATATATTACTTTCCTTATATACATAATGTATAAGGAAAGTATTGTGATGTGGTCGAAAATTCGAATTCGACTTTTCGACGGGAGAGCACGTTTCAACCATCTCTGATTACGATTCAAACAGTTTTGAAGTAATGTCTCTCTCTGCGTGTGTGTGTGTGTGTGTGTGTGTGCCAGTGAGTCAGTCTGTGGAGACGATATGTCACGAACAAATGGAGCGATTCAAATGAAATTTGGTACAAAAATCACAATCCGTGAATACTGGAAACCTATTGTTTTTGAACGTAATCGAATGTTCAAAACCCCCGCTAAATTTTTGAGTGAAATTTTGAAAAAATCATCAAAAAATCGAAACCTTTAATAAAGTTACTTAAATAGACATTTCTTATGTAATTTTTCCTTAGAAAAGGATTGGCATAAACTTTAGAATGCTAGCATGAACCGTTCTCTAGATACTGCTTATTTTTCAAATAAATTTATCAAAAAATCCCATAAATTAAAAAAAAATATATTAACTGTTGAGAAACATGTTCACTTTTCATATGTAAAATTATGTGATAAATTTGGTGACATCATTCTCGCGGATCTAACTCGTTCCATTCACCAGAAAAGATAGTTTCAGTGATACTTTTGTATTTAAACGGCAGTAGTCATTTATCCGCTGTAAGAATAACTTATTTCTCCGTCCATAACACTTGGCGAGATTTTGGCGACGGATGTAACGGAATGTCGCCAACTTGGCGACATTTTTAAATGTTGCCAAATTAACGAAAATTGCGCCAAATGGATAAAAATGACGTTAAATCAATGAAAATGACGACTAATTGAAGAAAATTCAATATCTTGGAAAGAATATAAGTATCTACTATAAGAATAACTTTTTTTCAACTGTAAAAGTAGTAAATTCATTGCATCATATAAGGAAAGTCATGTGCTGCCCACAACAGATTTTTTTTATATTCTATATTCAAGGAGGCATATAAAAAATATATGTGCTCAAATCAAATAATAAGTCAAAATCACCATCAACCAGATCTGTCAAAAAATTAAGATTACAATTTATAGTTTTTAATCGAATAATTAATTCATTTAACAGATCTAGGTATATAATATGGAACATACCATTCGTGTGTAAAGCAAAGTACTTCCAGCGAGGAAAACACCCTAAATCAGGACGGGATAAAATAAATTATCAAGCATTATTATTAAACAAAATATTACTTTAATACATAGTAACAAATGGAAATACGGCCCTAAATGATACTATTCAGTCCCTTGCACAAAATTTCCACTATTAGGTTTAGAATTTTAGGTTAAAAATCCTCTAAAAGAGAAATTATTTAGAAATTGCTCCGAATGGTATTATAATAACGTGCAATTTATATATCTACAGGTACATCTAAAATATAATTTACTCTATTTAAAGTTATGTTCAGTATAATCAGTTAGTCTGTTTACAAATTCAACTATATACATAATATACAATCATAATTATATATACTTATATACAATCATAATTATATATACTATATACAATCACAGTTATAAACAGTAAATACATCCAGACAAATAATTATTACTAAAATTTTTGAAAGAGACAAATTCTGTGGGTTATTTCATATAAAACTATTACAAAGTTACAATTATGTCATATTATCTGCAACACCTTGAGCATTGAGCAACCCCGATACAGTCCCTGATACGCTTGGAGGATGAGAGATTGGCAACAGCACTAGTATACCAAGTGGCTAGGCCGACTTCCGAGGGTTTAGAAAGGTGCAATCCAAATTTTTAATAATAGATAGAACCTCGGAAATAGAAACAGACAAATCAGCAAAATTTCGGGAAACCAATTGAAATTCGTAGCATTTGGGAAGCAATGGTTTAATAAACGATTAACCTTCCTATTATAGAGTAAGTTCGAATGGTCTTCAAACTGTATCATTATGTCAGCATTACTGCTGGAGCCCCTATTGGTGACCCTAAATAGAACACCAAAATCCTCCTCAGTCTTTGAACAAAAGTTTTTCCAACTCTAGTTTTTCGCCTTGTTAATTAAATATCTAAATTTAGCCCACTGTTTCTTATATAACACATAAACCTTGTTATAAGCATCGGGGTCGGAACCAGAGTTCTTTAAAAAAGCACACGCAGTAAAAGAACAGACACATAATTACACACAATAGCCAATTCCCGAGTTCACCAAGTAAACCATACAATCCTTGTTGTTTCCTGTTTCTCAGAAATGTATAAGTACAGTCCTTAACAATTCAACTGTAAATTCATCAAATTGACAATTAAGACTTATTGCATCAACTTAGATTTTATCACTGGTATATATATTTTTTTTTAATTTTGTATTAGATTACCGACACCAAATATAGTTTTGTAAAAGAAATCTCCGGATGATCTGCTTTCACACTCCACCGCAAATGAAATATATTTATGGTCACTAAGAGATTTTATCTTTAGAATTATCCAATCAGAAATTAAAGAAATTGAATTTGAACCCACGAGCGTCAAGTCCGGTCATAGCATAGATCTAGTATTGAAATCACCCGCAACGGTAAAATTCGACAAACTAAAGTCAATAAGTAAAAATTCGCCGAGTTGGGAGTCGTTGTCATCATGCGGGCGAATGTAGATACTAGAAACTGTTATAATTCTATCACCACTCAAAAATATATCAATAAAGACAGAAGACAGAATGTTAAATTTAAATTGATATTTTAAAGGAAAATTAAAAATAATAAAGAGGGCGCCAAATGGCATAGAATTAAACTAAACAAAACCAGAAGGGGGACAAAACTTTGCGCAGAGTAGTGGATGATTTTGAATCATAATCATAATTGCCCCTCAGGGTTATCAATATCGCATGACTAAGTGCGGCAAGGGAGTCGTTAACATTAATTTGCAAGAATCGAAGACCCATAATTTTTTAGATCTAGCTCAATTTAGACCTGGCGTTTGTAGGCGGAACAATCATCATCTAAGCAAGTATGATTAATATTATAATTACTACCTGTCTCCTGGTTGTTCAGGGCACAATTAGTACATTTGAATGATATTTTATAGGTTCCAGCTTCATAGGACTGACTCCCCATATTTTAGACAGTAAGTCTTCTCATAATATTTTGTGGTGTGCCCCAGGTGTCCGCAATTCCTGTAGTGCCGGACGCTGATAAACTACCAAACTTTTATCTGGGACCAATCAGGACGAATGAATCCAGAGTCCTTAACTGCCTGAAATATTTTAGGACTTATTGTCATAACCCAGTGGACGTCAGAACGGCCCTTTATGCTGAAGTCAAAAGTGAAATGTGTTTCAGTAAACGGTTCATTTAGTCCTCCTAAATCACTTGATGACCTAATTCTGGATCTACGTTAGTGACAATGATATGGGGACGACGTTTCCTAGGCCTATTTTATCTCAAATTTCATCTGGAGCTCTGGGCTGGCTTCAAGTTGATCCTTGATGATATCAAGAACCAAACCTAGTTTGGCTTCTGGTCATACTGCTCTTAGCGTTCCGATTAATACCACCAATCCTTAAATTGCTCTCAGCCAGTCAGACTGCGGAACATACCAATTTCTTATTTTGGAAAAAGTCCTCCTCAGTTTTGCTTTCATAATGAGCACCTCTCGGCGAGACTCAACAGTGATTGGTCGATCTAAAGGAATAACTCTCTTGACGGCCCCAGCATGCCCTCTGGGCTCGATGGGTCGCTATCCCGATCCAGAGGAAACACCAAAAAATATTGGGATCTTGTAGTATTAGGTATAATAAACGTCAGGTCAAGGCTTTAGCAATAAAAGGACATTCCAGCAACCATGCAGACAATCGGGCTGAAACCAAACCTAGACATTTAAGACTAATTAAACTATGATTGGAAATAAAGCTTTCCCCCATGTTTATTTTTTTCGAAGTGCATCTGATTCTTTCAACCAGCAAGTCCACTGGCAGTTACCAACATCCAATGAGCGTATTCTCACACCATCTAGTTCAATTCAATGAGGAAAGAGCTAGGTGGTATTTCTAGCCGATGGACTGATGTATACAAGGGGGAAAAGAAGACGGATCAGCAGTTAAAGTTGAAGAGATATAAGCCAGCCTGAAAGACAATTTGGAAGTAGGAAATTGAGATTTCTGGGAGCCGATTAAAACAATAAGGTGAGTGAAAAGTAAAGTCCCGAAGTCTAGATAAGTTATAGAAGGAACACTTATTGAATTTGCTTGAAATCTAGGGTTACCATTTTTTAACGTTCATAAAATAGGTTTCAGGAATTTCTGAGTTATCACCTATTTGACTACATTTGACGACTTTCCGAAGGTTCGAGAAACACCTAGAAATAACGAATATTCTACGACATATCTAGAAGTTTTTAGAAGTAGATTTGTAGAAGATTCCACAGATAATATATAAAATGAGTTATCACTCAATTGAAGAACAGTTGACGTGATGCGAGCTGCAGTGAACTGTGATATACGGGGGTGTTTATCACAGAATATTATTGGCTCTTTTGTGAAAATAGTGTGTCATGTAATTGGTGTTTTAGTGTACTTGACAGTTGTTTAGTGATCTTGTGAGATAGTTATCGAGCTATTTCCTGTATATCGTTCCTGATTACGAAAATAAACATGTTAGTCATCTAGAAATTTGAACTGAACATTATATCCTGAGCGTACTCCCACGATTCCAGAGAATATTTCATAAGATTATTAAAATTATCATTCACAATTTTTGTTACAATTATGGTCCTCAAATTTATAATTATCAAATTGTAAGTCATCTTCATTGTTTGTCAAGTTAAATTGAATACGGCTGTGGTGGCAGACATAAATTTTGAAAACTTGACTTTAGAATAAATTTCTCAATTAAAAGGTAATGTCTTCATGGCGGATACATTTTACTTTTCTTGATACGTTTTTTTGAAGGTCATATTTGGGCGAAGTCGTTGTAGGCAAATGTATGAAGAATTCATTCTGAACTCATCTAGTTTTCGGAACTCCATTTTTCACTCGTCTTATTGCGTAAGTCTTCTAACTTAAATTCTTAATTTCAGACTGCCTAATTGTGTTTTAGACTGGCTTGAATCTCTCTAACTCTTGCTAATGACTAAGCCATCCCACCTCCCTTGCATATATCGGTCCATCGACTGCAAGCATCCTCTAGTTCCTCTCCCATTAGCTTGACCTAGATAGTGTAAAAGTGCACTCATTGTATGTAGGTAACTGGCAGCGGACTTGATGGCGGCAAGAATCTTCTGCACTTTAAAAAAAGCACGGGACCAGCTTCATTACACACCATAAATTAATTAGACAGAAATTAATCAGGTATATTGTACAATATCTGATACAACAGCAGCTTAATATGAAATATTTCATTACTGTGTCAATCTATAACAGATTGTTATCACAGCTGCTACTTTCATTCTTACAGTTTTTATACACACTTATAATATGGTATTTTTATCTACCACAAATAATACTATAAAACAATATAAGAGAATTAAAATTTTATTTATTTTACGTCTTTAATTATTTTTATTTATTCTAATCTAGCTAATAAGCTGCTCTGAATAAAAACAGCTTATAAGGAATTTAAAAATTAACTCCGAGTCCTAAATGTCCGTACAAAACATCTATATAATAAACAGTATGTCATAGTAATGATTGGTGAATAGTGGGATTGGGAAAGGTGCTCATACCCACTGAATTATCTCTTTTTATTTTCAAAACGCATAAAAACCCCTTCCAAAAATGCAAATTGAATTCACAAATGCTTGAATTAATCTTCAATTAATCTTCTTCTTCAGTTTCAAGATACATAAAACAAACAATTATTCTTTATTTCGCATCGTTTTCTGGTGATGCTAAACACCTTCATCGCGTACCACTATTCTTAACAAAGTGGAGTTGAAGGTATGAGGTTTATTCTTCGGCTAAAAGAAATAATGCGACATCACAGTTGATAAAATTTCTTTTTTAAACTAGTTTTCTTTAATATTCCATCAGCAAAACGAATATAAAGAATAAAAAAAATTGATTTATGGTATAATTTAAATATTTTTACAAATATTTTGAAGTGGAATATTGTATTCATTTCCTTAGATGGCAAAATTTGTTGACTTGGTTTTGACGAGAAATCTTCGTTGCGGCAAACCAATAAAATATACCCCCAATCATTTTTGCACAATATAAAATTTATTTTTTATTTCCCGTTAAAATTTCTATTTTTAAAATTATTAAAGGTAGAACCAACATTTAAAAAGATTTGAAATTTCCAGAGAATTTTACCTTATATGCATATCCAACATGATGAAAATATATTTTGAATAAAATATATAAATAACATAAATTTAGTTTTGCCTTATTATTATCGGCAAATTTGGAAAAGTTTTCTACTTTTACAGCCGAAACTCAAATCCTTTATTCTATTATACAGTTAAGTATGATGACATTTATTCTGTTATTTGATATTCTATGTTTGTTTACCCAACACGTTTATTTTCTCAACATTTCCCATGATGCGAAACAACACATTTTAAGTTGTATGTCAACTGGACTGATAGACCCCGTCAGGAAAAGGATCATATTTACTTTAATATACTCAGGAATCAACGATGGTTTCGTACTATTGGAATACTGTGCGAGTGATACATTCCTTTCACAATAATCCTTTGTCGCCAAAATTCGCACCAGGTGCTTAATTTGTCCACATAATAATCGGAAACTGAGTGAAAAGTGAGTTGTAGTTTTTGTGAGACCAGAAATAGATTTTGCATGCGTTTTGGTGAGACAAGTTTATGCCAGTTATTTATATTGGCCGAAGCGCAAACAATACTGCCAGTCTGGATGGCGCCGGGTTTCACGACATGTGAACCTAAAGGTCTGAAAACCATACATTTAGGAGCGTCGAGCCAGAGGGGGCCGAACGAACCCTTACGAGGATGTGGAATGGTTCCATTGGTTAAATAAATAACCAATGGAAAAAGGGACTTGTTGCGTCACTATCAATGCTGCAAGTGAAAGCAAAGGGGAGGGGTGACACCCCGAGACAGAGGGAGCCACAACCTGTGACATAATGAGGACACTGATCAAGACTTCAGCAGAGATGACTTAATAACGACTTGAGCAGATAACTTCGAGACGATGACTTAATAACGGCACTGGTGCTAATACTTGGGCGACATAATGCTTGTGCGATATTATGTGCGACATTAAGAGTGAGAAGTGCAATAGTATGATTTGATCAATACGTATGATATATACTCATGCGACATTATGAGTCAGCAGTTCTAGACAGATATGAAGGTATGTGTTCATCAAATATTCACAGGTAATCAAGATACTTTACGCATAATATTACTCTGGTCTCACATGTTATCTTCCTAAATAATTAGTAAGCAGAGTAATTAATGTAAATTAAGTAATTAAGTATTTATGTTGTTAATAAATGTTTTATTATTAAAGTTAAAATGGTGTGATCCATTTAGTATTATAATAATTAATAATTCCTTTACAGGACTCACGCAAAGGTAAAATAAATGGAGGGTTATTGCGAACACAACGTTGTAGTACAATAATGTTAATTTTAAATGTAAGTTACTTGTTTTAAACTGCGCACCACAGTTTTTACAGTGCTACATGTTAGGTGTCCGCTGAGTATAAGTATTTATAACTTCACTTATAATTTATCACTTACTATGACTTTTATTTTACGATAAACTTAAATAATTATCTAACTTCCATAGAGGGTGACCAAGCAGATATGATGCAGTACTTGGCAATAGCGTTTGGAAGAAAGATACCCATACATGTACGCAAGCAGACGCACTCATGCGCCCATGTGTACCCATAAAACATCAAACAGATAAAGCCTGAATGTTGCAAAAATTAATCGGACAATGATATCACATACTCTCTTCATATGAAATTAACAAGCCGGTTTCATGGATTTCTTAAATAATATGAAATAAGAAGTTTAAAATACAGAACTTACAATGAGCAGCACTGCATTTAATGCACTGTAAAAAAACCTAAATCAAATTTATTTATCTGCCATCTTAGCAGATGCTTTCGAAGGCTTTGTAGCTGTGTTAAAACACAATCGGTAGGCATTTAGTAATGGATTCTACTTTCAGTGCCACAGTTTTTATGCACACATTTGACATAGTATATTTATCTACCATAAATAAATTTATAAAAGGTATTACATAATATACAATAACGCTAATTACGCTAATATGCTAATTACGCAATCGCTTCAGATTCCGGGAATCTAGCTAGTGAGCTGCTCTGAATAATGGTGGCTTACCAGAACTTGTTACGCAAGTTTTCCTCAAGAATGCGTGTACTAAGTGTCACTACAAAATTATATATAATAATTTGTTATAATGATTGGTGAATAGTAGGATGGAGAAGGGTGCTGATACCTGAGATGTATCCGTTTCATTTTCAAAATATATTTAAAAAAAAAATAACCTTCTGAAAATGCAAATATAAAACACCAATGTTGAACTTAATCTTAAAAGATATTTGCTTTACATTTCAAGATACATAAAGCACAAAATAAGTATTCTTTAATTAATATTTTTTATGGTAAGATTAAGTCCAAATTTCATAGAAATTTAGGAGCCATTGTTTATATCTTTTTAACAGACAAAAAATCTCGAATCTTTATGAAGTTTATTTTTCCAATTTCCTTATGAAGTTAACAAGCCGCTTTACTGACTTTCTTAAATAATAATGTAATAAGAAGTTTAATATACGAAAGCTAACAATAAACACTACATTTAATGCACTGAAATGAAACCTAACTCGAATATCTTTATCTGTCATCTAGCGGCTGCTTTCGCAGGTTTGCAGGGCATTATATGGAGATTTACGCAATCCGTGGGCATTTAGAAAATGTTTTTATCAACCTACATGATAACTGTATTTACTATAAATAATTCTACAAAACATTTTACAAAAATTTTAAATTTCGCTTAACCATATTAGTGGAGCTAACTCTAAGTACACTTAAACTAGTTATTAAGCGGCTCTGACTAAATGGAGTTTACAAGAAATTGAAATTGTTACATAAGTTGTTACATAACGTAACTATAAAAATATATGTAATAATTTGTAACATGTCAAATTAATAATTGGTGAATAGTAGTAGAACGGGAAAGGTGCTCATACTGAGCTGTTCCCTTTCCGTATTCAAACTACATTTTTAAAAAACCTTCTGAAAATGCAAATTTAAAACACCAATTTTAATCTTGATGCTGATAATGAGATGTGCTTTTCAATTATGAAATACATAAAGCAAAAATTATACTTTAATTCATATCTTTTTCTGGTGATGCAAAGCTAAATATCTCATGTTGAAGTTCGCTATACATTTCCTCACGAATTCAAAAATACTATATATGTTTAAGTAAATTATTTTATGTGCAAATTTTGTAGAAGTGTAGGGGACGTTGTTTATATCTTGAAACTTAACTTAATGTCTCTTAAAAGAGAAAGAATATCATATCTCACGTACAAAGTTCATTTTGCCATTTTCAAGATTAAAAAATATCCGTTCTCTATATCCACTTGAGACTGCAAAACTTAATAAAATTCAGTGGCCGTGTTTAACATCCTGAAAGCTAGCGTTATACAGTTTAAAAGAATAGAAGGCAAAGTATATTTCTGCTAAAGTTCGCTTTTGAATTGGGTGACAAATGTATAAAATACTAGTATATTTACTTAATTTTTTTCTAACAAATAAAAAGTATACTGTGGCGCGTATATTGTGGGCGTGGTATATAGTAACGTGGGCGTGGTATATAATATTGTCGGCGTATTAAAGTATATTGTGGGCGTGGTTAATATTCTTAAACAACATATTATGCCATTTGAAAAAACAGACCTGGAGTTCGGTTCTCCTTTTCAAGACACCGTTTTAAATATCAACACATTTATTTTTTTAACCAAAAATGCTACTTGTACTAACATTTGGTGGGTGTGTTTAATTTAGCGAAAGCATGCTTTATTTAATCAATTAAATACTTCGTTAGTAAATATCATAAAACGATTTAATATTACGTCAACCAATTTCAAAGCAAATAATAGCCCTCTTCTTAAGGATAAATCAGACATAGCACCAGTACCAACGAAAGCAAGTATGGGTCAGTAAATAGTATCACGTGATAAAGTAATTATCGTCGACAAAAATTCCATAATAAAAATTAAAGGAAAAATCAAGGAGTAGGAAATTCAACAGTAGAATGATTTAAAAACTTCCTCAGTCAACAAAACGTTTTGTTACAATGAAATGCCTAAAATCCAGATTAACTGAAAAATAACTAAATATTTTGAATTTTATCTGCCCCGTGGCTTGTTGATGGTAAACGACGATAACCATGATCGATCTGTGGTAATGTTATGGATTTGGATGTAGTTCTTTGCAACGCCTAATTTTGAATATAAATTATCTTTTGACATATTTTTTATCAAAAAATTCTTAATGGCATTACACACTGTCACGATGGATATAATTCCACCTTAAATCGAAGAGAACGCTACCGAAAAGTTTTAGATCTTAGGCTATTTCAAATTCCTTCACTTAAAACCACTTCCTAAGTCAACTATAACGGTAAAACCTGTCAAAATTCAGAGACATCAAAGCTATGAGATTGCGACGGGTAGATCTAATGGCTCCATCTGGAATTCGAGGCTTAATAAAGCAAAGGGCATATACTGCCAAATAACTTACCAAATCATGAAAGTTTTATATATATGCTTACTCATGAAACAGAAACGGCGAACATATAGACAAACGGTTATAATGAGCACATTGCAGCGGGTAAACAATTTTCTAATTTGTTTATCTACTCAGATGTTTTTCCCAAGTTACGCGTTGAAGACCCCGACCACTCGAATGGCCCAGAGGCGTACAGCAGCTATAAGAGTTACGTGTGTAATCTTCTAGTTACGGGTGTAATCCCAAGTTACGTGTGTAATCTTGTAGTATATTAAAACTTTATGTAAATTAGACGCAATTTCCCCATAGATATTTTTCTAAAGAAGGGGAATCCTACCATTGTTATCACGAAAACAAGGTAAAGGAGAGCTCATTGGCTAAATCTCGAAATTTCGCTGTCGAAGAATTATGCTAACATTTCTGAAAATATCTACCACTTCGCAGTAATACGGTACGAAACAGTAATGCAATTAGCTATTACCCGCCTGTTGGTTTTCATTGTTATTCACCTTCCAGTGAGCTGTAGGACCTATGTATAAAAAATATCTACTACATAACTCCATAAGCATAATATTTTGATATATATTTATAATTCAATTATTATTATTATTAATTTTATATTTTTAGTTCAAATTTTTAGTTCAAAGATAAGATCAATATTTTCATTAAGCGTTTTGATACTTTATATTTTCTTCTTTAATGCAGTGTCTGCTGTTTTCTAACCCGTTTTTAAATTTAGAAAAGTGTCTCGATATTTGAATTTACTCGAATATTTAGAAAAGGGCATCAGTACTGTTAATTAGTACTGATTATACAACAAATGACGACTTTATGCAGCTGTGAAAACGACCTTCTTCTTGTATTCCAAAAATCAAATTTTCGCTAATACGAAATTCCCTTACAGTCGCTTTCTATGAACGAAATTCACATGTTAGTGTATCCTCAGTCCCGAACATAGTACTGTGTCTGAAAACAAACACATAGTTGCTGTCTAAAAGGTCCAAGAAAGGGCTACATTTGGTTACCCGCCCCCTGGTGGATATATTATCAATCGAGTAGATTTTTTCAATTCCTTTAAATGGTATCAATTGAAATATTTATCAATTTATCTAAAGTGAAGGTTACAGGCTATAATTGTAATCATTTGGACGCATGGTGTCCCAAGGCAAATTTGGGACATTGCAAATTATGGAGGAGTGTAACCTACAAAGATGGTCCCTGTACTTCTCCTTTAATTCATTTACACTTCCCTAAGAGAACACCTGCAAAAGGATGAGCAAGCCATGTTTCTGGGAAATATGGACAGCGATCTGAGGGGGCGCACAGCAGGGCGCTCTTGGGGAGAGCTGACCCTTGTCCGGTTCGGCTGCACGTGCACGCAAGGTCGTGAGAACCCTCGGTCCACCTGCCAGATATTAATTCTGGGATGATCGCCATCCTCCTGTCAGCACAGCACCCAATAGCTGGACATTTTTGGAAATATCCAATGAAGATACCAGGGGCTTTGATTGGGGGGACCAGTAACAAACCTGGGGCTTAATTGTGTAGGAGGAGACATTTTTCCGATGATCGAGAGAGTGGTAGAGTTTTAAAAAAGAACGGAAATTGAGTTTGAGACTTCAGAGAGAACGGAGAGAATTGGTTTGTGTGCTCGAGAGAGAAGAGTCTCTCAAAAATTACGTCTGCAGCGATGTCCGGCGATTCCTCCGCCGAAGTTCCCCGTATCCAGTGGCGCACCCAACGATGTTCGAAGGTATGAAATGCATGTATCACATACTTAGTCTGTTTGACACAGTTTTAATTAATGTCTCACTCTCTCGACATCTTGTTAAATAAACACTTGAGTAAATAGTAGGGACGAATTTAATTGCAAACATAAATGGAGATTTTAATTACATACATTCTTTAAATATTCATGATTTAGAAAATGTCAATGGAGAATCATTGTAATTTGTTAAGAAATGTTAATTGAACCAATCAAATATGTTTTTATTATTATTATTTTTTAATTTCATTTTTATCAATAAATACATTGTTATTGTTTGATATCATGTCCGTTGTCCTCATTTTCCAATAATTTAATTCTATGTATTTTTATTCGACACGGCCAATATCGGAGATGAGAAACTATACTAATTTATGCGTTCTAACAGGACGTGTGGTTAAAACCCACATAACAAAAAATGGTTCCGATGACCAGGATTCGAAATAAAAATAATTGTTAAAATAACTGAAAATTTTTTTTTGTGAATAAATTAAAATTAATGCGAGCGATAGGAAAATTTAAAATAAAATGAACTTAAAATAAAATAAAATTAACTTAAAATAAAATTTAAAATAAAATTAACTTGAATTAAAATAAAATTATCTTGAAATAAATTTAAAATAAAAAACAAAACTTAAACTTTAAAAGTAAACTTAACGTAAGGAAATGAGGACATTTAAGAAAATAGATGTTGTCACAAGTGTTATGCCATATGTATATGATGCGTGTATTTAAGAAATGTTGTGTATATTTAAGAAAAAGTATTATAGGATTTAAATATATTGAGTTAGGGGAGAAAAATTGGAGAACATTAATAATGGATGGTAATATTCTTTTGGGAGCTAAATTTTTGGGAGATAAGAATTGCGTAGGAGTATGATTTTATGTTTAAGATTTTTGAGTATCAATAATTGTATTTTATGTTGCATGAAAAGTGTTGTATTTCTGTAAACGCGCATTGTTCGTAGGGATAGAAATTTTGGATTAGAAAATTAAGGAAAAACTTAACAATTTTTTTTAAAAATGACAGAAAGGGGTGATATGACGGTAACGCCTACAAGTAGGATTCCGGGGATTATTTCCTTGTTAGGAGAACTGAGCGGAAGCGACGAAAATGAGAACTCCATATTTTTCGAACAGATGGAATCTTTAAGTGAACTAACAAATTGGAACGATTTAGAGAAGCTAGCAATTGTTAAATCCCGTCTGCGCGGAAACGCAAGAAAATTCTACATCAGCTCAAAGGATCTGCGTAGCGAAACATCTTTCGACATTTTCAAGCAAAAATTCCTAGATTTTTTCACATCCGAACCTAATGTCACTACAAATCAAATTCTTTTTTCAACTGCTAAACAAACTAAGGGAGAAAATATTAAAGAATTAGCACATAGAATTACAACATTAACTTTAAACTACGTGGGTGAAACACAACTTAATGAACACACACATGCAATTATGGACAGACTCAGCCTAAGTAAATTTTTGGAGGCAGTTGAGCCCGAATATCGAAAAGAAATTATGAAAAATGACCCAAAAAGCTTTAAGGATGCTGTAAAAATTGCCCAAAATTTAGAAGCGGCCAACCTTACAACAACAGTTGAATTAAATAACATATCTCAATACAGTGATATTCAAATGTTCAAAAAATAACAACAAGAGTTTAATTCTAACTTACTTGATAAAATAACACAAGAAATAAATCACCTTAAAATTAGAGAAAACAAAAATGATTATCAGATAACGAACACATATTCATGCGATTTTTGTGGTAAATTTGGACATTGTATGCAGGATTGCTGGCATTATATTAGAGAGAGGAATAAGCAGACGCACATCCCATTACAGACTATGCGGAAACCAACAGAACATTATGCACGAAGAAAGTTTTCCCCCACCCGTTACCAAAATTATGCGGAGAGGTTTCCCAATACGACATACAATGTACCCCCAGATAGATTTTACCCCTCACGTACTCAAGACTGTAGGGAGGAAAAGCGAACTTATGGACGCGAATATGTTAATGAAGGAAGAACAGCGAACCAGAAATATACATATAGGAACGATGAACGGAATTTTGAAGTCTCGCGTAACAAAAATGATTTCCAGAGGCAAAACCAAGATAAATCTAAATATACGGATAGCTCGGACAGATACGCCAATGGCAGGAGCGATTTTAGGCGAAATTCAAATTTTAACAGAATTGATTTTAGGCGCAATGCAAATTTTAACAGAAATTTAAACTAGAAGGGGAGATTGAGAATGATCGTCAACAAAGGCGTAGAATTAGGGTTCAGTCTCCTTTAAATAAAAATTATAAAATCCCTGTTACAATTACAAATTACACAGAGAATAATTCAGAAAAGGATCGATACATAGATACAAATTTCATAGAAAATAATTCAGGAGAGGTTAAGTACATAGATAGAAAGAATTCCAGAGAAGATAAAAATTTAAGGCATGTTACACAAATAAATATTGAGAACGAGGGACAAAATGTTGGAAAGTATGAAATTCAAATTGATAGAGAAAATATTGGTAATAACAGAACCCAAAATAGTGGAGAAAGAGAGAGCATTAAGGACAGGAAGGACAAAATTGAACTTATCGCGTCAGTTGGAGATGAATTAAATACGGAATTACCCACGGTAGAAATTAAATTTCAAAACACTGAGACGAAAATTCTCTTAGACTCCGGCGCATCTATTTCAGTTTTGGCGAATGATATTTTCGAGAAAATTAAGAAAAATAGTGCTGTAAAATATGTTTCAAGAGCGGTAACAATCACGACTCTTTCAGGACACAACATCGATTATACCAAGACTGTAGAAATTGGTTTCAAGATTAATAACCAAAAATGTAAGCATATATTTTTTATAACTAGGTCACTTTTCCCTCACACATATAAAGGAATTCTGGGATACGATTTTATTCAAAAACATGCAGGGGTCCTAGACACACAGAGTAACGTATTAAAAATTGGTAATACAGAAATCCCTCTAAATACCCACAGTCAAAAGTCACAGGAGGATCAAATTTACAATACTGTACTAAAACCTAACGTGACTAAGACAAACAGAAAAGTTAAGTTACAAACCAGACTAAATCGATTTTTGTGGTGCCAGAAATTGAAATTCAGGAAGGCACAGAAGTATTATTTGAGCCGGCGGAGAAATCATACGTAAATATGGAATATGGGGTTTACAAAATGACAGAAACAGGCATTTGGATCAATGTAAAAAATACCACTCAATCAGATATAACGTTAAATAAAAACATGATTTTAGGGTCGCTATCTGAACAATTTGAAATTCAACAGGAGCAAAATACAGAAAATGACAAAAATTACAGTACCATACAGAGATAATAAATTTAATACAAGCGACACCGGAAATTTTAGAACAGAGGAGGCGAGACGTTAAACCTGATGATTTCAATATAAAACATATGAACGAAAACATGAAACTGGACTTCCAGGAATTTTTAGTACAGTACGCGGACATATTTTCGAAGAGAAATTTAACAATAGGAGCTACGGACATAATCCAACCTAATATCGAGTTAACACATAACCACGCGATTAAATCCAGACCCTACGACATCCCATATTCTCTACAAAATACGGCAAAAGCCCAGTTAAAAGATTTAGAACAGGCAGGAATTATCGCAAAAACGCAATCCAAATACGCCTGTCCAATGTTACTCGTAAAAAAGAAAAACGGAGAGCATAGATTATGCTTAGACCTCAGACTAATAAATAATATCTCAACTATATTCTCTTACAATATTCCAAAAATTAACGACATCATAACAAAATTATCAGGATTCAGATATTTTTCGAAATTAGGTTTTAATAGTGCATTTAATCAGGTGGTACTAAATCCAAGCGCACAAGACATTTTTTCTTTCACTACACCTTGGGGAAATTTTAAATATAATAGGATGGTGTTTGGCCACATAAGTTCGGCACCTATTTTTCAAAATATAATGGATATTGTTTTGGGAGATTTATATGAAGAAAATGTTCTGGCCTACATCGATGACATTATTATACCGGCCGATTCATACGAAGATATGAAAAGAAAATTACAAAAAGTATTTAAAAGACTCAAAGAGAACAATTTAACGCTGTCACCGAATAAATGTGACTTCTTTCTACACAAAATTAATTACCTGGGATACGAAATTACAGATAAAGGGATAAGTCCAACGGACAGCAACATTACAAAAATTACATCTTTCCCGGTCCCAAAAACCTTGAGAAAATTAAAAAGATTCCTCGGAGTATGCAACTTTTACAGAAATTCAATTAAGGATTACTCACAGATAACGGCAGTATTGTCAGATTTAACACAAAAAGACAAGAAATTTCATTGGAACCCAGACCACGAGA
The DNA here is from genome assembly GCA_951213105.1 of Amaurobius ferox. Classification (NCBI taxonomy): domain Eukaryota; kingdom Metazoa; phylum Arthropoda; class Arachnida; order Araneae; family Amaurobiidae; genus Amaurobius; species Amaurobius ferox. The sequence continues at coordinate 52,853,764 of OX578147.1, read as the reverse complement.
ACTAATTCCAAAAATTGCAGGACTGTTTCTTTAAAAAACCCATTTTAATACAGCCGAACTTTAACCATGACTTCTTCCTGAACACTGATGCAAGTTTGGTGTCTCTGAGCGCAGTTTTGCTTCAGAAAAGAGATGGAATTTTAAAACCCATAGCCTATTATAGTAGAAAATTAAATCCACAAGAGCAGAAATACCCGGCAGTGAAAACGGAACTCCTCGCCATCCATCAGGGGATTCAGTTTTTTAGAAATTTTCTTTACGGCCGAGAATTCTTCATTTTGTCCGATCACCGATCCTTAGGGGACCATTTAAAAATGCAAAATCCCCCCACAATTATGCAAAGGTGGGCTCTTGAAATAGCTGAATATAAATTTAAATTTATCCATCTCCCAGGGAAAGAGAACGTTCTGGCCGATTATTTAAGTCGGGAAGATTTTTCAAACAACCGCGATGCGAGAAGAGATGCGGAACAAGATCGTCACACTAGCCCGACGCAGGAGAGGGACAGCGAAGACCGGTTTTCATATGTAAACAGAGGGGAACACAGCGGATTTGAAAAGAGCGAAATTGTAAATAAACAAACCACCGGACAGTGTATCAACAATGTTGAACACAGGACACAGGATGAAAGTAATGGATATGTCAACGCAGAAAGTATATATATAAATAATGTAAATAAAATGATAGATATCCCCAGTATTCGGGACATTTTGAGAGAACAAGATAGAGATGCAAAAATAAAAGAACTAAGAGAAAATTTGAGGAGTTATAAAAATAAAAACAACAAGAATTATGAGGCATTTTATTCCAGAGCCAACATGCAAGAGTTAAAAATAGGGAGTCGAGTGTTTTTAGAGGGGCAAAATGCGTTTGGTACAGCAAAGTTCTCAGGTCCATACCGAATAATAAATAGAATAAACAGGTTCATATACATTATCCAATTGTGTCAAAAACCTTTCGCTAAGACACAAAGAGTCCACATAAATCGTCTGAGAGTTATCATCGATAGGAAGGAACGCTTAAAACACCCACAGGAATCAACGAAAATTATTAAGTACAAATCGCCACTATTACCCACCCCAAATATAGAACCAATTCAATCTCCTCAACCGGAAAGCAACAATTCCTTCCCGTACTTCTTATTTGACGAGTTTGAGCCACAAGTTATAAGTAAACAAAACGCACGCCAATCGCAGAATGTCAACAGCCAACACAATAATGCTGAACGAACGCCTCCTCCTCCTCTCACAAACAACTGCACACCCGTTCCCCTGGCAAAGAACCTAGCCGTGCCAGAGATAGAAAATGCGACTAACACTGAACATGCCATCCCTCCTCATCACATGCCAGAGAGCACCAACAACGAGAATGCCATTATTTCGGACCGTATTCTGGACCAGCGTCAAGTGCAACTTGACGATTCCCCCCCCCTCCCCAGCTTGGGCAAGAGGAAAACATCGAAAATAAAAAGGGGACTGATTCCGTACAAACGCAAACAGTACAAGCACAATCGCAAGAACTGGTTTCTGATACAAGGGAAAAACACAGGGATTTCTCCTTAGTCAATTCTGCGCAGGAAGGTTCCAGAATCGGGGAGAGTATACAGGATGAAGAGAAACTTAACAAGACATCAGTACATAGGCCAATGCCTTCTCACACGTATGCTTTAAGAAGTAAGGTTAGAAAAGAATAAAAATTTAAAATGAATGTAGGAATAGGTAAACAAATTTTTTATAGTTTAAACTCGGTATTGAAATTGTAAATAAAGAAAAATAAGGTTAGGTAAGAATTTGAAGAGGAATATGGTTTAATCTTGGAAACACGACTACAACAAAATTTATATACAAATATATATATATATAAAAAAAAAAAAGGGCGAGAGAAAGTATACATCAAAAACTGCACGAAAAGCGCGTAAAACGGGGCGCAAACTTTAAGTAAATATTGAATTAAAAATAGGGAAAATTTTAAATAAATATTGAATTATAAATAAAAGAAATTTTAAATAAATATTGCATTATAAATAGAAGTAATTTTAAATAAATATTACATTAATTAGAAGAATGTTTAAATAAATATTACATAAATTAGGGAATTTCAAATAAATATTACATTAATTAGAGGAAAGTCTAAATGAACATTGAATTATTAATTAGGAATGTTTAAATAAATATTGCATTAATTAGGGAATTTCAAAAAAATAATACATTAATTAGGGAATTTTCAATAAATGTTACATTAATTAGAGGAAAGTTTAAATTAACATGAAATTTTAAAATAATATTGGAGTGCAATTAAAGGGGATTTTAGTAATTTTAAATAACTAGTGCATTATAAACAGATGGAATTCTAAATAATTATTGCAAAAAAAATGAATTTAAGTAAGACTTTAACGGAAAACACTTTGCGACATTTTAAATATTATAAGCGAGTGATTTAGAAGAAAAACGGAATAAATAAATAAAATATATAGGAATGGATATGGCGAAAATTACTTTTATGATAATAACAAGAATTTACATATAAGAATAAAGGAAAATTACATTAAAATCAATAAGCGGATAGTAATGACACGGAATTGGGATAAAGTTAATAAACGTTTTAAAAATAAATAAATGAATAAATAACCACAGGGAGAATGAGAATAACATACAGTTATTTTAACATAAGGGATAGCAATGAATAGGAATTGATGACAATGAGACATAGGTAAAAATTTAAAAATACTAACACATTAATATAATAAATTTTTAAAGTTAAAAATTAAAACTTTAAGGAATATCTATGCATTTTTGAGTGAAACTAGGGGAATGATCTACCATCCTAGACGTACTTATATTGCACATTAGCAAACCGTGGTAAGGTTCCACGTTAACATTTAGCCATGCGCGATAAAGTAATTTTTCTTCTTTTTAAAAGATAATGTATAAATAAAAACACTTACCCCTTTCATCGGGATACTCTTCACCAGGTAATCCAAAACCATAACACACTTAAAATCTCCGTTACACAACATAAATATAATATAATACACACGCTTTATCCTTCTCACACGAGGCCGGTCGGTCGGTCAAGCATACAGGATTTATTCTGCGGGGCCACAACTGTAAGAGCACGGAATCCTTTGGAAATCCGGACTTTTCCGAAAAATGAGTCTTGCCAACCCTGGGAAAACTGGTTTCATGAAAAGGGCTTGTTTACTGACGTTGACGGGAAAAGTTTATTCTGTGCATAGGTACTCACGGGTTTATATGAGTAAAAAAAAGAAAAGAAAAAGAAAGCTGACGGACTACAAGAAAGAAATTAAAGTAAATACTTACTGCTTACGGAATGTGTACTATAAAGGAATTACGAATGTAGACCGTGAAAGAAATATAAGGGAGTTTTAAAATGTAAGATAATTACGGATTTATGGCAGATAATATTACAGAGAACTACAGACACGAATTGGTTTATTAAAGGGAAAATTTACAAGGAGTTTGTGATAAAAAAAAAAAGGATAAGAGAATTATGAATTTTATTTGTAAATGGTTTATTGAAAGGAAAATTTGCAAGGAATGTATGATAAAAATAAGTGTAAGATAATTATAAATTTTGTTAGGAAGTTATTTATTGAAGTGAAAATTTGCAAAAATTTATGATAAGAATAAATGTAAGGGGAGTATGAAAATTTTTAGGAAATGGTTTATTAAATGAAAATTCTAAACGCTAAGGCGAGATTCGGAATACACAATTTTGGATTATGTATATAAGGGATATAGATAAAGGAGAGTTGATTGATAATTTGAAAAAATATATATATGTGTTTATTGTGTTTGTACAAATTATGAATTTATTAGGAAATGTAATATGGCATGACAATTCGTGATAATATTGACAAAAATTTATTTGTTTGTTTTTCTTTGTATATTCAATGTGATAGTATAAGGTATTTGTAAATATTAGTAAATGGTGGGATGTTTAATCAGTGAGAAAATTTTATAGGCAACTTAAATGTTGAAAGGAATGTGAGAAAGAGGAATAAAAAAAATAGATAAATAATAATAACGATGGGAGAATAATGTTCACTTTGCAGGACCAGAGAATAGATTAATTATACATAACAGTGAAATAGGAGAAAGTACTGTATTTTGAAAATTGAATAATGGCGAATTAAGTAGGGAATTAGTTTTTGTAAAAAAAAAAAATAAAAAAAAGTCAGGGACTTAATGTTTAATAGGTATTGTAAATTCGAGAGAGAGAATTTGTGTCATCAGACTGTATGTATATGTATGCATTGGTGTATCGATAAAGTGTGTGCCTCAATTAAGATTCTTCCATGCATAATTCAGTGATATGATGCTGACAGTGATGTGTTGTTCTCACAAGAAAACTTCCCACATGTTCACTCCACAGCGAGAAGTGATGCAGTGACGCCATCCACATACAGAGTTCCAGGCTTCCAATTTTCACTTCCATGACAGTCATACAATGATTCAGTGGCGTGATTTTCACATAAACTCTCAAAGATCACAATTTTCACTTCCATGACAGTGTTATGCTCCATCTGCAGATCTCCAAGCTCTCGATTTTCTTTGCACCTACCATGACACTGAAATTGGAGACAGTGGCGTGCCATAGCCACAAACCCTCTAATACAATTTCCTGTAAAAGAACTTTTTAAAACTCTACAAACTTTTGAACTTTGCGTTTATCATTGCTATTATGGATATGCCTTCAACTTTTGGACAGCCAATTTATTGGACTTAGAATCTCTATAGAACTCAAACATGTCAGACAGAAAAATATCTTATACTTTATCTTTCCAAGAGTTTGATGACAGTGATCGGAATTATGTTACTGTTTTGTTGTATATATATATATGTGTGTGTGTGTAAATGCGTTTACAGGTTTTTTAGGTGAATACTAGCCTATGGTACCCTTGATACTACAGGGAAGGGGGTGAATGTCCCAAGGCAAATTTGGGACATTGCAAATTATGGAGGAGTGTAACCTACAAAGATGGTCCCTGTACTTCTCCTTTAATTCATTTACACTTCCCTAAGAGAACACCTGCAAAAGGATGAGCAAGCCATGTTTCTGGGAAATATGGACAGCGATCTGAGGGGGCGCACAGCAGGGCGCTCTTGGGGAGAGCTGACCCTTGTCCGGTTCGGCTGCAAGTGCACGCAAGGTCGTGAGAACCCTCGGTCCACCTGCCAGATATTAATTCTGGGATGATCGCCATCCTCCTGTCAGCACAGCACCCAATAGCTGGACATTTTTGGAAATATCCAATGAAGATATCAGGGGCTTTGATTGGGGGGACCAGTAACAAACCTGGGGCTTAATTGTGTAGGAGGAGACATTTTTACGATGATCGAGAGAGTGGTAGAGTTTTAAAAAAGAACGGAAATTGAGTTTGAGACTTCAGAGAGAACGGAGAGAATTGGTTTGTGTGCTCGAGAGAGAACAGTCTCTCAAAAATTACGTCTGCAGCGATGTCCGGCGATTCCTCCGCCGAAGTTCCCCGTATCCAGTGGCGCACCCAACGATGTTCGAAGGTATGAAATGCATGTATCACATACTTAGTCTGTTTGACACAGTTTTAATTAATGTCTCACTCTCTCGACATCTTGTTAAATCCACACTTGAGTAAATAGTAGGGACGAATTTAATTGCAAATATAAATAGAGATTTTAATTACATACATTCTTTAAATATTCATGATTTAGAAAATGTCAATGGAGAATCATTGTAATTTGTTAAGAAATGTTAATTGAACCAATCAAATATGTTTTTATTATTATTATTTTTGAATTTCATTTTTATCAATAAATACATTGTTATTGTTTTATATCATGTCCGTTGTCCTCATTTTCCACTAATTTAATTCTATGTATTTTTATTCGACACGGCCAATATCGGAGATGAGAAACTATACTAATTTATGCGTTCTAACAGGACGTGTGGTTAAAACCCACGTAACACATGGTAAAGATTTTTCAAAATTTTTCATGTAAAAGTTGAAAAAAAGTTACTAAACACGGGTTCTGGTATGAAAAAGCCAAGTAGAGACCCTATTCAATTAATTGCTATTCAATTAATTTCAATTGACCTAGAAGACGAGACGGAAATAATAAAAACAAAACCGAGATTCTTGAAAAACATCATTTAGAAAAGAGACGACACCACTTTGAAAAGCGATTTTAAGCTTTTTCCTCAGACCTTCAAATCGTCAGTCTTAATTCGAATTTTTGAATTTTTTTATTTTTCTTTTGGTCTCAAAGAATGGCAGCATCGAATGACATAAAAATCAGGATTCCAGATATAATGGAAGTGCTCGATAATATTGATAAATCACACTCCTGTATCAGCCAGTGAGTTCAATGCACATTATACAGATAAAATAATTAGATTGTAAAACAATGATTCCCCCCTCTTCCTGATTACAATGCATTTTATAGCGACACAGGAAATTATTCTGGTATATTGAACTTTTGTTTCCATTGTTTTACATATATCTTCCATTGTCTTGTTTAAAGGACATGGTTTAGCCTTTTCGCTTATATATACACTTGGCATTTTTTTGCTTTTATTGGTAGTTTGATATCACATATATGGCGCAACATATCTTGCTTGGATCTTGTGCTATAATCAACTAATCAACCATGGTCGATACCATTAAGTACACAAATTTAGGCCTAAACCGTAAGGGTCCTGGGACAGAATGTATGTCTTCCCAGTTTTTCCGCCGCCAATAAGAAATCAATAATCCGACTCCGTTAAGTTCTGGTTATTAGATCATACTATGTGTGTGAGAGACCAGGAGGCAACTTATACAGTTTTGATGTTTACAACAAAACAAAGTGCATATTTGTAGGCACCGTCTTATGGCAGTCTTAGCGTGGAAGATCATGGCCCCAATAAAATTACGTCACACAAATTGCAGGTGTGGTTGGGACAAAAATCTCTTACAGCGAAGACTAAAACCAAGTTTCATTGGAGACTTAAGGAGCCGATGATGCGAAGATGCGACATCGCACTGAGGAGCCTCCAATGAGAAATAGGAGGGCTCATAAAGACCTCAGGCCAAATGATGGGACCACAAGGAGCATAATTCAACGATTGTTTTGGAATGAGAATTAAACAGTCTTGTTCAAAAGTAGAGTGATTATCAAAAGCGTTGAGAGAGAATCGTGATTATACGGAATGATAATGCAAAAGTTCAGAGAGTCGTGCTTTCAAGCAATGTAGTGAGTTGTTATTTTAAATATTAAAATGTTTTAGAAAAAGACAAAGCTGACTCCAAATGTCAGAAAAAGAAGAGGTAAAAATTCCAGTCATGCTGAGCAACAGACCCGAAATACAGAGATATGTGTCAGTCTTCGTATATATATATTAGGTCATTTTTTAATATTTTGAATAACGTTTAAAAGACCTGATTTCACCTCACATGACGCTTTTCTCCTCCTTAAGAGTTTATTAAAATTAATGTAATATTAAGCATAACAGTAATAGGTGTGTATAAAAACATTTATCTTAAAAACTGAAAATGTGGAATTTAATGCGTAGTGTTTAAATTAATGATTATATTAAGGAACTCGTGCAAATAATTAATGGTGGGTTTTGCGGCCAAGATAGCAACGAACGGACTATACGAATCACGACCACGTTATTCTAAATTTCCAAATATTGCGGGGTTTCAATATAAATCTATCACCACAGTATGCAAATATTTAGTTTTTAGGCACTCCAGAAGCCTCGTTGTCCTGACAGAATAAAGCGGCCTAGAAGACTAAAACGGCAAAGAAGGTCAGACCTACAGATTTACCTAACAGACTTTGAAAAACCCCATATTTCCCGCCATCCTTTGAGAAAAGCAGAATTTCGTCTCAACAAAGTTCTGTGCCGTGATCTTCACTGTAAGTACGCAAAATTCAGTGTTCTATGTCAAAGGAGGATTATGAACGAAACAAGCTAAACACTTACTACACAGATACTTTACGCCACCCAAGAGATTTCGAATATTTATAGAATATTGAATTATCTTTCATATATCTATCTATATTTCAATACATGTATACATTCATATTTCTACATACTTTAATTATTTTTACTTCGCGAAAACTGATGAATTTTTATACTCCATACTTTATACTGAAATTTTAACTACCAAAATTTAATTACATCATTGATAAGATATAGAATAATGTAAGAAAATGAAATATTAATTTTTTAATAGGAGTTGAGTAGGACTGTTTTTCGAACGCGAATACATATTGGTTTTTATTTTATCTAGAAATTCCAGCTCAAGTTTCTCAAAAAACTAATTAAGTCGTTTTCTTTGATGTATCAGTTCATGTTAAATATAGTAGCATCTAAGTCTTTTCTGGGGTACTTTTTATACGACATAATTAAGGTAAAATATTATGAAATATCTTTCAGTGTTGTTTTAATGAGTTTTTATTGATCTAGAAAATATCAAGTGAAATTTTAATTAAAAATTCAGAAAAAAAAATATTGTTCAATTACGTATATGCAATAATGTATGAACTCTGAAAGTAAATGTAGACTTTTTATCCTTGAACCTAAGCTTCAACTAGAGAAAAATATAAAAATAAAGGGGAATATAACAAAAACAATTTACGTTCCCTACTTTAAGCATAGTATATGTGTTGGGAAAATATTAAAGCTAGTTTAGAAAATTCAATATCGGATTTTCAATAGATACAATTTTCGAATTTCTTTGACTGAAAAACACCATTTTTTAGACTTTTTTAGACTTGGATCTGGGTGTGTATGTGTGTCTATATATGCTCGGTTGCAAAAAATACATGCGACCAAAAAAAATTGACCTACAGCCGCAAAATTTCGAGTGCAAAAAAACAGTCAGCCCCAATAATGTGAAACCCGAATGCAACGCTCATGAGAACGATGTAAAAGTGAAGCATTTAAAATGACCGATGTTCTCACTCACGAGTATTTGAGACTCAGTCTTCTGCTTGGATACTGCAAGTTGTGTACAATGATGCCTTTGAGACGTACTCGACTGCGCTACGAACAATTATCGGATTTAGATAGAGGTGGTGATAGAGGTGGATAGAAGTTGCCTAAGTGGAGCTGGTTTGTCCAACAGGCGTATCACTTGCCATCATGATCGGAGCGATGCGGTAGTTCCTCGGTATTGATAACTGTGTATTACAGAAGGCACATATAACTGTCTAAAATTCTGGGGGCAACCCAAACAGAAAACTGCTTTAGAGGATCGTGCATTCATTAAATGAGACACGTCCACACCATTGCCGTCTCAATCAGCCATTACAAGATATTTAACATTTTCCATGCACCCTGTATTAAATTAAACTTCGGAAACAAATGCTAAAAGGTGGGGTTAGGAGCGGACTTCTATTAAGACACCTTCCACGGACCCCTCAATATAGACATAGCAGTCTGGATTTGTTCCGTGGTCGGTTAGTTGGGACAATGCCCGAGTGGAGACATGTTGACTTATTCGACGAATCCCGTTTTTCTCTCAGTCCTCATGACTGCAGCATACGTGTTCCGAAGAGGACTGGCAAGAGTTATGATCCCGTATTTGTTGCTGAGCGGCATATGTCGTAACGCGTGATGTGGTAATCTGGTGAGCCATCTAGTAGGACAGTTCGATCTCCTCTAGGGGTGCTGCAAGCTAATCTGATCTCCTCTAGTGGTGCTGCATGTTATTTGCTTATACGTCGGAGGTATTATGCAGTCGATTATTCCTCCTATGTTGTAAAGACGTGTCCACATTCCATTTAACAACAGAACAATGCGCGGTCACATACTGCACCACTTTCTAAACAATTTCTTCCAGGATTTAATTCTCTCCGATGACCATTCAAGTCCCAGACCTATCACCAATAGAACACGTCTGGGAAATACTGGAACGACGATTGCAGCCCTCTCAGAATACCTCTTAATTAGCTGACCGGTTGCAACATTTATGACATAATCTTCCACAGATGAGCAGTAACAACTCAATTGACTCTACTTGAATATCAGCTTGTATAGCTGCCAAGGCAGGATTTACTACTTACTAAAATGACATATTCTTGTAGCCAGCATTTTTAATAAAACGTTTTTCTTTATTCTGAAATTCAAATCATTTGCACATCCTCTTAAATGATACATACATGCCGAATTTCGCAAAAGTTGCTCAATTTCTTATGGGTGCATATATTTTTTGCAACAAAGTGTATTTCAGTATCTGGAATTATCACAACTTCTTATTATTTTAATATGCGATTAATCAGCATAGTGTTACGTAACGTATTCTCTAGAATCGTGGGTGTATACATAGTATACAAGAGTGAATCCAAGTTTCTGGATAACTAACGTTTATTCACAAGCAACTAACATTTATTCACAAGCACAAAGTAAACTGGAACAATATACAATCAAACAACACTTAAATATTCCACTAATTTCACAGAATAAGCGATAATGTACTCAAAATACTGGAGAAAATACTATTATACTGGCGGTTGTTACTCTCAAAAGATTGACAAAAGCCACAGTTCGCTGGTGCTCGTATTGATGAGTCCTTTTTATAGTCTCTCTATAAAAACTTCTGGAAATCTCTCTGTAGAAATCTCCAGAATTATCTAATATCTTCTGGACTAATCGTTATTTGGTAAAGTTTCTGGAACATTTCGGAAGTCGCCGAATGTCGCCATCAAATTGACAATAAATCTCCAAATATGGAAAACCTTCTTCTGATTCGAAATTCTAGCAACCATAGAGTGACGTGAGGGAAAGAATATTCGTAACGCTGTCTTCTGAAGAAAATACTCTGATAGCAAGGTTTTGTTGTGCGATAGAGACGAAAACCAAGACGGGGAACGCCAGTGAGAGAATATTACACGTTCATCACAATAGGGAATATGCATTTTACATAATAAAAATATCGCTGTGGACCTGTGGGCCTGTATCTGTGTGTTGTTTGTATTAGAAAATATAAATGTTGAACAACCGCGAAATTCATTATAGATATAGTTAAACTTCTGGGACAATGTTCATCGTAAAAGTTTATTTTTAATTCAAATATGTTTAAAAGTTATCGAATTAAAAATTTTAAATTCGGCAAAAATTTTGTCAATTTTGAATCCATTGTATTGAGCAGACGATTCTGCTGAAATACGAGCATTTTTTGCAGGTGGTCCATGATCGTTACCCCAGATTTTTGTCTAGACATAAACTGATATAAAATTAGTATTTTTCTAATTTCGTGGATTTTAAAGATATTATTTTTGGATTGCAGACCTCTTTCAATGGTATAAGTGTGTTAGGAAAATTTTATTTAAATTAGGTGTAAACTTTTTAAAATAGCATATCAAATTTTATATTTCTTCTCTGGGTAAAGAAATTCATCTTTTTTTACGAAGATTTTATTTGGGAATTGAGATCGGATAATGAAGTATTTTGCAGCCTATTGTTTTCAGTTCTCTGTTTTAGAATGTTTTATTAACTTTAATTTTCAAAGCATATGGAAAGTATAATACTCTTTGTGAGAAGGATAAGAAAAAACTTGAGCATCGTATTAAAGCTCAAATAACACAATAGTCTTATATGGTAGATTTTCTTTTTAAAACATTTTTTATAGGGTAGAATTATTTTTTTAAATTGTCAATTGAGTCCGTAGTGTCTTATCAATCTAACAGTATCACAGTGTTTTAAGTGATGTCACGATCGTTACGCGGTGGAATAAGCGGGCTATGGGTCCACTGAGAAGGTGTCTTATAAGAAATGCTGTTCAATAGTACAAATGCGCTTATGTATGGCGTACATATATTTAATGTGTATTTGTTTAAAATAAGTGATTGCTAAACAGCGAATTATAAAAAAATCGATTTCAAAATATCGATTACTGATTAATACATGTTTTGAATCCTGGGAAACGCTGGGTAGATTTTCCGGTTTTAAATAACGGTGACTTCATGCGTTATTTAGTGCCATAAAGAAAATTAACAAATTTATTCCAGAAAAAAATATTCTGCAGAAATATCCATATAATGCAGTCATCAGACTTTCATTTCTAATGCATCATTGGATTCAAAGATATTAACCAAAGGCGGACATTTCGATAACATTTCGAATGCTTTCAAGGCAGAAGTAATCTTCTAAATTGCGACGCAACAGTTGTTTCGGTGGCTTCATTAAACTTTCATCCTTCTGAGTTAATACGAAGCCTTATCGTCTTATAAACACTACGGTCTGTCAACGTGAAATATTAAAATGGCTTTTCGAATATATGTCCCTCTTCTGATGGTTGTGATGTAATTTTTGTTGTATCTCTATAGCTTTGAACAATGTGTTTTCAATTTTTTTTCAGTTATTTACACACCCTGATATATGAAAACTAGTAGTTTTTAAATCAAAATTCATTTTGCTCTGAAATATTTATAGAGTCATCTTCGACGATAAGTTTGTTATTAAATTTTGCTAATTCACCCAATAGTCAGAGCATTGGCTGTCCAGTTCGAAGATACGACTTAATCTCCCAGATTTAAACTTTATTAGAGTCTATACAGTAGTGGCCAAAATTGTGGAAATATTTTGTAAAAAGTGTATTTTTGAGGTTTGATGGCTCATAACACCACTTTTTTTTGTACCAGTACCATAAAATTAAATATCAATGGAAAGATAATTTAATCAAGATTGTAATGCAATAACATATATGCATTATTTTTTAATGGAGCAACATGTATAAAGAAGAAAATTGAAATACATAGAAACAATGTGATATATTAAAATTCTCACCGTATCAGTTAATACTTAGTTGGGTAACCTTGAGCTTTAATTACGGTCTTACAGCGCTTTCCCATGGAGAGAACCAAGTTTTTTAGTTCTGCAGCTGTTATAATGTGAAACCAAGATTGAATTATTGCTTCTGTTAATTGGGTTTTATTGCTGAGTTGCTTCTGACCAACAAGGCTCTTTAGTTAGCTCCATAGATTTTTGATGGAGTTTAGTTCTGGGCTATTCCCAGAGCATTTCAGCAGTTAAATATGATGATTTTGAAGTCACGATTTGCACACTCGAGCAACATTACATAGAGCTGAATCCTGTTAAAAAAAATCAATGCTTCATTATCTTGAAAAGTATTTTGGCTGTAGTGACTGAGCCTCCTTATAACTCTTCAAAAATTTATAAATGCCACCTTTGGTTAAGTTCCCCAAATATTTCTTCTAATTTCGTCATAACTGTAGCCTTGTTCACTTAATAGTACTACTTTACATTGCTTTCAGGGTGACCTGTCAACCCTTTGCGCCATTTCTTTAATGTTATTACGTTTTACAAGCTCACTAAATCAAAGAACACAAAATGGAAAGCTACTTCACATAAACATAAGCAAGTTGTGATTCTTTTTCTGGTTATTTAGCTATAACATTTGATAGAATACAGATAATTGAACAAATGTTATTGCATTACAATTTTGATTAAATTATCTTTTCATTGATATATAATTTTATGGTATTGATATAAGAACAAGTGGTGTTATGAGCCATCACAACTCAAAATTGCAGTCTATTGCAAACGCCTTTGCTGAATTTTAGTGCATATTTTATTGTCAGTACTCCGCTTGATGTTGATGATGTTCCTGTCAATCATACTATGAATGTAACTGTTGTTAAGGTTAATCAGGTTTCTGTGAAGGATATTTTGGATGGAATCAACAGATTACATGGTTCTGGTTCTTTGGATTTCGTTGGTGTTCCTGTTTATATTATAAAAGCTTGTTCTACTTATCTTGTTTAGCCATTACTTATTATTTTTAACTTATCCATTATTTGTTGTTTGTTTCCTAATGAGTTGTTTGTTTCCTAATGAAGAAGACTCGTATTGCCCCTGTTTTTAAAAAGGGTGACAACACGCATGGAATTTAAAATTACAGACCCATCTCTATTATTTTGTGATTTGCTGATGACCCTCGAATTTGTTCTGCATAGGTGTATCTACAGTCAAATTAAGTCTTTTATTTTTAAAAATCAGCACGGTTTTATGAGTGTAAGATCCATTGTCACTAATTTCCAGTGTTTCAATTCGTTTGTGCTCGCTGCTGTCATTAACTCCGGGGGGCAGTTGGATGTTGTCTATATTGATTTTGCGAAGACTTTTGACTCTGTTGATCATTGAATTCTGATTCTTAAATAGCGGAATATTGCTTTTAGTTCAGATTTGATTTTTCTTTTTAATTCTTATTTAACGTCTAGGTTTTCTTGTGTTAATTTTGGTTCTGGTATAAGTAGGAGTTTTTCGGTTACTTCTGGGGTTCCACATGACTCTATCCTAGGTCCCTTGTTTATTATTATTTTCATTAATGATTTGGCGAATTGTATTAAAAAGCGTTTATTGTATGCGGATGATTTGAAAATTGTCTGTCCGATCTTTAATGTTGATTCCCGCGTTAATGTCCAGACAGAGTTGAAGCTTCTTTCTAATTGGTGCGTCAGAAATCGTCTTCGTCTCAACCTTGAAAAATGTAGTGTTATATTGTTTACTTATCGGCAGGTTCCTATTTTATTCTCTTATTGTATTGGCTATTCTGTTTTGACCAGAAGATTCTTTGTTGCTGATCTGGCAGTTATTTATACCTCTGATTTTTCTTTTTCTGCTCACATCTCGGGCGTTTGTGCCAGAGTTTACAAGAAACTTGGTTATATCAAGAGGATTACTCTGGATTTTACTAATATGGATGCCATCATCATTATTTTTAATGCCTTGGTCAAGTCTGGGCTTGAGTATGCATCGGTGCCTTATAAGACTGTATATGCTCATAAGATTGAAATTTTACTAAATAATTTTTTAAGATATCTCTATTACAGGAAATCTGGTGTGTTCTGCTACTATCTTTCTGCTGCTTTGCTTTGTGAGTTATTTTGTGAGAATAGGGCATGTGTTAGAAATAATTTTATTTTGTTTTCTTTTTTTATGTGTCTCCTAGGTGGTAGGGTTAACTGTTCTTCTCCTCTGGGTGGGATTAGTTTTCGTGTTCCCAGTGATAATTCTAGGGATATAAGTTTGCTTGCTGAGAAGATTTTTAACACTGGTGTTGGGAGTCAATTTGTAGTAAACAATTTCTGTAGGATCTACAATAGCTTGCCTGATGACTTAGATTTTTTTTCTTCTCTAACTATCTTTAAAAACCATTTATTTTGATTATTTGTGTTTCTATGTTTTTATATTATTTTTTGTTTCTCTGTATGTATCGGTTTTTTACTTTTTGTATTATTTTGCCTGCTGTCACTGGGATTCTTCCTGTAGCATCATTTTACATAAATAGATAAATAAATAAATAAATAAATAAATAAATATCGATACAACATTGTTCATAGATACAACATGCCACCTTATTCAGAAGTTTCCTTGTTCACTTGACAACTTTTAATTCGAATCAAGATCCGAAACTGAATTAACATACGAAGTTCAAAATAGGCGACTTGATCACCTGCTCTCAGAATGGGTAATCCGCAACCCAAAACACAGAAAATAAATTTTTGTCCGGTACTATTGGTCCTTCAAAGTGTGTGACGACATACATCATCACCGCACAGCATGGAATCTAATCAACTAAAACGCCATCTTGTTTTGCTTCAAATTTATGTAAGTACGATATTGTATTTGTCTTTTCTTGCATTCTGATTTTTATTAAAATAAAAACTGTTGATTATTCTGAATTTGCAGTACATCCATATGTGAAGTAACATTAGTTGTAGATTTCAAACTTGGCTTAATTATAGAGTTTAATCTGCAGTCACATTTGCTTATTGGTCGGTCTTGTTAATGAAGTTATTCTTTCTTACATTCTCTGAATCTGAAGAGGATTGCATAACACTTGCTCGACTCAAGAAATATGTCCCTTGGATTTTATGCTTGCATGGTGTTGTAAAAATTGGTTTGCACCACTAGCAAACTATTTATCGTAAAACTACCCGAATTGTTTGGTAACTGTACCTCATCTGTACTTCTATTCATGATAATAATTTTTGAATTTTTAGTAAAGTTGATGCAAATTATAATAATTGATGCAATTAGTAACGTTGGTGCAAATAATTTGTCTGTGAATTATAGTGTGCATATCAATTAGCAATTAATTTGTATTAGTATTTAATTTTTCATTAATTTTAAACATTTATACAACTATGAGATATGACCTTATTTCATTATTTTTTTCAAGCAAGGATCTGCTCTTAATCGCTGTTCTCCACAACTCCGAGGAGCCCTTCACGCTTTTAAAGAAATCTGAAATATTAGTGTTATGAATAATGATTAGAAATTTATTACGATTGTTATAATTATGGAAAAAGCGAAATAGGTTAAACTCTTTCAATATCTCAACGGTTAGAATAACCTATAACCGCAATTTTTTTACAATGTTGTTGGGACTGCGTTTGTTGGAGAATTATGGGCAAAACCGTTCTTGTAATGCAGTTGTAAGCACTGCACAGCAACTAATTTCTATTAGGGCAGCCAATTCGAGATTCAAGTATAATAACTATCATTGGAGTCTAACATATACTTTCAATGTTTTTAGTGTTTAAATAATTCGGTCTTCGGGCATATTTTTGATGTTTCTACTACCAACCATTCACTGAGAGGTTGAAAGTCGGATTGACCTATTAAATCTTTACCCATACTGGTAATGATAAATTTTATTAATTAATATTACATATTTCAGGGAATTAATAAAAAATTCTAAGCCGTCTTGTACATGTTCGTGTTCATATTATTCTATATGTAAAATTTCAGAACTGTACATTTTCCTCCCTATTTGCGCAATACAGTGTCGAAAATTTACAGGTTCTTTTAAAAGAGATATTTAAATTTCATATACATTATTCAATTGTGCACTTTTATTTTCATGGATAGTGACAAACTCAAGCAAACATTTAAAAAATTGATAATTTACAACACTAAATTATTACAATTAACCCTCAAAACGTACACTATTTACGGGAAATATATCTTAAAGTTAGAGATAAGGTTTATTTGGGAAAGTATATTTAAGTCTGATCCATTTGAACTTGGTCGGTGTTATCTGTTTAACTCACAACTTATGGTCTACTTAAAGGATTTTGGTGCATATTCAGTAGATTAAACACTGTAATTCTCGACAACACTTTGGACTATGATAGCTGCACGTCTCAATATTACGAAACTATGTTTCGTTTGTATTATATACCATATTGTTTAAATAAACGAAGGATATCATAAGATGGCAAAACCTTTAAATCAATTTTTGACTCCTGTACACACATCTTTAAATATGATTCTGCGATTTCAGTAGTAACGAGTGCTTACTTGACTGTGTGTTGAAATCAACATTACTGTTCTGAATTCGTTGTTTAACATGAATAAATACGTTCTTATGTTTTCTATTTACAATATTGTCAGAAAAGATCCATTAAAATTACAAATATCGATTTTGAAATTTGCATTGTTGGGCAAAACTCACAATGCAAATTAATCACATGGTATCTGCAACACGCTGGACAGTCATGTATTGAAATTATTTATTATGGCATATATGTTAAAAAGTTGTCTGCTTATCTCCATCGAATTGGATATTGCGCTTCCCCGGATTTTTTTTTATGTAACCTAAGACAGCCCATGTGTGGAGAAAATTTGGACGAGTGACCTGCACTACTGAATTATAACTCAATTATTAAGAAATACTGAGAATTTGCTGTTCATGGCCTAGTAGCCAAACGGTCTGCATTTCTAAACATATAACAAAAGTAATCAAAAAGCTTTCCACATTCCTTCGGAACAGCTTGACCCAAATTACAGTCGTACACGTCACATTAGGTGGCTGAGCCAACAATATGTGGAGGTAGGTCATCCCTGAACTTTACTAGCACTTCAGTAAAGAAGTTGGAGCTTGTGTACTCATAATACCAATAATTTGGCAGTAGACTATAATACGCAACACCATAGCATTTAATTTAAATTAGGTATTTAAATATGATTCAATTATTTCAGTAGAAATGAATGCTTACTTGACTGCATGTGTTGGAATCCAAAATTTCCGTTCAGAACACGATGTTTAAAATGGAAATTAGAGAAGCTATTGCATTTTCCATTTACATTATTGTTAGATCAGATCCATCAAAATCACAAATATCGTTTCGAAAGTTGCTTTGTTGGATAAAATTTATAAAAAAATATATATATCAGAGTGGTATCGGCACTAGGCTGGACTGTCATGTTTTGAAATTATTTATTATGACATAGATGTTGCAAAAGTAATAAATAAGCCTTCCACTTTCTTTCGGGAAAGCTTGACCCTATTTACAGTCGTATACGACCATTAGGTGGCTCGGCCACCCAGATGTTGTTGTTGTTGAGACCCAGGCCGTCCGACCTACCAGAAAGGTGTAAGGAAACTGTTTGGACGGCCGGGAAGGGCCATCCAATTTAGACCGGAACCCAGTGGGGGAGGCATCCACAGGAACCACACCTTCCTTCCCCTACCACCAACCACTCGGAAGGACTTACGGACCCACATGTTTAACGCGATCGTACTCCGCGAAAACACGGCGGCAGTTTTGGCAGTGACTGGAATCGAACCCGGGTCTACCGAGTGCAATTCCAGCGCGCTAACCACTGGGCTACCGCGCCCGGCCAACCAGATGTGGAGTAGGTCATCCCTGAAATTTACTAACCCTTCAGTAAAAGAAGGTGGATCTTGAGTACTCATAATACAAATAATTTGGCAGTGGATTATAATGCGCAACATCATTATTTTATGTTATGTATTTAAATATAATTCAGTTATTTCAGTAGTAATAAATGTTTAATTGTCTGCATGCGTTGGAATCAACATTTTCGTTTCGAACTCGTTGTTTGAAATGGAAATTAGAGAAGCTATTACATTTTCTATTGACATAATTGTCAGAACAGGTCCATCAAAATTAAAAATATCGATTTCGAAAGTTGCATTGTTGGGCAAAATTCATAAAAAAAATTATCACAATGGTATCGGCACTACGCTGAATAGTCATATATTGAAATTATTTATTATGACACATATATTACCAAATTAATCAATAAGCTTTACATTTTCCTTCAGAACAGCTTGACACAGTTTGCAGTCGTGCACATCCCATTAGTTGGATGAACCAACCAGATAGATGGACCAACCCGACATGGAATTAGTTCATCCCTGACCATTACTAGCCCTTCAGCAAGAGAAGGGGAAGCTTGAGTACTTATGAAACAAATAATTTGTCAGCAGACTATGACGCACATTTTCATTACTTTTAAATAATCGTACAATTATGAGACACATGCGTATTTCGATTTTGCATATATTTCATACTTAAATACATATTTAAATTTTTAAAGCCTTTATTCCGTAAATAGCAATATCCAGACAAACACATGTGAAATATTGGGAAGTAACATGAGTAAGCTATTACAATAAAACACTTAGATATTACACTATTTAAGTGAAGTATACTTCAAACTAAGAGATAAAGCTTGTTTCAGAAAGTTCATTTAAGTCTGACTCATTTAAACTTTGTCGGTGTTATCTCGTTCATTCGAAACTTATAGTCTACTTACAGGATTTTGGTGAATATTCAGGAAAATAAGCGAAGACATTTTCGACATTTGTTTAGGTATGATAAATGAATGCAGACAACTCGTTATTAGGAAACAACGTTTCATTTATATTTTTTACCAGATTGTGTAAATAAATAAATTATATGGTACGTATCAGGAAAAAATCCTAAATCGATATTCGACCTCTGTGCGCATGCGTGACATCTTTAAACATTATTCAGCTAATAAATAAATTAGCATCACGTCTTATTTCAATTAGCAGAAATAACAAGCACACAATTATAATAGAAGGACTTTATTTCACTTCTTATAAGACGTACAAAATTTAAAAAGGCCAGAGCGCTTTCGAGAGTAAATACGCTCATCATCAGTGGCTACATGGAATAGGATCGTTCATATATAGACCAGAGAAGGTGACAAATTTGCATAAATACAATTATCAATAAACATACGTTTAGCTAAGAAGAATCCAAAAATACAAAACATTTTGCACAAATTCAAAAAATTGAGCATAAATCACGAAAAGTACAGTAAAAATTCATACAATTTAATTACAGAAATTTCAAATTCAAATTTAAAAAAAAAATACTATATATTATATTTTTTCAACATACTGAATCACCAACTTTATCAACAATCTTTCATCAACAAGTGAAATTCATTAAAATGACGTCATAGAAAACATAACACGCCTGGATCTCTCTATAAAAACAGCATTTTATTCATAACATTTTCCCATTCATTTCATTGATCACAATACTATAATAATTTATTTTATTTAAAAATTAAGACCATGGGACTACAAGTAATTAAACTTTATGCTTAAAACTTCATCGAAAAAAATCGTCCTTTGTTAATCAATGAATATTTCATTTATATCAGCTATGCAGAGTCCATGGGCTAAATAATTTTGTATTCGAGAAATACAGGAATTCTAATACAACTCATTCTATATATTTTGCTGTTTACATTTTACATAAGTGAAAAATAGGCTTCGTTGTAGAAATAATCAAATTTTTATGATCATTTAAACTCAAATATATTGTAATTGCGTTGTTTCAGTATGTAGATACACAGAATTTAAGCAAAATAAAGTGGTTTTAGAACGGATACAACACTCAATATGAATTAAAAAGAACTTAAAAAATCACGATTTTGAGACAAGATGGATGCCATATATCATTCTGAAGTGGGTCATGTAATCTTTTCATATCATGGTCACGTGATCGCTTCATATTAGAGGTGTAATTATTATTTTAATTTTTATCTAAAAACTACTGAATATATTTCGCTGAATTTTTTTATTATATATTTTATGAAACAATTTGAATATTACCTAAAATTTTCGAAGCAATTTGTGTATCTTAAATCCGATTAAAAAGTGTTTGAAAAATTAGGTCCCATAGGGCTCAATGTATTTCATTTTTTCAACCCGAGTTCAATCCAAAACTAATTGGGTGATATTATTCATTTATATTCCCATAGATCCTACAGACCCTCTGAACAACATACTAAAATTTCATTTTGATTAAGTCATTTTTACGGCAGTTATGGTGCTAATGGACATACAGACAGACAGACAGAATGAACAAAGTCATAAACACTTTTCAACTTTGTTGTAAAGTGTTAAAAAGAGGAGTTTGTGTTCTCTTTTTAACACTTGAAAAAGAGGAGTTAGGTTAAAAAGCTCTTTTTAACACTGAAGAAAATGTTGGGATTTTTCATCGCTCCTTTAATTTAAAAATCTGAAACATTTTTAGTGATAAATACTAGTTGATGATGTCTTCATTATTTCATTAACAAGAAAGATCAATGATGCTTATAATATTGATTATAAAACACTTTCCAAGTTCAGTTTTATTTAAATATGTCTAATATGTTATACATTCCTCGGTAGTATTTTAAAACTTATCACAATACTATATTAATTTATTGTATTTGAAAACTTTAACCATCATCGGAAAATATGAACTTCATTCAAATGACGGCATTGAAATATAAATTGCCTGGTTTAAACATCTCAAAAATGCGATACATTCATCGGTAATATTTTTAAAATTATCATAATACTACAATAATTTATTGTATTTGAAAACGTCATCGAAAACAACTGAAATTTATTCAAATGACGTCATTGGAAATATAACACGCCTAGCTCTCTCTATAAAAGCAGCATTTCATTCATAAATAATTTCCCATTCATGTCATTCATCACAATACTATAGTAATTTATTTTATTTAAAAATTAAGACCGTGGAGCTAGAAGTAATTAAACTCTATGCTTCAAACTTCATCAAAAAAATCGTCCTTCTCTTTGTAAAATCAATGAATATTTCATTCATATCAGCTATGCAGACTCCATGAACTAAATGATTTTGTGTTAAAGAAATATGCAGCAATTCTAATACAACTCATTCTACATATTTTGCTGTTTACATTTTACATAGGTGAAAAATAGGCTTCGTTGAAGTAATAATCAAATTTGGATGAGCTTTTAAACTCAAATATATTGTAATTGCGTTGTTTCAGTATGTAGATACATTGAATTTAAGCAAAAATAAAGTGGTTTTAGGACGGATACAACACTCAATATGATTTAAAAAGAACTTTAAGAATCACGATTTTGACACAAGATGGATGCCATATACTATTTCGAAGTAGGTCACGTGATCTTTTCATATCATGGTCACGTGATCGCTTCATATAAGACGTGTTATTATTATTTTAATTTTTATTTAAAAAACCACGGAATATATTTCGCTGAATTTTTTTTATATATTTTATGGAACAATTTGAATATTACCTAAAATTTTCGAAGCAATTTGTGAATTTTGAATCTGCTTCAAAAATGTTTGAAAAATTAGGTCCCATAGGGCTCAATGTATTTTATTTCTTCAACCCGGGTTCAATCCAAAACTAATTGAGTAAAATTTTTCATTTATATTCCCATGGGTCCTACAAACCGTCTGAACAACATACTAAAATTTCATTTTAATTAAGTCATTTCTACGGCAGTTATGGTGCTAATGGACATACAGACAGACAGACAGAATGAATAAAGTCATAAACACTTTTCAACTTTGTTTTAAAGTGTTAACAACTAACTTATCAGTATTTTTTAATTGGACGAATAAATTAATTTCAAAATATGTCTATCAAATGGGGCAAACTCAATAGTTTCATACATTTCTATAGCCATATGCCTCTACATGGGCGACATTACACGTTTTCTTTTGAAATGCTTACTATGTGAACATTAGCTGTGTGTATAGTGTCACATTGACCTAAATAGACATCGTGGCTATTTAATTATGTTTTCTGGTAGGAAGTGCATGAAGTGTCATAAATTTGTAGCATGTGATGGGTATAATTTGATGGAAAATATCAAAGCCGTATCATTTTCGAAATCTAAATTCGTCAGATCTAGGTTTTTTGCATGTATTGTATGATCCACAGGACCCAAAATATGTGATGTGTTAGGACTGGTATAGTAAAACTCAATAAAGATAAATTTCAAGAAGAAATAAGTATACCAGATCTAAGTACCCGACTATGACTCACAGGAAACATTTACTATGACTTAACTATCTGGCATTAAAGAAAGTATGGCATCATTAAGGCTATATACTACCTACAGAATTAACTTTACTTTTAATTCATATATGATTAAACTATTAATGCAACAATATGATGACTAATTATTTAACCGTAGTAGATTTCTTGAAATATTCCATTCAAACCCATGTAAATATCGTATATTGTTTGACATAAAATATTTATCTGTGTTTCTATAAACAAATGACTATATGTGATTGCAGTTAAGATTCTGATTCTTTAATTTTATAATGTATCATATTATATATATATATATATATATATATATATATATATATATATATATATATATATATATATATATATATATATATATATATATATATATATATGTATGTTGCTTAAACCAAAACCAGCATTTTGTATCCTATATATGTTCAGTTATTATCACACCTATATATTTTCAGTCAAATTTAATTATCGAATCAGTTTGTTGAAAGGCTTTTAAAGCAATCTGAAATAATAGAATTTTAAACATAAGATCATACCTTGTCATTTAAGACAATATATCTGGTATTACAAATTTCACGACGTTATCCTGTATGCATTAAAAATGACAATTCAAGATTTACTGCAATCGAAATTGGCAGTAATGCCCACGAAACATTTCAATCAACTCAAACAATTCATACAACGAGGTGCTAATTATGTTGTGACATGGGAATATCGATGTTTATTCAATCCAGAGATTTTAGGATTAAGAATGTTTCAATCCCAGAATCTCGGATGTTTGACTAGCTGATAAAGAAAGTCATATTTTATTATCCTGAGTTTAATTGTATGTCTGCAGATACGTTGTTAAATATATTTAAACGTTAATATTATGTTGAAATTAACATAATGGCAAATTTCTCAATATATTTTAAATAAATCCAACATTATTGTAAAGTAAGAATCATATAGTTTTCACATGTGTTTTCAACACCGATAATTCGCATTAAACACCCTGAGAAATAAAAATCATGTTGACAATTTTATTATTAAATGCAGAAAATAATTTATTGATTGAAATATTTTTAATTTAAAGCTTAAAATTCGTAGAGTAAAACAAATTAAATATATATTTCTGCTATATTTGTTTCGTAAAAAAATCGCCTAATGTGTGAAATTGTGCATTTGCTGCAATCTGAAATATAATATGAAATATATAAGAATTGACTAAATCTAAATCATGAGCTGACACTATTAAACTTAAAAAAATATATATTTTTTATTTCATTTATCCTTACACGAAATGCGCACTTTAGTTTAATTGTTATAAAATTGTTTTCCCACATCAATCTATACAAATTATCATGTTTACAAAAACGTCTAGTACAGATGACTCAATTGAATGGGAGCTTTATGATGTAATGGCACGCCTGATTCATAATTCATCTTTCCCGCCAAATAATATTTCTATTCACATTGTTATATGCTTACAATAAATTTCCTCAAAAAATATATATGGTTGTATAATATCTCCATACTTTTAGAAACACCAAATGTGTACTATATTGGCTTCTTTCAATATTTGTTATGAGTCGTTGAAAATAATCAGCTTCTCATTACACATTTCTAAATATAAAATAACATAGTGTTGCAAATGTGTAATGTCTCTTCACAGGAGTATTTCCTTTTGAATACAAGACGGAGAAAGCATACGTACAAATTTTCACATGATTTCCATCTAGCGCTGCAGATGCTGAAGTCCGGAGAATGGTTGTTAAATTTCTCGCCAGTTTGGCGACATTTAACGACATTTCGAAAGCTCGGTAAATATCCCAAAATAACCAATATTCTACGTGATATGAGAGATTACCTGAAATTTCCATGGAGGGTCTATAAAAGGGATCATAAATTAGTCGAGGAGCATTTAATGTAATACGAGCTACATTGAACTATGACTTTTGTCAATGTTTTGATAATAATAACAACTGTTTCGTAAAATGACATTCGTCACTGTTTCGAGAATAATAGCAACTGTTTTGTGAAATGACTTTCGTCAACGTTTTGGGAATAGTATCAGTGATTTTATAAAATTGTCGAAATGTTTGTGCATTTAAGTGTTGTTTTACTGTATATTGTTCCTGTTTATGCAGAGCTTGTGAATAAAGGGGTAGGTTATCCATACATTTGGACTGATTCTTTTATCTTCAGCGCACACCCACACTTCCCGTGGAAAAGCCGAAATAATATTTAATATATCGTTATTAATTGAGCATAGAAAAAGTCATTAATGTCATAAATAATGACCCTTCTCGAATACCATAATCCGTTCTTACAGTTTGCACTACAAACCAAATTAAAAACATTTTTGGAAATAATCAGGATCCACTGGCCACCAGTCTCAAACATATTTTTGCTAAATACATCTCCAGAGCATCATATAAGATCACCTCTAGTTCTCTAAGCAGAGTTCTTTCAATCTATTATTCCTCTCCTGTGGTCACACTTATATTGTATGAGTCATTTCTGTTATTGGTCTAGGTTTCAGTGGGACCTCTGGCACTTTTGTCATTGTTTTTTACTTTCGATCAGCTTTATATCATCTTATGACTAAGTAGCGTTGACACGTTGTAAATACATTTCAATTAAAATTGTTAATCCTGGCGCTACCGATACTGGTGATATTAGTATGATTCATTAATTTTTACTGCAAGGCGCTTACCATTGCCACTTTTAAAGTTTTTAAAGCGTTGTCGTGCCTGCTTTCCTAAGTTATAATTGTCATATATCTGATCTTGAGACATGCCGTTGAAAAATTATAGTTTTTAATCCTTTAAAATACACTTTTTATTTAGCTTCAAATTTGCCTCATATTTCCAGTTCGTGTTAATAAAAATTCCTACTTGAAGAAATATATATTAAATTTATATCAAAGTCATAACCCTCATGAGAAGGAATAGTGAGCAAATTGTGCATTTTGACACATATTTTGTAAAATTTAGATGTTTGTTAATAATATGTATGTAAAATGTGTAAAGAAATATCACATTGTGTCAATATAATAATTTTACCAAACGTAATTTTTAATAAAAAAAATGAACAAAACAAGTAATTAAATATTGATGAAATTAATAATACAGTTTTCGACTAATATGAATGATTAATAAATTTCTTTTATTTTTAAATAGCCTCTTAGTAACAGCATGAAAAGTTTAATAAAATTTTTAACAGGATTTAGAGACAAATTCAGACGCCTCCTTCAGAATAAAAGTACGGGTAACCAAACTATCATGGAACGCGTGAGTACTATTTTACCAACTTTTTCTTCCTATGTGCCGTTTAGTACCATAACTGAATAATAAATATAGTAATTGAATTGTGTTTGGATACCAATTGAGAGTACTTTTTAATGAATTACATAAAAAATCTATAACTAACTTTAGTGTATTGTTGAAACATTGTTGTTGTTGAGACCCAGACCGTCCGACCTAACAGAAGGTGTAAGGTAACAGGTGTAAGGTAACCGTTTGGACGGCCGGGAGGTCACACCCAATTTAGACCGGAACCCAGAGGGGGAGGCATCCACAGCGACAGTACCCTTCTTCCCCTACCACCACCCCCTTGGAAGGACTGACGAACCCACATGTTTAACGTGATCGTACTCCCCATGAACACGGTGGCAGTTGTGGCAGCGTGCAAATCCAGAGCGCAAACCACCAGGCTACCGCGTCCGAAATGTGCCAACAGCACGCGGTGTTCCCAAGTGATCACCCACTGTTGAAACATTGTGTAATATTAATAAGTTATGTCTTCATATCCGCATTATATGCACATTGACTGGATGAATAATTTATTAATTGAATCATCAATTAATGTCTATTAAGAATTACTTTTTATATCAGTTGATTTCAGCTCTACATAGGTTTTTATTAGAAAAATTTTAGCTCGAATTTATTACAGTTTAGAATAATATTATTAATTTTTTTCATGGGTTTAACTGCTTTGTGGAAACTCAAATATTGCCTTGTACACCTCTCTGTTGTCACGCTCTGTTTCCTCTGAGTATAGATGGCAAATTACTCAATGTAAACCCAGTTCACTTAATAAAGGTCAAATACTTAATTGACAGCGGCAACAAAATTCCCCTGCCTGTTAAATAGGCATGGCTTCGTTTAGCATCACAGAGAATTGATGACCTTCTCATCTGACAGAGTATAAATCTAATTTATGATGGATAAGTTTCTGGTTTAATAGGATGTAAACAAACCTATGATGAATGCCTAAAATATGAAATGAAACGACACATTGGTAAAACACTTATATTTGTTCATGTTGTGGATACATATATGTTCTAAAACCAAAGTTAATATATATAATGTATTAAATATTTACTTACATTGAAAGGAACTTATTTATATAAGTATATATATATATATAAGAAAGTCAAAAGAATAAGAGCGAAAAGAACCAACAGAAACAGATTAAATTGCCAAGGGGGATTGCGTACCCTTGTTCCCGGTTATATCCAGCTATTGCACAAGATAACACTTCCGGAGCCGATACCTTCATGTAGATATATCTCTGTGTAACTGTCAAGCAAAAGACATAATCGAGGAGTGATAACATAAGTTACAAGTAAATTCAAAGGAATGCAAGAGGAGTGAAGAAGTGTAAACAGAAAATCATTACATTAAGAAATTAAGGTCCCAAGACCACAAAATCTTCTATGTTTCCAATGCGAATCAATAGTACATAGAGAGATGCTTAGATAACCATATCAAAATATACATTGCCAACGAAGTTTATGTTATAGCAATGTTGCCAATATCTTTGTAAAATGCGTTTTTAATTTTGCAGTGAAACATATTATAATAGTGTTTAAGACAGCACACGGGAGAATGCTGTCGTATGGCCTCCAATATGATTTTTTGTCGCATTTTACGCGATCTAGTTGATAAGTTTGCATTAGCTTGTTTCGAAGAAAATGATTTTTAATGATATTGCTGAAAATGTTTAAATTTAAGTTCGAATGCCAGTCCACAATGTAATTTATGTTGATGTCGAAGGAGTTTCTTTTGTCAAGCAGTTTTGTATTTAATACTTCATTATCATTAAAATTGATACACATATCAAGATAATTGATCTCGTTATCATTTATTATATTAGTTTCTATAAGTTCTAAGTTAGATGGCTAGAAACTGAAGTCAAAATCGCAGTTATTTTTAGGTAGACCAATTCGGATATCGTCCGCGAATCTAAAGTAAGGTATTTCATTTGGAATATGGCCCTCTTCATATTTGTTTAGATAGAAGTCTGCTAGCAAGGATGAGCATCCTCCACCCTTAGGAATGCCTTTTTTCTGTTGATAGAAATCAATTCCGTTGTATAGAATATTTTCATACAAGATTATTTTCAACACGGTTTTATATTTGTTCAGAGTTATATATTTGTGCATATTGTAGGTGCTATAGATCTCAATCATAATATCATAGAGGTCATTCAGGTTGATGTTATTGAATAGATCTTTGAAGTCTTAGCTTTTGTAGATCATTTGGTCGGATATATTTCGTAATATATTCAATACTACAAAGCTGTTTTACAATGATAGATCACTTCTTCAATATCTGCGACATAATAGGTTTTAACTGTAATAAAAGTCCTGCATTTGCAGTGGTCAAATATGTTCGAAAGCCCACTGTTACAGGGGTGTATTTAATAGGTGTATTATTAAGTTTAGGAATCATCACGAGGTAAGGACAACGGATATTTTTGATTTCAATGCCTATATGTATATACAAAGCACGAATTTTATTTTCAATGACCATTCTAGGTAGTTTTAATAGGGTATAAGGCATGATTTCCCGCCGTCCAACGTGCTACAGCGTCTTCCATACCACCCGTGGTACTTTCCATCATCTCACGGCGCTTGGCTGAGGTAGGGTTACGTTCACGGCGGTCTTTAAAACCTCTACCCATGACTCCACAGCACCGATAGAGTCGTTCGGAGTGCTGTCGTAGCCGAAAATCATGGCTGCATGCAGACTGGTATCGCATAGCATTCAGCGACCAATCACACTTCAGTCTTTCAGCAGATAACCATCAGGTACGCGTTTGGTGTCGCCAGGGCCAGCGGTCCCAATCATCATTTATTTTACAGAGGTACACAGCCATTACCCTTGGTGTGATGGTGCGGGGTGCTATCTCTTACAACAGCAGGTCACCCTTAGTAATCCTTCTTACAACTTTAACAGCTCAACGATATGTTGATGAAATGCTACGGCCGATTGCGGTACCCCTCATGGCACGCCACTCTGGGGCCATTTTACAGCAAGATAATGCCATGCCACATTCGGGTCGCATATCTGTGGATCTTCTTCGTGCTGTTGATTCTGTTCCTTAACCAGCAAGGCCACTAGACATTTCGCCAATCGAGCATGTATAGGGGTTGCTAGGTCGCCAGATTTGGGCACCCCTAGATGTAGCAGATCTGGAGCAACAATTGAGGAATGCCTGGCAGAAAGTGTCACATAATGACATTAAGAAACTTTATCACTCCTTAGCTGGGAGTATACAAGTCTGCATTGCGACCAAGGTAGATTTCACCAATTACTGATTTGAAAATTCAGTGTGCTATTGTCAACCACTGATGGGTCCTGCGGCTTTGAATTTAAAATCATTTTATCACCCGTGTATGAGATGTAAGCATATTTAAGTTCAATGAACAGCCACATTCTTCATGGTGCTTCGATGTTTTGCAAAAGAGCAAAAGAGTGTGTATGTATATATATATATATATATATATATATATATATATATATATATATATATATATATATATATATATATATATATATATATATATATATATATATATATATATATATATATATATATATATATATAAATATATATTTATATATATATTTATATAAATATATATAGATAATATATATATATATATATATATATATATATAATATATATATATATATATATATATATATATATATATATATATATATATATATATATATATATATATATATATATATATATATATATATATATATATATATATATATATAATATATATATATATATATTATATATATAATATATATATATATATATATATATATATATATATAATATATATATATATATATATATATATATATATATATAATATATATATATAATATATATATATATATATATATATATATAATATATATATATATATATATATATATAATATATATATATATAATATATATATATAATATATATATATATATATATAATATATATATATATATATATATATATATATATATATATATATATATATATATATATATATATATATATATATATATATATATATATATATATATATATATATATATAAGGATATAAACAAGAAGAAAAAATAAGCGAGAACAGGAGTGACCATATGATTTGCATAGAATGGCAGGGGTGGATTGCGACACCCCTTTCCCGCTTAAAGCAGCTTTTACGACCCGGGCAACGCTCACGGCACCAATGTAACTCAATGGTCAATCTCCCACATGTGCAAAGACAGAAGCACCCGAACGGACAAAAGAGCAAAGATGGAACCAAGCATGGAAGAGATACACCTTACTATCCAGCATGAAAACACAACATTTTATAAGGGAAAGTCGCACATGCGCGAAAAGACTTCATGATGATAGGATCGCAGATATGAAAATATATATGATTAAGAATTCTCATTTAGAATCAAACAATGTACAATTTCTTTCTTTGAAAAAGGAATAGTAATAATGTTGTAAAAAATATCTAGGGTAATTTCTTTTTAATGCATCATTTATTATTTTATTACATTCATGAATGCAGTCTTTTTTAAAAGTACTGTAGTTTCTGTTTCTTCTGAAGTAACCGACAATAATATTTCTGAATATATTTTTAGTGAGGTTTGAATTCCAATCAATAATATTATTAATTTTGATATTGTATGAATTTCTCTTGTCGTGTATGGTTGTATAAATTCCATACTGTTGGTGTTTTCTTATTGACAAGTCCAGGAAGTCTGTCGATCCATCCTCATTGATCGGGTTTTCAATTAAGTCTAATTCCCTTGGGTAGAATGCAAAATCTATGTCAGGGGTGTTTGCATAACCCCCTAATATCACATCGTCAACATAACGGAAATAAGGTATTTCCGATAATATATGGGTTCCTCTTTCATATTTGGATAGATAAATATCCGCCAATATTGATGAGCATGCACCACCCATGGGTATGCCTTTGACCTGTTTGTAGTAATGCGTACCGTCATATAGTATGTTTTCATTCAATACTAACTCAATCAAATCCAAATATCTTCTGAGA
This sequence comes from Amaurobius ferox, assembly GCA_951213105.1. Taxonomy (NCBI): domain Eukaryota; kingdom Metazoa; phylum Arthropoda; class Arachnida; order Araneae; family Amaurobiidae; genus Amaurobius; species Amaurobius ferox. The sequence goes on along the minus strand of OX578147.1, from coordinate 52,822,261 downwards.
GTTATATATGGTTTTAAATTATATTCCTCATGTAATTCTTTCAAGATCATTTGTAGGTTTGTTAAATCGATGTTATTAAACAGATCCCGGAAATCGTAGCTTCTGAAGTTCAAATCTTTATGGCAAAATTTCAGTCGGTCTATCAATTCCTGTCCGTTTTTTAACATTATGGAGTTTTGCTTCTTAATATCAGTTATAACATATTGGAGTAATTTCAGAAGTTTTTTATTTGCTTGTTCCAGGTACGATCCGCATCCCACTGTTACAGTACGGAACTTGACTGGTTTTTTGTGTAACTTGGGAATAAGGATCAAGTATGGAAATTTTACTGATTTAATATCCATACCAATTCTTTTATACAGTGCTTTTATTCTATTAGTGATGATTGATTCGTTGCTAGGAATTAAGGTATACATGGCACTATCCTTATAGCATTGTGTTAAAGTATCGACATAGAATTTTTTACACGTGAATGCAAAATTCGATACGATTTTGTCGGTGTATGTCATTACGAATTCTTCATTAAAATGTTTGATTGAAGACGGAAATCGAGAACCTCCTGAATCCTTGTTTCTTCTCGGGTAGAATTGGCAAAAAGCACTGTCGCCACTCTGGATGCAGAGCTGCTAAGCGCCACATCCTCTGTAAGGTTTCTGTTTTCTCCTTTACTTAAATAGGAGTTCCGTTCGTGATATACTTATTTTTATATGTATATATATATATATATATATATGTATATATTTAGTTTCTTATTTATAATTTAACGGATCAATGTGTCTATTCAGATAGTAACGAACAAATATTTTACCGACTGCAATCACCCGGTTTACATGTTTATTGAGTTATCAGGGCGTAATATGACTTGAAAGATAATTGATGACCATTCAAACTTACACCTCATAAATCTAATTTATGATGGATGAGCTCGTCATTTTAGAGGATGTAAGCAAACCTCCAGCTACCAAATGTCTATAGAATGAGATTGCTATATATCCTTTACCCTTGAATTTTTTATACGGGTATACGTGTTTACATGATGCAAATTAACAATTTCATAACGCCTTACTATCTTGTGAACTTATCTGACCCTATTAAAAAGATTTAGAAGTCGTTTATAGACAATTATGTTTAATTTTACTTTTTCATGAACAATTATTCATAATTGAAAGTTTGGCAGCCTTCTATGTTTTAAAAGGCATCTTGTAACATACTAAGCACGACAATTTTTAATTTCGTAAAGCACGGTAAATTGTTATTGGTTTGTAAAATGCACTATAACTCAAAAATCTTGAGTTTCACTATATCATTATATCGTTGTCATTATTTCGTTTACATAGAGTATGCAGTCACATTGATAAAGTATGTTATGTTATAAGCTATTAATTCATCATATATAAAAATATTATGCTATTTGTTTATGTCTTTTCATTCCCATCTGAAATCTTCAGTTGAGGTGGAATATAGAATCATTGTACAATTGCAGTATCAGCTATTTGACAGAACTTAACGGAGCCGGTTTTTCTGTACATCTTGACCCAAACACGCAGAAAGTATTAAAGTTGTAAAGTCTTTCCAGAGCCCTACAGAAGATTTTCAGATTACCTAGAAGATCCAACCGTAGTAGATACTATTCAAACCTAGTATCTACCAGAAGATGGTATCTAACCTCGTTTACCATTACCACGTTTACCACGAGACCACGTTTACCATTTTCTCAAGACTATTTTTATCACCGTGATAGCAATATAAAATTTTGTATCATAGTTATATATGCCCTATTCACTTTGAAATTAAATAGGCCAAGGTCGTCAAAAATTAAAATAATCGTACCAAATTCCATACGATTTGCTATATTTGTTAAATTAATATTGGGCTCAAATGTGAAAAAATACACTTTTGTGAGATCAGGAGGCTACTTATGCAGTTTTGATATTTAATACAAAACAAAGTGCAGACTTGTAGACGCCGTTTTATGACAGTCTTGGTCCAGAAAGTCATGACCCCAATAAATTTGCGTCACACAAATTGCAGGTATGGTTAGGGAAAATATCTCCCATTGTCAAGATTTAAAACAAGCTTCATTTTAAATTAGTAGCCAATAAGGTAATGATTCTACGTCGCACTGAGGATCAACCATTGAGTGTACAGAGGGCATATCTGGACCTCAGGCTGATTATGCAAAAGCGTTGAGATAGAAAACAATAAATGTTCAGAAGCGAGGTAGAGGGAACGTTCATGGAATTCATGCAGTGTTGTCCATAAGCAGAATGATGATCTAAAAGTTCAGATAACCATGTTTTCAAGCAGTGTAGTTGTTATTTTGAGTATTGAGAATGTATTAAATAAGAGAAATCTGACTCCAAATGCCAGAAAAAAATCGGCAAATATTCCAAGCATGCGGATCAATAGACCCTAAAACATAGACATGTTCCAGTCTGCGCATATATTAGATCAATTGTTGATTTTGAAATGATATTCTAAAACTTGGTCTCACATGTGTATTTTCTCCTCCTTGGGAGTTTATTAAATTAATGTAATTCCATTCATATCAATAATATGTGTGAATAAATAATAATACTTAGAAAGTTAAATATGCGGAATTTAATGTGTAGCGTTTAAATTAATGTTTATGTTTCAGGAACTCATGCAAAAATGTAATGGTGGGTTATTGCAGCCATGATAAAAATGTACAAACTATTCAATTCACGACCCCTATGTATAAGATAAATAAGTTAATCCACAAAATGGAATTATATTTATAAAAGAAATAAACTCCAATTAAATGCTTCTTTTTGTGCACCACATTTTAGTATTCGTGACGCTTTTTGTGCACCACATTTTTAAATATTAATAAAACGATTTGTTTTAACTTCTAAGCAATGGGATCCTTTAATTTTTGTTTAAAATTGCGTATTTGCAAAATATTCGGTCATTTAATTTTAGTGCGTGGATTACATTTTGTATGATATGTCCCCATTTTAGATAAAACAAGAAAGATCAATCATGCATAAGCATTGATTATGAAACACTTTCCAACTGAAATGTAATTTCATTTAAAAATTTCTAAAATGTGATTCATTCAGTGGTAATATCTTTTACATTATCACAGTACTACAGTAATTTATTATACTTAAATATTTAAAACTGTATCGAAATATAAATCATCTGATTCTTTATGCAAAATCAATGAATATTTCATTCATATAACTTGTATTCCAGACTCCAGAGCTAAATAATTTTGTGTGAAAAAAATTCAGCAATTCTTATGTAATTCATCTTACAATCGCTTGAGATATTTGCATTCTGCATATGTTAAAATTAGGCTTCCTTGAAGAAATAATAAAAGTTTAGGGATCATTTAAAATCACAACTATTGTAATTGCATAGGCACGGAATTTAGATACACAGATAATATATATGTGTATGTGTATGTACTCAAAGTATTGGAATCGTGCCGAAGATCGGAACTCGAATTTTCAAAGGATCTACACGTTTTGGGACTTCTAGAACACGAAAAAACTAGTTTTAGGAAGACGTCTGTGTGTGTAAGGGTGTATCTGTGTATGTTTCTGTGTGTCTGTGTGGATATTACATCCACTCTAATTTAAAAACTAATGGACCGAATTTCATACAATTTGGTAGGTATGTTTTTTGTGGGAAATCCTGATGTTCATTAGATTATAGTACGATTCGTAATAAAAGAATCTGCCTTCTTTGTGAAATGGCCGCAGAAATTGCCTTTATCCACTCTAGCTAAAAACTAATGAACCAAATTTAACAAAATTTGGTGTATAATATTTCAATAACCTACAAGTGATTTATATACCAAATTTAACAAAATTTTGTATATAAATCATTTGTAGGTTATTCTACTACGATTCGGGAAAAAGGAACGGGCTATTTTTGCGAAATGGCCCGCAAAAATCGCTATATATAAAAATAAAAGACTACATGTGCTCAATTATATCAATTAAATTCCTATTTTATATGTGATTTTTGACAACAAAAAGAATAAGACTAACCCCATTACTCTAGGACTAGCCGTTCTTGAGATATTCTAGTTTTTTCGCGTTTTCGCTACGCCAATTTTGACAATAAGTCCAGCTATCAAATGAGAACCAAATTTAAGTTTAACGTGTAAATTCAATGTCATTTAAAATACTTATGTTGTGCAGATAAACTCAAATTATCATTGAATAAATAAAGAGAACGAATATGAGTCTGCAGAGAAAGACATGTGCTGTCCACATCAGAATTTTTAACAATATTACAACAATGATTTATAGAAGTGAACGGGGATTATTTTCAGGCCATTTCGAAAAAAATGTATGATCTATATTTAAAGATCCATCAAATTTTTGTCGAATAAAATGTTCAACAAATTTAAGCTGTGTACCAAATTTTAACTCTCTAGGACGTAGGAAAGTGCATTTAAAATGCCATCAATTAAATTTATCATGAAGACTTATATAAAATTTAAAAAAAATGAAAAATTGCTATCTACCAAATTTATTTTAAAATATGAAGCCACTCCCATATGTAAAACGTTTAAACAAATGGAGAGATATTTATTATATAATATCTCTCTCTTTCCTTTCTGGAAGATATCCCAAAGTCAGAAATTAATTGAATTTGTTTTTTTCCCTATATTAAATAATTTTTTTAATTAAAAAACTACTTAACATATTTTACTGAATTTTTTTTTATATATTCTATGGGATAATGTGAATATTTCCTAAAAATTTCGAAGCAATTCGTGAATTTTAAATTTACTTAAAAAATGTTTGAAAAATTAGGTCCCATAGGGTTCAATGTATTTCATTTTTTCAACCCGGGTTCAATAAAAAACTAATTGGGTGATATTATTTATTTATATTCCCGTAGGTCCTACAGACCGTCTGAACAACATACTAAAATTTCATTTTGATAAACTCATTTTTACGGCAGTTATCGTGCTAACGGACAGACAGACAGACAGACAGACAGACAGACAGACAGACAGACAGACAGACAGACAGACAGACAGACAGACAGACAGACAGACAGAATGAATGAACAAAGTCATAAACACTTTTCAACTTTGTTGTAAAGTGTTAAAAAATCATGTGCTATATCTGGCGAACGTGATGTTAGATTCATATGTACATTGTAATTAACTTTATATTCATAGAATCAGATATATTATACTGATTTCTGTCATATTATTTACACAATTACCTATAACATTTTTTTGATAAATCGAAGGTCTTTATTGGGTCTGTCAAGAAACAATAGGTCTGAGGTTCATTATATGAAGTTATCGCAAAAAAATCATTAGATTTGCCCAAAGTGTCCTAGAGATACTGTAGCTACAGATTTGATGATGGGCAGACACACAGTTAAACATCCATTTATATAAGAAAATTGAAGTTATCCGGAGACTTGGAAATAAGTTGGCACTCGATCATTGAGACAAAATGAATACATTTTTAAATAAATATTTTCTATATCCACATCTACATATGTGTTTGAACTCAGCAAAATGTTGTCCCTCTACATACTACATATATTATATTGTAGGGAAAGTAAAAATAAAGACATATATTTAAGGTGTTAAAATAATGAAAAGTTAAAATACTTTCGAAACTCTGAACATTCGAAGGAGTTAGTACGAGCGGAATGTTTAATATGTTGAACTATTTTATATCTTATATTGATCACTTATAAAGTATTACCATGTGTACTGTTACCGAATTTGAATTAATGGATTAATACGTTGGTCCTTAATTCAACTTTCACCTAAACTATTCAGCAAATATTCAAAATGCTTTATTCGATCTAAACATGATTTTCCGCTATGGCTCTTTGATAAGGGGAGTTTCTAATTACAGTAATACTTTCCAGACGTGGCGTGACATTTTAATTTATAATTTGAACTTCGGTAAAAGTTTAGTCGCCGAAATTTAATTTCTAATATTAAACACGCTAGGAAACCGTGTTTTGATGATTTACTTATCTGCATTTTTAGCCTTTGGGTGTTCAGCTAAAATTTTGAAAAGCGAAGGAACAAGTGGGGCCAGTACATTTGCTCGTTAAGCCTTGAGATGCAAAAATGAAAAATGAAATAAAATGCAGTGTATATTAACTCAAAGTGCAAAAAAATGGAGGGAAACTAAAATCAAACATGGTCATGTTAAACCTCGGAGAAATAGGGTGTCATTCATAAATCATGAATTAGATAACTGAAATTTTTATTGATATGAAAAGCTTTAAAGAAATCCGTATCAGAAACTGTGGAGCATATTTGCATAATGAAAGTAAAGGAAAAACAAACCAGTGACACAATTTTGTTGTTATTTCAAGTACTACTTTAAGGCACCAATACAAGACAGTTGATTAGTATAGGGTAGTCCACATTGCCAAGGAGATTCATGAATACAACATTTATTGAACTTTTCAATAGGATGAAAATACATTTATTTTATTGATATGGGAGAGTATCATTGTAAAGGCAAATTTATTCAGAGTTCTGGGAATTTTATGACTAATATTAGGATATAAACGAAAGGAAACAATTTTGGTAAAACTTTAAACTGGATTTGTCTTATTCTGAGATGGTTTAGAAAATTTGAAGGAAAATAAAAAGAAAAAAAACAATCAACATTTGTTTCAGAAGCATTGAAAAAATATTTTTATACAATACCACTTTGTTTAACACAAAATGCCAGATTTCAATTGTTATCCTATTGATATGGAGATTTTCCTATTCATTGATGAATAGAGTTTAAGCATGCATATTTTACTCAGTTCTTTTCTATTCTCCATACGAGTAAAACGTTTATTGTCAATTAAAAAACTTCATGTAAAGTGTGTCAATTTTTGCAAAATGGTATAATTTCAATGCATTTTAGTGTAGGTTTCAATTGTCACCACATACGCATGCCAAAAATTCGATTTTTGCTAGTCGTGGGAAACAAAATTTGTAGATTATTGTAACAAGACACAAATTAAATGAAAAATCAATTCATTTTTCTTTTTAGAACAATAATAAAATCAAGCCAACGCCCAATCATCGATTTTTGAAACAGGATTGTAAGATGATATAAATAAATCAAGGTGTGGCCTCAACAAGTTTTCTTTGCGATAAGTTTCGTGTTCGTAATCTAATTATTTTGATGGGTGACGATATAAAGCTACATTAATATCTGTAAGTTCCTTTAAAGTAATTAGTTATTTATATATTTTTAATATCCCAAGATGAAGCAAAAAAATGAAGAAATAGGAATGCGTTTATACGATATTTTATTATGTATAAATATTTGAGATAGTGATACAGAGTCCTACATTTCTGGAATGGAAGTACGCGATTATGGATTAAAATAGTATGATACGTAATTCAATAAGAAAACTTATGCATACAACCGCATACATATACCGACATAGTTGAACCATATTTTTGTATAAAATGAAAACAAGACTGCCATCAGAGCAAAATGGTGTATTTTCTATATATTCTTCAATGTCTTATTTCAATAAATATTGTAAAGTACCATTTTGGCTTTGAAATCTTATTCGGTTGCCATTGTAAGACTTATTTTCTATCTTATCTCTATTCAAGTGTCATTGTAGATGATTTAACTTCGATCAGTCAAAAGTGACCTAACTCAGACGTAAATTAATTTGATATCCAGGGAACTTCGGCAAAGAACAATAACAGACAGATGCACTGATTTATTCAAACTACATTTATATTTTACTTCACATTAATTGCAGCAGCTAGCTGTTTAAATAAACTGGAGGATTAAACACGCCCATAATGAGACACAAATATATAATATAATACATTTCACAGATCTGGTGATAATTAGCTTGAATCGTAGGTAAGTGACACAGTTTCTATGCTTACCTAGGATTATCTCTTGCTTCGACCCGTATGTCGGCTCACCCAGAATACTAAACCCTTTCGTTTTATATTTATTTACGTTTTATATTTATTTTCGTTTATATTTATTTACGTAATAACGTTTTTATAGATATTGAGTTATATTCTAAATTATTCTTTGCATATTCCATCATTTAAACTGTAAAACACAAGATTCAGAGAATATAATTTTTGAGGTCAGGATATTGATGACGTCGATGAGTACAGTATCGACACAAAACATTGACATTGAAACAGAATAAATATTTCACTAAAATATACGTGTAGATAAGCCGAAATCTATCGATATGCTCTTTCGAAATACCTCATAAGCTTACACCATCATTAATGAGTAGGACCTTAAATGTAACACATCTAAAATTATAATATATTTATTATGCAAAATTCAATTTAAAAATTACAGATATATGTGTGGAAGTAAAGAGCTTTTTATAATAATACCGCAATTTTCAGTTGGAATCTGTATTACAAACTTTTTCAGTACATAATGAGTTTTCTTCACTTTTTTTTATGCATTAAACTAGCAGAATACTATTCTTCAAACAAGGAAAATTAACTTTTTGTCGAAAAAGATTTAGCAGCAGATTTTTCAAAGCAAGAAGGAACTTGAGCAGGAATAAATGAATGGACAATACTATCTGAGAAAAAAAATATGATTCTCTGCTGGCATTTGATGGCCCGATTAAGATTTTATTTATTTGAACATCTTTCTCTCACACCTTTGGATTGGGTTACGGCAAAATCCATTCCTAGTTCATGTGTTACCTATCACTTAAAAGAAACATTCTTGTGGAAATTCAGATTTAGGTGTTGGATAAATATGATGATCATACCGGCCCCTCTCCTACGAACATAGTCATAACAAACAGCCTATTCTTACTTAATCGTACTAAGTAAGACTCCAAAACTTTCTACGGTTGAGGTTTTTACGGTTGAGGTTTATATACGGTTGAGGTTTATATACGGTTGAGGTTTATATACGGTACATCAGAGAAAAGGTATATAAATAAGATGCTATGATTCCAAGCTTAGGTGTAAATTTACAAAATATATGTTCTTTACAGCCATGTAACGCCCGAGGAACATTTCTGTAAATATTCTTTCTAATTTCTAGAAGGTGTATTATGAGGATACTGTATTATGAGGTGTATTATGAACATTGAGCTTTGTCTGCAGATGACGAACAAAATATGACTATGACAAGATGAGATAGGACTAGATGAAAATAATATGAACAGATGAAGAACAGAATGAAAATTTACCATTTTTAATTGAAAAAAATAAAACTACAATAAAGCAATATTTATTTACTTAACAATTTCTCTCACAATCAATTGAGAAGAATATTTTTCTTCTCTCAGAATAATGATAAATATATATGAAAGATAACTTATCTTTCATACTTCACAATGGTTAACTCACGTACATTCTTTACACCAACGCATTTTCTTTTTCTTTACACATATTTTATCTTCATAATTAATCCCTATTTACCCACGAAATTCTATTATATATTGCCATTTAATTACAGTGTGATTTAAATAAATTACCTCCTCGGCTTATCTAGGGCGAACTAATTGATTGCATAAATGGGACATCAAAAAAGTGATAGGTGTGGCTCAAACAGGTACTTGTCCTTTTGCACGCGATGAAATATTGAAGGATGGAATAATTTCTTATGAGAACAGTCTGTATAAATTTGAAGTAACCTGTTCTGTTGTGAATATTCTAGATAGAGTAGTCTAATTCGATATTCTCATATTTTAATAGCACATGTTATTCAGGTTATCTTATATAGTCATGGTTTCATTCAAACGTAGTCTTTATGATTTTAAGATACATCAATTTGCTCTGATGAAGTTTTGATATTTATTTGGAAATATTTTTAAACATTTTATTTTCTAAAGCTAAAATATTTACTAATACCTAGTAGGGCAATAATATTTTAAAAGCATAGAATTGGATATAGAAGGTTTAAATCACCAAATTTGGCAACATAATTTTTAACGTACCAAATTTCGTAATTAATGTCGGTTACGTTACAAAATGACATGGTAAACCTTGTAACAGAACGCTTCAATACAATTGTACAAAATGCCCTTCCATTATCGCAATTTACTGGAAAGATTCTCCCCACCCATGTAGACATATATAAGGCAATTTATTCCAAATATATGAATAAATATATCATCTCAGCTCAATATATTGTCCATCATCATCCGGCAATCCAGATATCGGTCGATTTCTTCTAAAAAATTGTCTTGTTTGTAAAAAAGCAAAAAGTACATTTTAAATCAAAAACAACTCTGTATCTGTATAAAATGTTTAATATTTACCGGTACACCCTAGAGAAGTCATCATAGTGGTAATATTATATATTTGACGCAGGTATCAACCTCTTATTGTTGAAACCCAGGCAGTCCGACCTACCAGAAAGGTGTAAAGTAACTGTTTGGACGGCCGGGAAGAACCACCTAATTTAGATTGGAACCCAGTGGGGGAGGCATCCACAGGGACCGTACCCTCCTTCCCCTACCACCAATATCTCGGAAGGACTTACGGTCCCACACCTTTAACGTGATCGTACTCCGCGTGAACACTGCGGCAGTTTTGGCAGCGGAGGGAATCGAACCCAGGCCTACCGAGTGTAATTTCCGTACGCTAACCACTGGGCTACCGCGCCTCCAGGTATCAACCTGTGTCAAATACTTCTTAAGGATAAATGAAACATAGCACCAGTACGAACAGGGGCAGAAATATATTTGGAAAATCATTGTTTTAGCATGCGAACAAGGAAAGAACTCGTTGCCATATAAACATTCTAAAAATTTAAAGAAATAACTATGATTATGGAAAAAGCACGGTACAAAAATTCTAAGCACTTTTAGTAAACAAAACTACGAAACAAGTGTCCTACGGAGAAAAGTCAGGAAGCAAACTTCCTAAAGATACATAAACATCATCAACGGACCTTAAAAAAACATGAGCAGAATTTATTGTAAAACTACTTATGAATGAAAAAAAAGACTGCTTTTGAACCTAAATAATATAACTGCAGCAATAGAAGAAACTACTACAAACATAAAAGTAGATATAAGGGACATAACCCGTTTCAAAATGTAGTTGAGTTACTGCTTCCGATATCAAATATTGTAAAATATATATCTTGATAAATACTTTAGAATAACAATCTAGCAAAATAATTGAAGGAGACAACCAGCTACTTGAGATAATTCATTAACCAGTTTCAAATAACTTTCGATCAACAAATTAAATAACACCAATAAATAAATTACTCCAAACTTAAGACGGTTATAAATACTTTTCTTATCTTCTACAATAATCAGACAATTACATGAGGGATCATTGATTGGTTTCTTTAATAACATTTATCAAAACCCTTCTCATTGAATTTGTATTTGCATTACCTTTACCAACTAATGTTAAAATAAATTGCTTCAAAATATTAGGATAAACCGCATTTACCGCGAATTAAAAAATATATTTTTCCTTGAGGGATTAATCTTCCTTTTTAACGTTCATAATAAGGAAGTGCCGTCTGCAGCTGTTTCTGCATAAGTACTTTTCAAAGAATTTAATATTGCCTTTTTATTTGCGAATTTCATACTTATAGATTTATTAATTTCACAAATATTTTCCAGTTATAATAATCAAAAAGATGTCAGACATTCTACTAAGCTCCCACATAGTTTGTTTGGGTGAAGTTCAATATAATTGGCTTTATATTTACATTCTTTAGTTTAAGATATTTTTGTATAAAAAAAATGAACAAATATTATGGATAGAAAAATTTGAAATAAAATAAGTGTCAGTTTAAATATAGAAGTAAAATTAGTCGCCACGATATCGCAATAGATAATGCGTCGTCAGCAAGCTGGTCGACATGGGTTGAGGACATATGCAAGAGTACATGTAGAGAGCATGTACTTTAAGATTTTTTTGCATAGAAAAAAATGAACAAATATTATGGTTAGAAATATTTAAAATAAAATAAGTGCCACTTTAAATATAGAAGTGAAATTAGTCGCCACAATATCGCAATAGATAGGGTGCCGTCATCAAGCTGGTCGACGTTGGTTGAGGACATATGCAAGAGTACATGCAGAGAGCATGTACTTGTAATTGAAGAAACCTGCACCTGTAGAGACCTGTAGAACTTGTAGAGACATGTACCTGTAATTGAAACTCGGGGCTCCAACAAAAAAGAAAAGTAAATAGTTATGCATTTGACAGCAGGTGAAAGACTTCAGATGGTTTCTGTCAGTTTATTTTATGGTCGACTTGTTTAAGTGTATTTCTATTCCGAAGACAGCAATATCGAATGAGTGACAATCCAAATTTTATTTAATTATTTTGTTTTAAACCTCCTTATAGACTAATACTCAAACTTTGAAGATAAAATTTACATTTAATTGCACATATTAAATTATATAACATAACAAATTACAGGTAAAATAGAAAGTAAAAATTGGAGAGCGAAAACTTCATGTCCCCGAGCTGAACATTATGAGACAATTACTGCTTTCTGTGCGGCAAACTTGAGTCTGGAATAGCTTGTGGTATATTTTACATTTTACATACAATTATTTTCTATTTGGAAACAGCACATGCGGCATCTTTCCACCTATAGAGAGAAAAGTCCCACTCCCGCGGCAACCTATTGGGTTTTGCCGACTACTAGGGGAGAAGGCACAACTACCGGCAAGAGCACGGCCGAGGGAACGAAGTCGACCAAATCATTCACCGGACGAAGTCCGAAGATGATCCCGAAGAGCCCGACCCCGGTCGCCGACGGCTCTGGAGACAGGCCACAAGACCAGCTCCTCTCCGCCGCCTGGAAGAGCATGCTTCACGAGTAGCGAATAACTTACGGTTCGATCCACAGGTTAATTTACCACTTAGGTGACGTGGAAGGAGGATATAGATGATCCACTCCCTCTCGCATATAGCGCCTCACTCCGAGAGGGGATTCCACCTATAGAGGTAAAATTAAGGAGTTAAAATTCCATATTAAGAAAACACTAATATCGTTAGAGATAATAATTCAGGTAGCGCTAGGGTAAGATAAGTAGTCCAGCATTGTATGTATTTCTATGGCGAAATGTCTAAAATATTCGTTTAAACTGTCAATTTTATAAAAATAAAACTATTACCTAAATGCAAATTAGAACTGAAATAATAAAGGTTATACCTATGCATTCAAAATTATTTTATCTTTCAATTTATTTTTATCTCTATATTCTGTACTCTATCCCACAACAATGCAAAATACTGGTTAATTGTACTCATAATTAGGAATCCCTTAACTTAAAAATAATCAACAATACACATACTATATACTTCGCGTTTCTGTTGTGTCAACTAATAACAACCACTACTTTTCTTACACTAGCGAAACCTAGATATAATTCTCAAAACATTATGGTACTTTTAAGCGTTTCAAATATATGAGTTTTATATCCTTATTTATAACTTCACGCTTCCACCATGAAGTTCGGGATACATTTCACGAAACTCAAAATACTATGTCCCAAAGTCACAATACTTTTCGTTGTAGTAATTTCAAGATTTGTCTGAAACGAGATAGACATATCTCGTTATCGTCTGCATTTTCCGATTTGTTGGACACTGGAACAAGTAAAGAGTCCCTCGAAGTAGAATCAAGTGCACAGTATTGCAAAATTGGTAGGAGAATCTTGACTATTCAAGGATGATTTCTCATTCTATCGTACCCACAATAGATTAAATCTTTGCAAGATTTGTAAGAAAGATCCAGTTCAGTTTTAACTTCCACGACACAGACATGTCCGTCTTTACCAAGATAGAACTTTTGAACATTGACCAAAGGTCAGTTAAGTGTCTTTAAGATACCGCCACCCACTAGGATACTGCACTTTTCTTCATTGTTAGACTCTTCTTGAACTTCCTAAAATTCTCTAAGTTGGAATAGATATTCAATTCCGAAACATTTTCCGAGATCTTGACGAATATTTGTTCTGTAGGCAAATCCTTCTTCTTTGTAGGCAAATCCTGTTTCTTTGATCTCTTTTTAAAACACAGCGGAGTTGAGAGAAATGAGATCTTCAATGTTTTCTAAAAGATACGGTAGATTTCATTGCAATTTTTCGCATCGTATAATGCCATATGCATTTTTTCATACTGCGAATCAGCCATACCCAGTTATTTTCTAAGGATAAGCTTTAGCATGCCAATAATACTTTCCCTCAAATCCATCCTAATGAGGCGTAGACGGTGGATTGAACTTCAACTGACTTCTTCTTCACGATAACAAATTCTTGCAATTTTCTCTAATTGCTAGATTCCAGCATATTAGATGATCGTACTAGTTTTATTCAGAATAAATAAAAGTCGTCCTTCCTCTTCGGTCTGCTCTTAGAAATTCCTATGAAGTAGTACTTGAGAATCTAGGAAATTTGTTGAGAAGAAGATACTTGGCTTAGGAAATGCTGTGTTTCCCAAAGGAAAATGGCATTCTTCTCCTAATTATCCCTTTATAGGAATTAATCTTCAAGAATTGTTAACAGTGATGTATACAATACTAAAAAATTTGATGATTTTATTACATCATTCTATTGTTGTGTACAACTAATAAAATTTTCTTATCTTTGATTTGATAAATTGTCCTTTTGTATTAAAGCTACTGTTAAATAATACCACTGTTGATGTAAAAATGGTAAGTCCACAACAGAACAAATATTTACTCAAAGTCAAATTCTAGAAAAATGTGAAGAATATATTCCTTAAATATTTCTTTACAAATATATTTTGTCATTATTATCTCTTAGTATGTTCTATTACGTAAATATAAATGGCCATAAACGTATACAGATATATTACTAAAAACTGTTTTCTGCGATTTATTTTGAGATTAAATCTGTTAAATAACAGCTTTCATTCCTACTATTTCATCAGTTGCAGAAATTCCGATTTTGATCATAACATCCCAATATTATGCAGGGAAAGCGATAAATGTTTTGCGTTTTTCGTCTGGCGCCAACATCTTTGTAGGCTAGTCAGCTTTTAAAGTCAATTCGCTGAATACATTCTCATTTTTTATGTATTATTAATGCCTATGTATTGCGCTTATCTGTTAAATTACGAAAGATAAATAAGTATACTTCAAGAGTTTTATCAAATTGTAGCTCAAATGTATCATTAAATAATATTTAAAACTGCATGAATCTAAATTCGAGAATAATACATATTTATCTGATTAATACTATTGTTAGAAACATATATATCATGTATAAAAAATCCAAATATTAAATTTGTACACACTTTAACACGTAAATTGCTGGTTATGAAGTAATTATTTTCTATAGTAAACTGTGTTAAATTACATATTATATTTTTTTTCTGTAATGTATTAACCTAAATATTTTACCAAACATAATGCGTATAATATGTTCTGAAAATTAATAATATAATATATATAACTCAAATGTAATGTATTCAATTAATTAAAATTGAGTATGGTTTCGTTGCTTGAACATCTTTTGCAACATAATCTATAAAATAATATATATTTTAAAATGGTAGTTACGAACCTACTATTCTACATTTTTCAAAATCTTTTTAATTTAAAACAGGTTGATATCACTAAAAAACCCTAATGTAAACAATACTATACGGCTCGATGCTGCCCTTGTACCTAGTTTACAAATATAATATCTAAATAGAAAATGAAAACGCATGGATGTAAAAAAATGAATGTAAGCAATGCAAAGTACCACTAATCAGCCGGGGGCAGTTGTGACACCCACACTCAAACTAAGCATGCTTTATGACATGGCAGCACTCCCGGAAGACGAGACATTTACTTTGAACGTTCCTATTACCCACAACAAACACCAATTGAATGCAACAAAACCCACTGAAAGAAGCACTTGAAAAACCTATTACCTATTCACTCAAATGACTTTCATTTAATTTATATCACAATACAACAAAGTGTATTCTAATTTTCCCTAGTAATCAATACCATGTCTCACATAAAAATATGAACTATATACCCTTACAACCAGTACGTGTTACCTTGTCTTGATCTTTTTAAATCCATATGTAGCTTGATCTCATGCCCTTCGCTTAAGCGAATTCTCCATTACCGTGAACCACCTCTGTCTTCCCATACACCTTTATATCCCTATATCAACAGCTCAAATATCTGATTGTACTTAGAGTTACAGTCAAACCATAGAATTCCGATATTATCTTGATCAAAAAACTCTTGGCGTAACCTTGCTTCATAGCCTTATTTAAAAATTCTCTATCGCTTTTCATTTTATCTGTATCTCTAGTATTTAAATGTTTGCTTCTTATCAATTGGTTAATTATAATATTTCTAAGTACTTTTTTATGTAAATTTGTAAACAAGGTGTAATATAATTGATTTTAAACTTAATTTTTTTTTCTATCAAAAATATTAAAAAAAGTGTTATTAACTGATTTCTCAATGCTTATATCCAAGTAATTTAAACTACTGTTGCTATCGCTAAGACTTTCTATTAAATTTTGAGTTCGTGGATAGAAACTGAAATCCATTACAAAATCTGAACTGTCACAACACAATATCACATCATCAACATAACGAATGTATACCATCTCGTTTAAAATGCGAGTTCCCGTCTCATACCTGTCCAAATAAATATCTGCCAATACAGATTAACAACTGTCAACCATTGGGATTCCCTATATTTGCTTAAGGAATCCCAGTCCATTGCACAGAACAGCCTCATACAAACCAATTTCACAAGTGTAGTATACCTTCTCAACGTCATCCATGTTTGCAAATCGCGTGTATGGTAAATTTCTACTACTATCTGAAATAAATCGTTGATATCGGTATTATTGTGCAGATCGCAGAAATCATAACTTTTATAAGCCATATCATACTGTATATCTTTTAATTTATTAATAACTTCATAATTATTATTGATGAAGTATGATCCTTTTCTTTTTAGTCTTGCTATAACTAACTTCATTGCCATATGTAACCTTTTATTAGCAATTGTTAAATATGATTGAAGACCAATGGTTACAGGTCTACATTTGACAGCTTGCTTGTGCAATTTTGGTATTAGTGTAAGATATGGGAATTTTTTCCCCCAATGCCAAAACCTGATATTTTGTATATGACCTTTATACGATTTTCTACTTCTCTTTTGGAATTATTCACTTGCTAATAAATAGTTACGTCAATATAACTATTATATAATTAATAGTGATAATATCTCCTGCAAGTAAATGCGTAATTTGCTGTTACCTTATCGACTTATGTATATACATAAATTTTAGACATATACAATTCTTTTAACTCATTTTTATCGTATCCCTTAATATATCCATTCCCTTCTCATTTTTTATACCAGTAACTTATTTCCTTCATTACTTTGCATTTCCACTCATCCAATACATCTGTAGGTCAGCTGTAATTTACCGCTGTTTTGTAAATATAACTATTTATATCTTGATCGATAGATTGTACAACTTTGTCAAACTCTTGAAATCTAAATTTAGCACCCTTTTCAAATAAATATTTAATATGTGTATCGATAACATTCAGATCTCCTGTTACAATATGTCCTTGATCCCTATTTTTATATGAAAATCGATGACATTTAAACGGACCCTTAATCTCCAAATTCAAGTTTTGACAGATTTTATTGTAATTAAAAAATCTTTGACAAATAGGTGTCGAATAACTATATGATATTCTTCTTTCGAAATTGTTTATATGTAGTAACCCTTACTATCCATCAATATTCTATTGAATGATACTTTGTCAAAATTTTTATTTTTATATTTCACAAAAATATATTCTTGTACTTTTCGTTTTCGTCTGCTATATACTAACTCCAAATCTAGAGTTTTTGCTCTCAGTTTTATGTAATCACATAAAATTGCTCGTATAGCAGTATCTTTTCCAAATTCCTTTAATTATGAATCACTTCTACAACACCCCTCTAGTAGATCGGACAGTCTGGGTCTCAACAATAACTCCAAATTCTCGATAAATATTTTGGTCTGACAGCATACACAAACTTTTTAACCCACTTGTGAGGTATTTTGAAATCTTTGACATTTGCTTTTACAAATCTTCTTACATAGTCCTCTGCAAGTTCGTAGCTTATTGTCTTGCTTCTACCACCTCTTTGTTTACGTTTATTACCGCTATCATTCTGTATTACAATATCAGAATCTAGTTCACCGTAATAGTCATTATTATAATTTATGTTAAAACCCACAATATTTAATCCATAAGGGTACACAGTGTTATTGAGTTTTACATGCTTGTTCTCCACCCAATGACGTTGTTTTAAATCCATTACTAAATCTATAATAGTGATCTCCATGGATTTGATTCCATGCTAAGCAAAATGTTTTACTTCCATAGTCGTGTCCAATTCTCTGTCTTTCTGATACTTGCATATAAGACTTCTATGTAAATTAATTCTTATATTTAATTTGTTTTTTGTTTGCCCTATATATTCCTTTCGACAAATCCTGCATTTTATACTGTATATGCAATTGAATACTTTGCAGAAAGGTAAATAAGGTATGTTACTGCAAACCTGTTTTTATTTACTTGAGGACATAATTTGCATCTATTTAAAGGACACTTTTTATATTTAAACTCAGCCTTATTTTTATAAAGGCTCACACTCTTGGCTTTTGCATCTGATCTTACCATAGGTATAGGTAAAGGTAAAATTGCAGATTTTTTTGCTTACCCCACCACCTTTGACCGTCGAACTGAAATATTTTTTTATAGTGTTGTCTGTAGGGTTACTTGCTATCGATCATCCAATTCCCCTTAAACTAGACGACCTGGCTATCGTTGCACAAGTCCCGGCATTGTCGGTATTGAAATTCTTATTATTGTATATTTCATACAGTTAAAAACAAATTATAATCGTAAAATATATTATTTTGTATTTGTAAAAAAAATACTCCGATAATGTGATTTCTTACGTCTATATCACCTCGACAATCTATCAGTTTTCCAGGCCGAAGGAAATGTTTTTATTATCTTTTGCATTTTCGTGATCCTTTAACGAGACTCGAAACCCAAAACTCTTTCCAACAGACATATCATTCCACAAATCTACTAAATCACCAGAGGCGAGGTAATATTTTTTTAAATATCTAGCAAGATTTATTTATTTTTCAAATGTAATAATTTTTCTGGGTATTTTAATAATAATACATAAATACTAAACACTTGAACAACACCAATATATATATGACGTAAATCGATCTCCTATATGTCACTATGTACCACTTGCTCACACCTATAGAATGCAACATCATCAACTCCCCCCAATCTAAAAAATGACAATCCCAAAAACATTCAATTTTAATATACTAAACATGAAATATTGTTATTCATAGCGCCATGCTGCTTATTAGGAATACAATAATAATATTAAACAAAATTAAAATATTTTTAATTTATAACAGGTTGATATCACTAAAAATCCCTAATGTAAATTGTAATATTGTACTTCATATCATGTAGTACTGTACATACAATACTACATGGCGCGATGCTGCCCTTGAACCTAGTTCACAAATATAATATCTAAATGGAAAATGAAAAACACATGGATGTAGAAAATGAACACAATCAATGAAAAGTACCACTAAATGGCCGCGGGGAGTTGTGACCCCCACACTCCGGTTGAGCATGCTTTATGCTATGTCAACATTCCCGGAAGCCGATACTTTTACGTTGAATGGCCTTATTACCAACAACAAACACCAACTGAAAACTGCAAAACCCACTGAATGAAGCACATGACAAACCTATTACCTATTCACTCGAATGACTTTCATTTAACTTATATCACCATACAACAAAGTGTATCCTATTTTTCCCTATTAATCAATACCATATCACACATACAAATATGAACTGTCTTGTTGCCTTATCTTGATCTTTTCAAATCCATATGTTACTTGATCTCATGCCTTTCGCTTAACCGAATTATCCATAACCGTGAACCACCTCTGTCTTCCCACATACCTTTATATCCCTGTATCATCGCTCAAATATCTGCTTGCACTTGCGGTTACAGTCAAACCATAGAATTCCGATATTATCTTGATCAAAAACCCCTTGGGGTAACGTTGCTTCATAGTCTCCTTTAAAAGTTCCCTATCGCTTTTCACTTTATCTGTATCTCTAGTATTTAAATGTTTGTTTCTTATCAATTGGTTAATTATAATATTTCTAAATACATTTTTATGTACATTTGTAAACCAAGGTGTAATATAATTATATTTAAACTTATAATGTATTTTATTTTTATCAAAAATAGTAAAAAAGTGTTATTATGTGATTTCTCAATGCATATATCCAAGTAATTTAAACTATTTTTGTTATTGCTAGAAGTTGCTATTAAATTTAGAGTTCGTGATTAGAGACTGAAATACATTACAAATTCTAAACTGTCATAGCACAAAATCCCATCATCAACATAACGCATGTATACCATCTCGTTTAAAATGTGGGTTTCCTTCTCATACCTGTCCAAATAAATATCTTCCAATACAGATGAGCAACTGTCACCCATTAGGATTCCTTTTATTTTCGTGTAGAATCCCAGCCCATTGTACAGCACAGTCTCAAACAAATCCAATTTCACAAGTGCAGTATACCTTCCCAACGTCATGAGTGTTTGCATATCGTGTGTATTGTAAATTCCTCTTACTATCTGAAAAAAATCGTTGATATCGATATTATTTCACAGATCGTAGAAATCATAACTTTTATAAACCATATCATACGGTATATCTTTTAATTTGTTAATAACTCCATAACTATTTTTGATGACATATGGTCCTTGTTTTTTGAGTTTTGCTATAACCAATTTCAGTAGCGTAAGTAACCTTTTAATACTTTCCCTGCAATACATGGCAATGTATAGGGAAAGTATTGAAATCGTGTCGAAAATCGCAACTCGAGTTTTCGACGGATCTACAAGTTTCGAGACCTCTAGAATACGAAAAAACTATTTTTACTGTGACGTCTGTGTATGTTTCTGTCTGTGTGTCTGTGCAGATTTGGTATCCACTCTAACTAAAAAACTAATGGACAGAATTTCACAAAATATGGTAGGTAAGTCACTTGTGGGCGAATCTTGTGCTGATTAGTTTTGGGTACTATTCGAGTTAAAGAACCCGCCCTTTTTGCGAAATGACCCGTAAAAGTTTGTATCCACTCTAGTTGAAAAATTAATGAACCGAATTTCATAAAATTCGGTAGATACGTCACTTGTAGGACACCCTGGTGCTGATTAGATTTTGTTACGCTTTGAAAAGAAAATAACCTGCCTTTTTTTTACAAAATTTACCCCAAAAATCGCCAAAATCTAAAATAAAAAACTACGAATGCTCAAATATATTCATTAAATGTTTGTTTAATACTTAATTTTTAACGAAAAAAATAATAAGACCAGCCCCATTACACTTGGACTAGCCGTTCTCGAGATATTTTAATTTTTTCGTATTTTCTCTACGCCACCTTTGAAAATAAGTCCAGTTATCAAATGAGAACGAAAATTGAATTAAAAGTGAATTAAATATAATTAAAATAAAGAGAACGTGAATATAAGTCTGCAGGGAAAGTCATGAGCTGCCCACATCAGATTTTTAGCATTTTTTAAATATGATCGAGAACCAATGGTAACAGTTCGGATTTTGTCAGGTTGCTTGTGCATATTTGGTATTAGTGTAAGATATGGGATTTTCATTCTCCTAATGCCAATACCAGCTTTTTTTGTACGCTTTCGTAAAGTTTCAGCCAGCGATTCGTGGCTGAGGTAAAACATCTTAACCAAAAGTGCTTTATCAACCAATGCCAACATCACAATGAAAGTCAGTAATAGGTATATTCAGAAATGAGCTTTAAATCATACACCCAGCATTTTATGGGACTCTGATTTGCATATTTCCTGTGATTGCTTGCGTACAGCGCCCTCTATTGACATAATTTTGAACTATTTTTACTCTACTAAAAATATCCCCCTTCATGAGACTAACTTTGTCGCAAACCGCATTCAAATATACCAAATCCTTCAAATTTTAGGAATTTTTAAACTACTTCGGATGGAACACCCTGTATATATATATATATATATATATATATATATAACTCTGACACTGAAAGGAAATTACTGCTAAATTATTTAAATCTAATAAATGAGAGTTTACATTATTCTAATAATAATTACCTAAATTTAAATAATAGTAAGGAATTAAAAACTAAATTAACATCACTAGGTAAACTAATTGGATTTCAAACTTTTGACTTTAAAAATATTTTCAATAATATATTAAGATCTCTGATTTATATACTGTAACTTTAGCTCTATATAATGCTTATATTACTAATCAAACTACTCAAACAACTTTTTATCAATTTCCCTAAACTTCTTCACTTTGTTCTCTTCACTAATTATATTTTTCAAGAAAATAAATTATATTTACAGATCTCAGGGGATCCACAAGATGGTTGCAGTACATGCATGTTAGCTAATTTATACCTTTACCATTATGAGCAGCCTTTTATTTCAATAGCTTATAAAATTTACAGATATTTTGATGATCTGATTTGTTTAGTATATGCTAAAAATTATGTCATAGATATATATTTCTATCCAGACAATTTAGAATTAAATCTTAATGAAGCTACTATTAGTAACAATATTATTTTTTTGGATTTAAATCTAAATATTGAACCTACTCATTGAATTGTTACTAATTTATATGATAAAAAAGACTATTTTAATTTCAACGTTAATAAAATATTACCATTTAATTAATGCAACTCTATTTAAATGTTTAGAAATATTATCCTTAATAAACTTTTTAGGATTTATAGATTATCGCATAAATAATTTCATGCTAAGCATATAAATAATATAAAACATACCAGCAATTTATGTAAATATCCAGAATTTTTGGTAAATGGCATATTCTTAAAAAGTTTGGATTAGCTGAATATCCATGAATTCCCTTATTTGTATCTTATATTAGCCAGATATCAACATTATCTTGATTGAACATTACATTGTATTTACATCCCCTTATATTTCAGCCTCACTGTTTTCGATTATACTCCCCAGTTATTTTATAGCACTTAAAGTAGAATATCATATTTTATTGTCATTCGCATTATTGTTATTTTTTACACACAATTACCAACAGTGGATCTCTACTTTTAAACTTTACGATTGTCAACACTCGTGTCTTCATTGTGGGCACCAATTGTTAGCACACTTGCAGGTTTTTTTCCAGGTATTCTTGTTTCCTTATTATTTTTCTATCTTTATATGTGTAGTCCAATTTTTTAGAGTTTATAGATATTATCTATCTCTAAAATCAGAAACACACATTTTGTGTCCATTTTGATTAAATACTTGGACCTGACTAAGAGTTTTTTCAGAATGAACAATTCATTTATTTAAGCCTAGCTCTTGTCCACGTGTATAACTTTAATGTTTGGATTTTATTTGTTTTTCAATCACCGATTCAATTCCATTGATATTTGTTGATTATCTTTAGCTTGATGACTAGCAATTTACATTTTTTTCCCATTTGGTTGATGATTCTCTATTTAATACTTCCTTTTATTATGTAAATATTTTTAAAGTTACGAATTTTAAGTTGCAACTTCTCTATATTTTATTATTGGATTTTCAAGCTGTTATTATTATGTAAATATAAATACTGGAAAAGAACTACTGCATACAATTTCCGCTACATAAGAATTTTAATTCTGAGCCAGTTCTTATTTACTTTTATTTCAGCATTGAAGTAGCAAATTAAGGAGCTTAAGATATGTAAACGTGAAACGAAATGGTAAACTAATAACATCAAATTTTCATGCAAAGGTAAATGTTGCTTCCGCTATGGTATGTAGATTTAATATTATAAGTTGAATCGATGATTTTAAGTTTCAATTACTCCAATAAATAAATTTCTGATTCAGCGTAAACCATTTATGAGTTAAAGAATTGTATTAATAAATAATTGGCGTTATATATATATATATATGAATATGTATATATATATATATATATATATATATATATATATATGTATATAAATACATATATATATATATATATATAAATATATATATATATATATATATATATATATATATATATATATATATATATATATATATATATATATATATATATATTGTGCAAATGCATAAATTGATTGTACTCTGCATTGAAATTTAAATTCGTAAATAGATAAATAAAAATATAACAAATTAATACTTTGTAGTTAATCTGATTCGACATATTACATTTTTATCATATATTTATAAAATATGATCTATAAACTAAATGTATTAAATTGTGTTCATTGAATTTAATCTAGAAATTGACATTTTCAGCTGTTTCTGATAAGATGTATTTGTAAAAGTATTTGGATTTATGTAAGATATATTTATTTCCTTTTATTTTCACTGCTAGGATAAATATATTTATCAACACTTTACTGCGTATATTCCAATAAAATAAACACTTTAAATTTTCCAAGCAAACTTTGCAAGAATCGAGAGAAAAATATTTTTGATTCAGAATTATAAAAATATTTTTTTTCAAATTTATGAAACTCCAATGTTTGTAATCTTTCTTAAGTTTATTCTGATGTTAAATACCCCATAATACGCTTCTACATAATTTGTAAAATAACTTATTATTTTAAATATATTCAAAAAATATTTAAAACTATGAACACATGTTGAATAAAAGTTGAAAGAAATTGTAACTAAAACTTCTGTGCAAATTAAATAATGCAATTAGTCAGTTGTTTCGGAAATACTTGAAAAGTAGGTAAAGAGCTTAGCGTCATGAAAACTTAAGAAAGACTAATATGCATATTATGTTTTCCAGATGTTTTTCCTTTGGTAAAAACTCTTTATGGAAGAGATTGAGGTGTTTAAAAATATATTTAGTTCGGTAAAGGGCTTAATATCAGTCTTCCCTTGTTTTATTTTCAAATTATGTGCCTCACACTGGCTTCAATTATCACTTTACATCCCTTATGTAGTAAATATTTCAATGTTTAAAAAAATTTATATATATATATATATATATATATATCATATATATATATATATATATATATATATTATATATATATATATTTTATATATATATATATATTTTATATATATATATATATTTTATATATATATATATATATATATATATATATATATATATATATATATATATATATATATATGTATATATATATATATATATATGTATATATGTATATATATATTTATATATATATATATATATATATATATATATATATATATATATATATATATATATATATATATATATATATATATATATATATATATATATATATATATATATATACATATATATATATATATATATATATATATATATATATATATATATATATATATATATATATATATATATATATATATATATATATATATATATATATATATATATATATATATTACAAGTTAAAATAAAAATCTTCAATTATATATATATATATATATGTGTGTGTGTGTGTGTTTGTGTGTGTGTGTGATCGCGATATCTCAAGAATGAGTTGAGCAACTATAATAATGTGTATGACTATTACAATCAGTAAATTCTGGAACCCTGTTGATCATCAACTCAGTCGAATGTTGAGTGATTCATTGAGTCTTCATCATGAATTGGGAAGACCTTCCCAATTTCATAATGAAGTTTTGCAAATAATCACTAAAATATCAGAACCTTCAATAATGTTAAACACATTGCCGTTTCCCATGTAATTTGTCATTAGAAAACCAATAACACCTATTTTAAAATGCTAGCACGAACCGATTTGTAGATATAACATATTTTTGAATAAATTCAGCAGAAAAGGCATATAACATGTAAAAATGTTGCAAGTATCTTTAAATAAACTGATATTGGCGATAAATTTGTGTAAATATACTTAACGTGATGGCTTTTGAAAACTGTTTCAAAATTGAAGAAGATGTCACCAAATTGTCAAAAACGGTGCCTAAACTGATGAAAGTTCAATATTATTGAAAGTCCAATTACTTTGATAATTTCTATCGCTTATATTCTTAACTCGAAAAATTGCGTTGCATTTCCCTATATGTGTGGAAGTTCACCGTTTTATTAGGGAGAAGGTTGAGACACACATTAACTGCATTTTATAGCGTAATTTGGCGACTCAAATACTTTCACACACTTTTAAAGATTTTGAATATTTACTCTTTATTTTTATATTATAAATGTGTGTGTAATAATTTGAATTTCAGTATTTTTATAATATATACATATGTCGTGTCGGTAGCCATGTCGTTTCGGTAGCCATGTCGTGTCGGTTGCCTTGTCATGTCGGCAAATTACTTGTTAGGTGATGTCAGGCACGTGATGATATTTAACCGCGGGCTTTGCTACCTGCTTTCTTTACTTTGTTTGAATTGATGCACGAATTCAGGTGGTTGGCAAATACATCCTGTGTGTGATGTTATATTTAGACAGAGCCTTACTATATTGTGATTTAAGTTTAGATATGTATTTTTACTGTCTTATGTTTGTATATAAAAGATAATATTGCAACTCTAAAATTAAAGAGAACCAAAGAAGTGGTTAAAAAGTCATTTATTAAAATCGCCTTATTATGACTTGCACAAAGCGCTTTCGAACATTAGCATGCCCTTCATCAGTGTCAAAGTAAAATAAAGTGCGAACAAGTGCCTAAATATAATATTGCAACTGTGTGTTTTATTTCGTGGAAGTGAGTGAATACTGTAGATGGTAGATGAACTTGACTACATAGCGACTTCGAAAATGTCCAAGCTGACAAATATATTGTGTCTCTGTTTTGGTAAAATTTTTCAGATACACAAAATCCAAAATCTTACAAGATTGCCTATTGCAAAAATGTGCTGAGGCTACTAAGATATTTGGAGCCATATCCTCTCCTAAGTGGCGACCATTGCTCTAATAAGTCCCCTTACTCTGAAAAGTTCAAGGCACCCAATCCAAAGGGTAACCGCAGCGCCACATAGCGGTTGGTTCGCCACAAGTAATGACCCGGACGTGATTTGAACATGCAACCTTCTAATATGCGGTCAGTCAGAAGGTTGCGAGTTTTACTGTTGGTCATAAAGGGCAGTTTTACTGATGAAAATATATTTCCCACATATCATTTATTTTTATATTGTAAAATACACAATCTATATAAAATTGTCTAACGTGCTTGTGCCTTTCAAATCCCGCAGAAACTGATCTATAAGATTGAATTTTTGCACACTAATGCTATCAACTAACTGCTAGATAATACCTAGCTGAGCCAGATTTTCGATTTTGTCCCTGGAGGCCGATAAAAAGGGTATTTTTTCCCAAATAATTCGAGAATCACCAGAATCTTCTCCGGCGACTGACAACGATAAATATTTGGATACTTAATCTCGACCACGGGACAGGATCTAACGGAGCTGATTTTTGATTTTCCTACAAAAAAGCTAAAACATAGGGTGTTCAAAAAGGCTTTCCAGGCCCTCATTAATCCTATCCCATGACTTAGAAAGCCGAATATATGAGACTAATAGTATCGACCATATGGAAGAATGAAGGCGAATTTTACATCCCCCCAAGGTAAGGACAAAAATGAAATGACTCTAAAGAAATAAGATTTGAGGGCATAACCACTATCATTTTACTTTCAATTGTAAGAAAAATCTTGAAATTTTCTTATTCAACTAACAGCTGCAGGTGAAAATACAACCAGTCATATTAGATTAAGAACAAGATAATTCGTTTTTAACGATTTGTTTATAAATTAAACATCTTAATGTGGAGTATAGTTATCATAAATACTTCAAGAGTTATTTACAGAGTATCCCCAAAACGTTGACCTCGGCTTTTATTCCTTCAATATTGATCTTATACATATATAATAAATTACAAAATTCAGTATAAAAAGGTACATAATTTTATGAAATCGGTTAAAATTTTCAAGAGAATTAAATTTTAAGAAATACAAAATTTAAATATTTATACGGCCCCCGTACAAAAACATTTCCAATGAGTAAAATGTGCCTCATGCACTAATAAGGTAATGTTCAAAATTTTAGCATTTTATCGTAAAAAAGTCCCAGAGATATGAAAAGACAAAAATATTGATTAAACCACTTTTCGATGCATCTCACATGGGTTCTCAGAGGGGAAAATCATGTCGATAGATCGCGTTTCAGGGGTTATACATAAATTACGAAAGAAAACAATGATTATATAAATAAATAATAATTTTGTTATTTATTAGTACAAAAGTCTCTACACTGTGAAGAAATAATAACTTTACACAAAGATCACAAAACTTGTTCAAAATGTTTTCCATCCATGCCAAAGATCCATTAAAGATAAGAGTCAGATATTATTTGCCTATGATGCATTTCTACGTTGCGTTATTTGCACTCTTGCTGCAAACATTTACATTTTAATTTGTCATTAATCCCTCACCAACTCATATCTCTGGGACTTTTTTATGATAACATGCTGAAATTTTGTGCACCGCCTTACTAGTGTATGGGGCAGAGCTTACTCATTGGAAGTGTTTTTGTACGGGGGCTGTATAAAAATTTAAATTTTGTATTTCTTCAAATTTAATCCTCTGAAATTTTTTATCGACTTTATAAAATTCTGTACTTTTTTAACTCAACTTTGTAATTTATTATATATGTCTAAATTCAATGTATAAGGTATAAAAGCCGAGGTCAAGGCTTTTGGAACACCCTGTATAGTTGTTTTTCACAGAATGTACACAGATTAGAAATATTTTTCCCTCAAGTAAATAATTTTCATTACACGATACTTTGTCTCTAGTTATATTAATTTCCAAATTTCATTTATTTCAGCTCGGCAGAATAAAACAAGTTTATAATGAAATATTTTGTTTAGATGTGAAGATAAAATTAAAGTCATGTTAAGCAATTTGTCAGAATTTAGTATAAACAGATTAAAATAAAACCTGTCTCAGAATAAATTAATGTAAACATCGGATATTTACAGGGACCAAATTATGAAATCCTTCATTTTATTCACATGAAAGTGTAAGTATTTGCAGCTTAAGGTTTAATTTTAAACGTCTGGTTTACAAAGTTAAGTTTTTCAGTGCTGAATTTACCAATCCGAAACTATTATAGCATAAACTTTTCTACTGATTTAATCTTTTTTATAATTTTTGTAATAGTCTGTCTTCATTTGCATAAAATAGGATCTTCTATTGATTTTTGAGTTAAACTTTGCAAAAATTCGTAAATTTCTATCAGAAAATTTTAATTACATTTGCTTTAATGGATTTATAAATAGTTTATATTTGAACATGACATTATATAGCTATATTTGGGTTGTTGATCTTTTATAATGTATTAATGCAGTATTATATGAAAATTTGCAACATTTATCAAACTGTATTTTTGCAGCGTTTTATACAATTATTCTAAAATTCTTTTCATTGTTTATAAAATTTGAAATTATTTTAAAAAAACTTTTATGAAAAAAAAATATATTTCAATATTAAATCAATGTTTAAAAAGTATGTTTATAATTTATAAGTAAAAATTTTTATTAATGCAAAACGTCATCAGTTATATTCGTTGTAATACTTTACATAATAAAAATAAGGTGAACAAAGTAAACAAACGAGGAAGCAAGTAAACAAACGAGGAGGCAAAACCTATTACAATACAGCAATATGAATAAGAAATACACCGTTAATTCTTCAAATTAACGATACATATGCTATAAACTAACATTTTGAGTTTTATTTCGCAAATATAACATTTGAAATATTATTAATTTCGTTTCATAAATTAAACATCCCCCACTAAATCCTTATTTTTAACTATAATATTTTTCTAGCCATTTCCTTTAAAATTATGATATTTATATTATCGATGTTGTTACATATGGCTTTACCGGAAATCAATTCATTACATAACAGTCGTATCACATTGATACAAAGATAGAAAGCAATTAAATAAACTAAATAAACACAAAACAAAAATATTACAAATTACACTAACACAAGTCCCAAAAGAAGGGGTAGAAGAGGGATCGCAACCTCATAGACAGGTTATAAATTGATTGTGTTGTTAACAACTAAGATCAATCAAGCATAAAGCATTGATTATGACACACTTTCCAACTGAAAGGACATTTTATTTAAATATTTCGAAAATGCGAAACATTCAGCTCTGATATATGTTTTAAAATACCACAGTACTACAATAATTTATCATATTTGAAAACTTAAAACTTCATCGAAAAAAAATGAACTTTATTCAAATGACGCCATCGAAATATAAAACTTCTGGCTCTCTATATAAAAGCAATGGATATTTCATTCATATCAGCTTTATTCCAGACTAGAGTTAAATAATTTTTGGTAAAAAAAAATCAGGAATTCTTATACAACTGATCTTACAATCACTTGCTTACATTCTGCATTCATTAAAATGTGGCTTCTTTGTAGAAATATATAAGTTTAATGATCATTTAAATTAAAAAATATTGTAAATGTGTTGGCACAGAATATAGACAATATAGATATTGACTCAGTATAAAAATAACGATTTTTATACTGAGGACATATATTTTCCCAGTATAAAAATAACGATTTTTATACTGGGAAAATATATGGATGCCATATTTAATTTTGAAGTAGGTAACATGTTCTCGTCAAATTATATGGGTGTAATTATTATTTTAAAAGTGTTTCAAACATTAGATTCCATAAGGTTCAATTTGTTTCACTTTTTCAACCCGGGTTCAATCCAAACCTAAAACAAGAGGTCTAATGTCACTCAATTATCTTACAGTAAGACTGCTTATACATCCCTTATCCATCAACAAATTAAAGATGGCTAATATATCAAATTCGAGAAAAAGTAATTAAAAATAAACTATGGTGAGAAACTCTTCTTCGGTTTCCTGTTTACCCTGACTGTTGAGGTTTTAGATGAACATGATTGTTCTGATGCTCATCTTAACAGAAATTGAATTGAACAAAGTATCCCCTATACACTAATGGTAACGTGATGAATGCCGATTATCGTATCGTCTATCCAGTCTTCACTAGAGAGATTATCTACATCCTGTATAAAGACCTATGATGTTATCTTAATTGTTTGTTCTGTTACTTATGTTATCTATTTTTGTTTTGTTACCTATTTGATCTATTTCTGTTTTGTTACCTATTTTACGTTCTGTTGCCTATTTTATAAATTTTTGTTTTGCTACCTATTTCATCTATTTTTATTCTGTTACATATTTTATCTATTTTTGTTATGTTGCCTGTTTTATCTATTTTTGTTCTGTACTTTACTGTGTTCTTCCTAAGGATTAGGACAGAGCAAAAAATAATTTTATTTTTTTCAAAACGCTTGGG
Organism: Amaurobius ferox; assembly: GCA_951213105.1. Lineage (NCBI taxonomy): Eukaryota > Metazoa > Arthropoda > Arachnida > Araneae > Amaurobiidae > Amaurobius > Amaurobius ferox. The sequence goes on along the minus strand of OX578147.1, from coordinate 52,790,820 downwards.
GTCGAAGAAGTGGCCATTTAACCTGAATATTACTTGTGTAAAGTATTAACCCTGAAAATTATGTTTTTTGCGCATATGGTTTAAACTTTTAAATTTAGGGCATAGTTTAAAAATTTTTCAGCTTTTTAAAAGATTTACATATTGACCATTTTAGCACTAAAATATATCTATTACTCTTTTTATTGAATAAAACATTGCAAGGCAAAATATTTATACCTCTAATGTGACATTTGACAACGCAGTTGAAGAAGTATAAGAAAAACAACATATTTATGATGTTACTATCTTCACAGCCAGTAATAGATATTAACGAATATAGCTGAAAGTTATTAATATATGAGGAAGATATAAATGCACATGATGTTCAACTCGTGCTCTTTTCAATCAACCTTGCCTTTGAGCATATTAATTGCAATATAAATATTTCAAAATATTACTTGCTATAATAGAGCTTTTTCTTTTCAAAATTAGGCATTTTTTCGCGATCAAGAGATGTTGCTAGGATGCTATTCATTTCTAGCTGCATAGCTGCACAATCTACTAGATACTGTAGTGGTTGGAAATTTGTTTCAAATTTGTGTATACCATCAGATGGATTTTCTCGACTTTTATAATGATTTTAATCGTGCGTTAAAGAACGTTATTTCGAAAATCACACACCATTGATATTAATTACTTTCTGGGTCTGCAAAGTATCCTTTGCTGTGCACAACTTTTTGGATAGTCTTTCTAACTGGATTATCTTGTACATCTCTTAGGAATGCCCAAAATTTACAGAAATTCTTAACACCATTTCTAAACTCTGGACTACATTTAATCACAAACCATCCTGTCGAATATACCTTTACGGTGAAAATCGCAATTGATTTCAGTGCACTGATGATTTAGTGCTGACACACAAACGAAGAATTCGATTTACAGAGGCCAACCATGGTGAAATAGTTTGCCTCGAGTTTTATTTTCAATTTATTCAGAATATTTCAAAGCAATAACAACTTGAGAAATTTCCAATGTATATATTTGATCTGTACTGAATACACTCATATTGAAAATTGTCAACTATAGGATTCGGAGGATTGGTAATGGATTTGAAAGGCACTAGAAATTGAGATGTATCAAAAATTTTTTTTATAGCACCGCAAAATCCAGATGGTCCAAGAGTTTTAAAGTCCAATTATTCATTACACTCCGTAAAGAAAGTTTATTTTAATAAATTTGGTAGACAATCTATTGCAGTGAACTTTCCTTTGTAACTTTTCTTCGAATCGACGAATGATTCCAGCGAGTTTACTTACTTGCGCATTCATCAGAAGCTGTGCAAACCAAATGGGATAAATCGTTATTTTCTTTTGTAAATTATTTCTAGATATCATCTACATTTCCAGCTCTAGATGAAATTGGTGTAACATGGCCAAAATATTAGATTTTGATTCTTGAATTAGTATTATGTGTTTTCCCAGTTTCTTTTAATATGCATGTTTACATCTATTATCTTTCAGCATGCATAATTTCATCTTTCCACACCGCAAAACATACTTCCTACAGTTTTATTGTGTTTTTACTGGACGCGCTTCTTAAAACTGAAAGGGTCTTGTAACCTTCCCAACTTATCGTTCCCCTGTCTATGACTGTAGGATTTTCCACTTTGACATCATGCAATATCGAAGAAGCAAGTTCACCCACAATGCGATCACCACCTTCCTGGTAGGTCGGTCGGTCTGGATCTCAGCAACAACAACAATGCAATCACCTATACCATGTTGGTCGCAAACTGTAAGAAATTAAAATTTCAAAGAAGGAAGAGATTAAAGTGGATAGCATTTGCTAAATATTAATTGAATCTTCATGAGATGTACTGGTCTGGATTAAACTTATATTTTCCTCTTCATTAATTTCTAATTGAATTAGTTTCTTTTTGTGTCCCAATTATTTTCGTTCTGCTCCTTTTTCATCACTTTTTGTCGTCTTAATATCAACTCCAATAATTTACATGAGTCGTATGGGGCCTTGATCTGTAAAAATGTCTAAATTTAGAATTGGAAATTTCCTCAATAGTGGGCATGCATAATGTAAAAATTCTGAATATTTGCAGGTTGCCACAGTAAACAGTTTATTAGCAGATTCGAAGTAAGAATTCTTCATTTACAAGAAAAAATTTTTCGTCCACTGTATGTTTTCACATTTTAAACAGCGTCAAGTTTTTTACGAAGTAAAGTCTGAATTTTTGGAATATATATTGCGGGAATAAATCTACCATAGATCAGCAAATTATGAATATTTTCCGTTTTTGTGAGATTTTTATCTATTCCAAAGCAGATTGTAAAATCTTACTACATCGTTTCGAGTTGAGAGCTCTAAATCATTTACCTCATCTTCACATCCAACTATACAATTATATTATTTCCTTGTCAGAGACACATTTTCAATAAATCTGAATGGGAATCTAAAATATGCCGAGTAACAGTTTTATTTCGGGTGCACGTATAGGTGCCTTGAAAGTATTGAATGAAGGCGAACCAATCAGGTCGGCAGGTCGAGGCTGTTTCAACTACTCTCATTTCCGTTTCGAAAAAAGCAGATGAGCGGTCATGATCCTTAGTCGTGAACCCTTGAATACAATTTTAAGCTTATCAATCTCGTCAAGAGAAATGAGCTAAATAACTGATATAAAATTTTTATACTTTAAATATATATATCACTAACACTAACTGTGCAAATTCATTGATTTTCGTACGATTCTTCATTGCTGTCATATTTAACATCAAAAACATAATTATTTGGTCTTAAATTTTCATTTTATTCAATAACAAAATTAATAACCATATTTTAACACTAAAACAATCAACGTGCAAGTTAAAAAAACGGAAATAAATTAAAGATATGCCTCAAATTTTAAACTTGAAATCAAATGCGAAAGTTGAAAACATTTTTTCCGGCGTTACATTTTACACAATTTATATTCAGGTCAAATGTCCACATTTTTACCTCAAGCTTTTTGGGAAAAAATGTTTTTTGCTCCGCCAAATAGGTAAGTTTGTTCTTTGTTTGTGCTCTTATTTGTATTTTCAATGTTCACTACTGGACTGGAAAAATATTTTCATAAATAATATTTAGCACCGAATGATAGTACACCCTAATTATTTATAAATTTGAAACTACAAATATATAACTTTATCTCGGGAAAGCAGTCTTAATATTTATTTATGTATCGATATTTTCTCTAGAAATATGAGTATTTACATACATGATAAGTAAACATGTATAAACATTAAAACACAAAAATACATGAATGAAATTTTGAAAATTAAGTGAATTGCACTAAACAGTTCTCACAAATTATTTTTTTTACAATTATGTTCAATTTATTTTACTCTTAAACAAATAAATATTTTAAATTGATGTGATATGGACTCATATTTACCCACACGCGGAGTATTTGGAACAAATATAAATGAATATTATATTTTGCTTTCAAGAGCAGAACACTATTTGCAAAAATGATAAATGTATTTCCCTTAAATATGTAAATAAATGAATTATTCAGTGCACAATCAAATAACTTTGAAAAATGCTAAACAAAAAACAGCTGTAGATGGCAAGTTCTTAAATGGAGATGTGAAACAAGAAGATTAATTCGATAACTTTAATAAAAGTATATGTTTTAAAAGTTCGGTAATCTGAATTATTTGAAGAGTAAAATAAACTTGAAGCGACTGTTTTGAAAGAACGGATGGAAGTTGTATAATTTAATTGGTAGCATAAGGCATGTAAACATAGCAAACCATTCAATAACATTTGAAATTTCAAGAAATATTTAAAACTTAAAATGGAAAATATTTAAAAAATAATTGTATGCACAAGGTGTGCCATAATATCTTGAAACTACCTTTTCTTTCATGAACTGTTAGCCGTAGATATATGTTTCTATATACAAATGTTTTACATAAAGTTTCAATTTATTATATTACAGATTGAAATCAAGACACGTACTTGCACAAAAATGCGAATTTGTCTTTTCTGGCCCTTCAGTGCAATGACCCTTTTATCCAAATGACCCATCAATTCAATATGGGGGGGGGGATAAATGCAAGGATTATGGCCCCTTAATTAAAAATTGGGGGATAATTCCAATGACGATGACCACCCAATCCAATAATTGGGGGAATAAATCCAAGGATTATGGCCCTAAATCCAAGGATTATGGCCCTCAATACAAAAATTTTCAATTACTAATAGCTCTTGATTAACGTGTAAAATTCATAAATGTCCCATTCATTTACAAGCAAAATTTACATTAATTTGAAATGTTAAATTTTATGATTTAAAGCACTTTACCTCGTTTACTAATCCATCATTTTGGAATATCCTTCAGAGCCATATAAAATAAAAATAAAATATTTCAGGAATTATTTTTTTCACTTTATTTAATCACCCTTAGGATTTATCAAGATGTACTAGAAAGTCCTTAAAAACTTCGTTTAAAAGGGGGACTATGGGTATGCATAATGTGGGGGTATGTGCTGCCAAATTAACATGCCTCGCTATTCAATTTGTGTTCAACCCCCAATTTTTCAGCAAGAATACTGCCACAAATTTGAACTGCAATATCTTGAAAAACATTTGTCGTAAAAAAATCGAACTTTTTTAATTTTACATATTAGTGTATGAAGAATTTTTTTTGCAATTTTGCAATTGGAAAATTTTGGATTGAAAGGTCGTATAAAAATCTAGATTTCATATTTTTCAGACAAATACTTCTTGATTTAAAACTGTTATCAGGTAAATAATTGTAGCTTCATTTGAAACCTTTTGGTAATCGAAAGTATACGGTTCAGAAACCTATATAAATAAATTCATCCTGTATAAATTCATTTTGAAAACTGTAGGGAATTGCATCCAGTATTTCTCATCAATCACCTCATTTACATATATGTTGCACCCCCTCCCCGCTATGTTCCGGTTTAATTTCGATCGTATTATATAGATTCAGACTTCTACCATGGTGTGCCAGGGGTCTTTGGACCAACAGAAGTTGCGTTCTACCCTCCTTTACTATGCATTTCTATATTACGAAAATGTTCTGAACTTGTTCCAGATAAGTAGGATAAGTAACAGCAATAACAAATACGTTTAAATTTATTTTAACTAACTAGTAACAGACGGTCTTTTGAATAGGCTCGTACGAATGACGTATGCGAGCCGTGAAAGATTTAAATTAAAATTTAATTTAACAAATAAATTATGAAATTGGAAGTATACAAAAATCATTCCAGATTTTGAGAATCTTAATACAAAAGAACAGTGTTTTTATCGTTTGAATTGTAAGTTAAACAAATTAAAATACAGGAAAACAATGGGATCAAAGTAACACATTTAAATCACCAAAATATATTTCCACTGATTTGAGTTTTTATAGTATGTATCATGTAGGCATCGCTCTAACTCCTTGGCATGTATTTTATTTCATCACGTTCTTCTAGAAACCGTGTAAAAAACAGAATAGCGAAGCTATTGGGCTCATTTTTAAATTTTGTACAACACTGTTTTTTTCACGCTATAGGTAGGTAGCGTGGGGAACATGCTTATTTAAAAATGGGCGATTCACACTGTTACATTTCGATTTGATGATTCAAATTGTGGTTCTGCAAATATGCGTGCAATTTCACGTATGTATATAAAACTTCATCTTACGATCTATTGTAGTTTTTAAGTAAAATGGATAACAAAACTCCACCAAATGTTGATTTAGTTTCATTAGGAATAGAGAATGGACTTCGCTTCGCTCATCCATGCATAACTAATTATATTTTAAAATGATGTGATATATATTTGTGGGAACACAATAAAATATAAAGAATACTATTATTATTTAACATAATAATTTTGTTAAATTAAACTTAATATACAGGGTCGTAATTTCGTACATAGTTGACTTATTATTATTGTACATTACTTTGTTGTGCCGCTAAATAAAACCCTCCAATTACTTAATTATCGCGCGAGTTCTGTAAAAGAATTATAATTTATTTTGTACTAAATGGATTACACCACTTTAACTTTAACAATAAAAGATATATTAACAACATAAAATACTTATTTAATTCATTACACAATTAATTATATTATTTCGGTGGCTGGAACATGTGAAACCACTACGAAAATGCCTAAAATATGTTTAGACCTAGATATGTTTTTCAGTGGGCACATACCTTCAAGTCTGTTTTGAACATAGACCATAATGCTTGCATCAGTAACTTGCACCGGCCGTAACTCAGGGTGTTTGGCTCCGTGTCGTACGTCTGATTTGCGCTGCACACATCATCAGATCTAGCCATTATTTTGGAATATCTACGGAACACTCAGAATCTCTAGTATTGTCGTTCTTTCATAAAGTCGTACAAGTATCTCTCTACGAACAAGTGCCGTTCTTAAGTCACACGCTGTGGCTCTTTTTCCTCGATGGTGTTACTCCCCTTTTCTCTGATTTGAAGCATTAAGGTGACGCAATAAGCACCTTTCTCCATTGGATAGCCTTTCCATCCAATGTCGTGTTATTTTACATTTTCTGAAAGATTCGATCCCGGTTCTGTCTTGACACCCCTAAATTTATGGTTTTCTGACCTCTGAGTTCACATTTCGTAAACCTTGGCGTCATTCAGACTGGAGGTATTGCCCAAAGTATCAGATCAATAACTAATTAGCATAAAGCTGTCTCACTAACGTGAGATATCTATTTCTGGTCTCACAATATTTATCTTCACTCACACACAAATTCTTCAGAAGAGATGTAAACGAATATTACATTCCATTCTCAACAACAACAAAAAACTCGCAAAAGTGACACATTTTTTTCCTTTAACAATGTAAATAAAAGAATAATGCAATGCACAATCAAATAAATATCTTTGAAAATATTAAATCAGTTATATATTAAATCAAACAGCTGTAGATGGCAATTCCTTAAATCGAGATATGAAACAAGAAGATTAATGTAAACTTTAATAAAAGCAGCTGTTTATATAAGCAGTTTATATAGCAGCTTTAATAAAAGGCTCGGTAAACTGAATTACTAAGAGAACAAAATAAACACATAATTTCGAAGCGATATTTTGAAAGAGAGTTTGGAAGTTGAATAATTTAATTGGTGTCATAAGACATATAAATATGGCAATCCATTCGATAACAATTTAACTTTCAAATAAAATTGTAAAATTTAAATGGAAAATATGAAAAAAAATGGCGAGTAATTGTGTTCCTTGCTATAGATTGATGTTCCATTCCTTTCCCATATTTTGAATGGGAAAAGGCTGACGGGTATTTTGTTGAAAACCCAGACCGTCCGAGTGACGGATATTATGTATAATGATACAACTAGGTAGTTAGGGAAAGGTATTTTGAGGTTTTTAATCTTTTTATTTTCTGATTTATTTATTTATTTTATGCCTCTAGAAACTTATACAGTTTCGATAGATTAACAACCACACAAATTGTGAGGTCGCTATTATAGTATCCTATTATATCATATCACTGGGAATTTGCAAGTTCAACATGGTTCACAATACATGTTTCTTATAAAAGTCCGTAAGCACTCATAATAATTTCGGAATTATTGTCCCTGTGTGTACACTCTAACTCTATCTATAGTAAATGAATATTCTCCATGAAATGAAATTGATTGTAGCCGACTTAGTTGATTATTTTAGAAGATAGAAAGACGAACTCAGTAAAAATGTGACATAGAAAGACAATTTTAATTTCAAGGTTACTGAGCATTGTTTAATAACTAGGAATCAACAACATGGATGTACGACATGCGTGTATGGAAGATACTAAGTGACTGTGATATAACATTAGCTGCTAGCAAGTTTTGATCACAATCATTGGATTTTACTCTTGTATGAAATGACAACCAATAAAACCGAATTTTAGTCCTTTGCACTTCTTCATCTCTAAGATATTTAAAGAGTCACGTGTATGTAAAATAACCTAAAAGTTTTCAATATGTTTATTGTTATATTATCAGGGCCTATAACGTGGTGACAATAGCAATGTGTGTGAAGATTTGCAGTAATATTTTTCCGGAATTCAAATGTGCTTTTTTGTTAAAGGAGACCATTTTAAACATACCTTAAACTAGATTCCTGTGAATACGTTTTGTATAATTTCTGAATATAGAAACAATTTGTTTATAATCATATGTCAAATAAATATCGTATGCCACATATTTAGTGTTGATTTTTATTAATTAGGTAATGCTCAACAACTTTGTAGTTTACGTTTATCTTCTATCCAGCTTTATTGCCAAGTTAATTATCATAACTTCTTCAGTTTTTTTTTTACTTTTATTCAATCAAACTGGTTACTATACTATAGATAAACCTAATGTATATGCTAAGAACTTATCGGGTCGATTAAAGAGTCAATCCTGTATATCATTGATACTAGGTGTATGTCTTTTGAACACCAGACATGTATAGCTTCCGAAGAATACATATATAGTTTCCCACATAGTTTATATGATCATTATTCATTTCAGTGACTATACATGTCAAATTTGAATCTTACTCCGATTTTCGTTTAACATATTATACTTTTAATATGTGAAACGAATACATAGTTTCTAGGAATATATTTAAGCACTGTCCTCTTTTCTACTTAAATTTTCTTGGGAGAATATGAGGCCCATCAAAAATAATGGTTTGAAAGGTTAATGGATTTCTATCTCCCAAATGTGTATTTATTTAAAATTTAGGAACCGTTACATATATTTTAAAAATATAATTTTGAGAAATGCAAGACTACCAATAAGTACAACGAAAGATAAACTTTCAAAGAATGTTAACAGTAAGGGGGAAGTGCAATATATACAATTTTATTATTATATCCTATTAAATAAACATTTTAAACATTAATAACATCATTTTTGCTGCGATTATGAATAATTATAAAAATTAATAAATTGTAAATATTATAATATTACATAATAAATCTACAGTAAATTAGGTTGGATGCAACAAATAGCATTAGGATCCAGGTTGGATAAAGTATAATTCCTTTTATTGGAGAAAGATCATAATCATTTTATTTGGAATTAAGGCCCTACTTGAATCAGGGTCCTAAATAAATGTCCACTAAGTGTACGGGACTTCATATATTTAATATTAAAATCACTACTTAGTATACGCTAATTAATATGAAAATACGTGCCCCTACTTAAATAATACATAAACTGATAACACCATGCTCAATTTCAAAGTCGTCTATTTGAAATATAATCATTCCCGTAATAAAATAAAATCTCCAAATCACAAAACGAGAATCCAAATTGATAATATATTTAGTATACCGCTCATGAAAACGGGAAAGGCATGGAAAAAGTAGCTCCTACACTCCCACTTATGAGCATGCGCGAATATAGGCGTGGGTTGAGTAGGCCAATGAACTTCAATCCCAGGATCCAGATTCGCTTAGAAAATGAGACCCAATAATTAGACCTAAACATTTAATTTTATTACAAATTTTGATGTTTGTATTATTTAATTTTATATGCAATGTACTTTGAAGGAGTTTCGATTTTCCTAAAATTAATGTTTCTGTTTGTGTTGTTGAAATTTTGAGATTAATTTTTATTGTCCAGTTATTAAACATTTGTAAAATTGTTGAATTGCAAAATCGTTGAAATTAATTCTAGTTGAGATCTGAATTTTTATGAAGTTATAAGTAGAACAAATACTATTATTTTGTAATTGTTATTATTTATGTCTGATTTTAAAATTGAGTCTGCAAGAATGATCCATAGTAGTGAGCCGGGACATGATCATGAGGGCAACCCTGATTAAGTTGAGGATTTATTCCATATATACCGCCATTTAAGATAATGAATGTATGTTTAAGTATCTTAATCACTCTAACTTTATAAAGGTCCATGCGTGTGCACGTTGGGTTTATCTGTAGTAAGAAGACCATATTCAGTTGATTGAAATTAGCGCTGAAAGTATTAAATTTAAACAGCAAATATAACAATCAAAGCGAGGTTGAGGAAAAAAGCTAATCGCAAAATTGTTGAGCAATGCCTAAAATTGCAGAGCAAGTAGAAATCGACATTTTGATCGAATGGAACGAATATATGTAAGACAATAAACACCCCTCAAATATTTTATCATCAGGACTTGTAACAATATCTGTCTATTCTTTTCCAAATTCAAATGTGCACTGTTGCTAATGAAAGGTACTTTGAATATGCGATAAATATGTGCATGTAAATCTTGTTCATTTCAGCATTCAGGAATATCACAGTAATGTGCCAAAATAACTATTGTGTTAAATAAATTCCTTTCGCAACAGTTTTATTGTAGATTCTACTCATAGATAAGACTCTACAATTTTATGTAATTGTTTTTTCGTATATCTAGCTTTGTTTCCGAATTTGCTATCTTAACTTTTAAAATTATCCGCTAGAGACGGTTTTTATTCAATTAGACATGGCCACATTAACTACAGACAGATCTATCAGGGGGTGGAACAGCCTAGTGATTAACGCGCTGGGATTGTACTCGAACGACCCTAGTTCGATTCTCGGCTCTGCGTAAACTGTCTCCGTGCTTACGCGGAGTACTGGCACATTAAATGTGTGGGTCCGTAAATTCTTCCGATAGATTGGTGGTAGGGGAAGGAGAGTACGGTTACCGCCTCACTGGATTCCGGTGCAAATTAAGTGGCAATTCTCGGCAGTCCAAACATATATCTTACAATTTCGGATAGGTCGGTAGGTTTGTGTCGACGAATAAGAAGACAGACCTAGCGTGTACATTCATGGACCTTTCCTTATAAAGATATTGGTGTGATTATTGACTTTCATAGAAATCCTGCATATACGTGCGACACATAATTGTCGAGGAATAAAGTGTTTCATTGATTCCTACGTATGTTTCTAGGCACATGATAGACCAAAACCAAGTTGTGCATACGTAGATAATATTAAGTGTATTTCAGTTAGTTCTCAGTCCATCAGTTTAATTGATATTTTCTTGAAACGGTATAATCCATTGATATAAAATGAGGAAATATACACTGATGTATATATACATAAAAGGTAAAAACATTTACATTTTTAATTTATCAAAGGTGTTAAATGTGCCACGGAATGCACATTTTGCAGTAATTTGAAACTATTCTATCATATAAAAGTGTTTGTGCAGAAACCACATGTTGTATGCATATATGAAATTATTGAGGTTTTCTGAATCGCTATTTCCTTGAAACTGTATTATCTATTGATATAAAATGAGGAAATATACACTGATATATACATAAAAATTTGATGTGAGCAGCACATGAATTTCCCTAGAGACTCATATTCCCGTTCTCTTTATTTCTTCAGCAAATCATTCATTTGAGTTTAATTGCACAAAGTGACACCCATAATTATTTTAAATTACACTGCATTTGCACGTTTAATTCAATTTTCGTTTTCATTTGGTAACTGGACTTAATTTTAAAGGTGACATATTAAAGGGTGAACACATGCATACTTTGACATATCAGAACCTAATTTCCAAATTAAGTACAATTAAGCAAATTTACATGAGTGGAGCAGTTCCGAAATGAGGTCACATTTTCTCAAACACGACTACGTCTTTGATAAACAACATATATGTGTATTAACAAAATTTCTTATTATCATAATATTTGTACAAAATCAAAGTGGTGTGACAGAAAATTATGTTGATTAAATTCTGATAAAACTAACGTGATTAAATTTTGATAAAATGTTCAATCTTACTTTAGTTTCTACACTTGCAAATTAGTTTTCAATCTAAGGAATTTCCATTTTATCTTTCTGAAGTCGGATATTATTTCAATTTTGGAAGAAAAGTATTAAAAACTCTGGGTTATATTAAGGGAGTTAAATAAAGTGTCATTTTCAGCTGTGTCTGATTTGCACTTTTTACAAAATATTTTTTCTTGTGAAATAAAAGTATAAACTTCCCCATACCTATTCTAAAAAAAATACAAAAATATCAAAATTGAAAAATAAAAAACTGTTTAAGTTCACACTAGCTTCTGCCTTGAATTGTAAACTCGCACTTTATTTTAGATAAGTGGGAACATTTATAAAATATTGTTTTTATTAATATCTAGACAGAGCGACCACTATTTTTCTTTTGTTTCAATATATATATATATGTATATATATATATATATAATATAATACATGAAATGACTTAAAAAAGCCAAATTCCCTTCTAAACATTAAAAGATCATTATATATACAACGTTAAAGCGCAATGCTGCTTTTTACATGTGTATAACTACATAAACTCCTAAAAAGACAAGTATTTATATACCCATAAAGATGTTAAAAGAGTATTTATAAAGTGAAAGGCCGGTGTGAGCAGCGACTCCCAACTCTCCGGTTAAAGCTTTTACTGCCATGGCGAAACGCTCCCGGTAGTCGAAACCTTCAAACCACTTCCTCAAAAAACGTAAAACACACTAGAAACTAAGTCATTAATATCAGAAAAACCCTAAAATCACTTTAAACAACACTTCTAACTACCTAAAGTTCTTAAAATGTGGGGGGGGAATAAAAACCCACTTCAGCATATTAAAACTAGTGTATGGAATCATTAACTAAGTGGTTATATTAAGCATTTTTAAATCGATATTAAAACACCATAAAAGAAATGGACAAATATAAGATTATTCCCAAACCTGACTGTAATAGCTAAGGAAACCATATTGACTTGAACCATAAAACGACTAGCGTATGAAATTATTAACAATGTGGTTATTTTCATATACTACAAATAAAAACCTAATATCAATTTTCGGCCATAAAACAACTAATGTATGAAATCTTTCACAAGGTGGTTATTTTGTATAATTCAATGAAAAGCCAAATAGCAATTTAGCCATTTCAAAAAGTGAATAAAACCAACTTTTGAAATTCACCATAATTTTCACACTAAAAAACCTTCCCCATTCTCATAAAACTTTTAGAACAAAGCCCTTACAAGCAACTTTGAAAGAAAAATCAGGTATAAAATACCCGAAACTTTCCCAAATCCAACTATACTTGACATTCCATTACAACATGACAATGTACCATATGTGATTAACCCATCTACCATTTAGGCACACAAAACACTAGGAGAGTCAGTCATCAATAAAACAATAATAAAGAATCCCCAAATGCATCCAACCAGCTCTATTCGTTCTCACTAGCCTAGGCTTTAAACCATTTTTAAACTGTCACGGATATCAAAGCTTTTCTAAAATTGGGCTTTCTTGTCTTGGTCACAGTTAATCCATGAAAATCTGAAACAATCTTTATCAAAAATTCAGGGGGATAACCCTCCCTAATAGCCTCTCTCAAAAAATAGATATCACTTGTGTATTGATCCATACTTGAAGAATTTAATAACTTATGACGTGATAAGTGATTTATAATCAAATTTCTGAAAATGTTACGATGTAAACACGTGGTCCATGACGTCATAAACTTTATATCAAAATTAAAAGATTTACGTTTGTCATAAATTTGATAATGCTGTGAAATAGAAGGTCCCATTATTGTAATATCTAAGAAGTTGAGACTTAGATCCGCATTACAAAGTGTTTCCAGTAAAATCAAAGATGTTGGATAAAAATAGAAATTCAAGGCATAATTATAATCCTCAAATCCACTTAGAAGATCATCCACATAACTCAAGAACAATATTTCGTTCAGGATGTGTGTACCCCTTTCGTATTTGTCCAAATAAATATCAGCTAATACAGCGGAACAATTACCTCCCATGGTAATTATTTTAATCTGTTTATAATAACCCTTTCCATTAAAAAGAATCGTTTCGAACAACACAAGCCTTAAAAAGCGGATACCCAAGAAATTTCCTAAGACATGTATACAATATATGTAGCTCATATAAGATAAAATAAGATGTTAAATCTAATCTAAACGATATATTAGATATTATCAATTGTATTAGAATTAACTATTTTGCATATGGCAACACGTTATTATAAAAAAAACTGTATAACGAAGTATCTATCTAATATGAGTTCTTTTACCTTTGCGTGTAGAGAGGTATGGAATGAGCGATTTTATCGAGATGATTGGACGTGGTGTGTATTGATGTAGTGCTTTTAATGTTAAGTGTTTTAAAATTCATATTTATATGTATTTTATGTTTTTTAGGGGATTTTATATGGTATTGTTTTTATCTATTTAAAGTTTTATCTTTAAATTGGGATTTTTGAGTGTGAGAGAGAATATATTACGGGTGTGTAGTTTTAGTTTTTAATTATATTTTGAGTATTTAGTGATAATCTTTCAGGTCTTTTATGTTCGGTACTTGTGGTTGCATTGAGGTTGACTACGGATGTGTGCAGGCTTCCGGGAGTGATTATCGCAACCATGCATCCGGAAGATAACTGGGATTTAAATGAAGTCATAATCCATCATTTGCCCTCTTTTTGCAACTTGCTCATATGTTTACTCATTTCATCTTGTCTCTTTCTTTTTAGTCTTTTGAATCTACATTTTCTAATGTGGGGAGAAGTTGCAGCAAATGCGCAAATTCTTCACATTATATATATTTATTATAAGTTTTTATATGCTTATTCTGACATGCAATTTGTGAACTTATATATATATATATATATATATATATATATATATATATATATATATATATATATATATAATATTTACCATCCTAAGATTTTCCGTCCTTTTATTAATTTCTGTCATGAATTTGGTTTCAAACCTGCTCACTTTAATATTACCACTTTATTTAATCGTATTCTATCCGATAAAATTGGGAATTTTAATAACTTTAAAAGCTTTTCTGGGTTGTAGGTTGTTCCCGTGTTATATCCTGAGGGTGACTATAAATGTTACATTGGGAGTGCAAAAGTGCCGTTGGCATCCGTTTAGCAGAACACTCTCTCAATGGTAAATCGGCTCACTCAAATCTGGTAAACTTTCTACGGCTCTTGCTCAATGTGTGGTTAATGATAAATTTCTACCCGTTTTTGAAAAACTTTCTTTTTAGTTCGTTGTAACAATTCATCAAGTATTTTTCTTTATGAAACCCTGTTTATTTATATTTACCGTGAGTCGATTTTAATTTTGATCCATTTCATATTTTAAGTTACGCTTGGCGACTCATTCTCGACTCTATGCAATTCAATCCTCTTAATAGTTATTTGTGACGTCATTCTCAGGAAAATCAAGCTTGACGTTTTTCCAAAATTTGTATTAATTATTTTCTTGTAATATATTTAAAAAAATTCGAAATAGTTTAAACTAAATTTTGTAATTTCCGTGTATATTTCTTGTATTATTCTGTAGTAAGTTCCTTTTTATTCAAATTTGCTTTAAACTGGTCGCTATATATATAAATATTCCATGTATTTACTCTTCATCTAACTACTGATGAAGGGCATATATACGTGCGAAAGCGCTCTGGCAGCTTTTAATACATATTTTGTACTTCTTTTAGAATGTTTTTAAATAAAAGACCTTTCGTTTTAAAGACGCTTTGTCCTTGCATTTATTTATTGAATGCAAACGTGATTCCAATTTTTGATTTTTTAATTATAATAATTGCACTTTGTATGCAGATTAAAATGTCCTGGTCCCGTTCATAAACAAATATACAAAAAAATATCAAATGTGATCAATATATGCCAAAATGTAATTCCATAAATAGTGTTAGAAAATATATTCAAACTGCAATGCCAATAACGCTTATTTTTATTTACATTTCTATGTATTTAAATTGGAAAATACCCAATAAAAATCGTCTGCTGTATAAACTCATTGAATTTAATTCCATTACTTACATTATATAATTTTGTTTCAATTAAATTTGCTAAAAATATCAACTGTATAATGTTACCTGTATCGAAGATTTGTTTTTATTATTTTCTCGACAACCCTTAGATCTAGAGCCTCGAAATATGGACTAATTTTTATGTGAGACTATTCTAATCATACCCACAAAATTTCATGAAATCCGGAGCAGTCGTTCTCCCCTACGATGATGAGAAAAACACACACACATACATAAATATTTTCAATTTTATTTATACTGATATGTCTCAATGTATTTTAAGTAGCAGAACTAATATTCCATGTCAAACGCATACAGACGTTTGACAAATCTAAATTATGATACTGATTTCAAAATCAATAACATTTAAAATATTTCCTTAAAGGCATTTCATTAAAACGATTTGTGTTATTTTACTTTAAAACACATTTCTTGTTTTTGTTTTTGACCAGGAAGCGTAGGCCTATCTCCTCTTCGACTCCCAGAGTACGAAGTGGAAGAAAAGACGCTATATCATCCCTCAGACAGCAGTCTCTTAACTCGAACGAGCAACGGTAGATGGAAGCACCATACCGCCACACCGTTTCCGTTCGTTTTTATTCCAACCCCAGCCACTGGCCAATCAGATTGCTCGCATTATACTACGCTAGACCAGTACTTTAACTCTATCCACGTTTTCTTTATATGTAGATTAATTTTATTGTAAATATCTGAAATGTAATTCTTAATTCTAACCTTATATTGTAATTGTAAATACAAATTGTAATCCTTATCTGCAAACTTATATCTAATGTTATATCTTTTCAACTCCCGTTTTTCGGATCTGTTGCAAAACAACGTAAATTCATTTTACATAGAGAGCTTATTGCGTTCTTTGTTTTTTTCATGTAAATTTATGTTATAGTTTTCTGCCCCTTCCCTTTACACGACTTGCAGGCTGACAGCCGTCCAAGATAACTACAGACCACATCTAATATCTAGAAACCCACCAATCAGTACCCTTTGTAGACCTGAGTGCCCCAGCAATCCTCTGCATATGATATATATAGAACCAGCTAACATATTGCTATTTTCGATGATGGAGTAAGTGCCTCTGGCACAGGGACCCCGTTAAGGTTGCGTATCGGCTTGGCTTTCTGTATCTAACTACAATACCACCTTCGTAAAATTAAACTCATTTTATGCCATTCCGTTTTAAATACATCATTATAGAATTTTTAACTTTTATTTATTGTAGTATAAAGTTCTGTTATATACGTTCAACAGAAGCTGTATGTCGTTATTGAGTATGATTTTAATGACTTTAAGGATTATTTTGTGACATTTTGAGACTATGTAACTACGTGTCATAACGGTATTACTTTATTAATATCTTAACGTCTTGACACCTTTTGGAGTTAAACAAAATATTAATTTCTCAGCAAAATTCTTTAACTCTCGCAAATTGTTAATTATGTTTTTATTAGAGACAAAGGTATTAAAAGTATTCTACTTATCAATTATAACTCTCATTCAGTATACAAAATTACTTCTACAAATGAAATTAGCAGTGGCTTCTGTACTTTTTAAAACTGAAATTGTTGACTATTCTTTTATCAAAATCCAATAAGTATAATTTATTCCATTTTTAAAATTTAACTCCAATGACATTAAATTCTTAGAAATGAAAATAGCTATCTTCATGCCAATAATATTTCTTACATTCTGTAAAAATTCCATTTCGTAAAATCCAGTTAAATACAATATTTTTAGTCGCGTGTGACAAAATATGTTTTTGTCGCTTTTCACCTGCAGCTGTTTGTAATCCCACGGTATTTAAGATGTGTGATACGTTAATCCTTTTTTGACTCAATAACAGAGTAGAAATTGTTTAAGCCTTAAACATATTTAGATTTGTATTGAAGTAGGTTACAGTTGCCATCGAAGGAAAAATCAGGTATATCCATCTTGGCTGGAGATTACTTTAAGTATGTAGTGATTAAATGGTTAATTAAATGATATGTTAAAAATAGTTTTATATAATTACGCATTCTACCTATTTTAATGGAAACATTGTTTCTTTATCTTTTAAAATTTACGATGTACAGAGTTAGACGGACTATATTCATGGTAATTTGCGGTACTCGTAGTTAACCCTTAGTTATACTCGGCCGGTTATTTTTAACACAAGGATTCGCATGGTGTACTTCACGCAAAAATATTCCAAACAGTTTATAAATAACGGTCCAATATAGTAATTATATGTTTCTAGCTTATTAGCAATGTATTTATTTTCAAAATTCTCCAATATTTAGAATTTAAACAATATAAATTTCAGTTAACTAAATAAGAAAAAAACTGTAACGTCATACCTACATTAGTACTCGCCAAATAAAGTTATATATTACACGTCACAGATTCGATGGCAAACTGAAATAGAGACAACAGTCGAATGACACCATTATTGTAGGTTAGATATCGCTACTAATACATCTGAGACCCTTTGACAACGCAACAATGTTATGGAACATCATACATTATTACTCGCGTGGTGAGCAAAATACACCATGGTCAAAGTGGTACATAACACGTCACAGATACGACGAGCATAAATTGAAACAACAGCTGAATGACAACATTGTTGTAGGTTATATGGTGCCACCAATACATCATAAGCAATTTGGCTACAGAAAGAGTCATGATGGTGTACAAAATACACCAGGGTAAGTAACTAAATTTTAAACAAATATGGTGTGGTAAATACATGATATTTTCTATGTAGTAACTTAATACTTGTACATAATAATTGTTCCATAGTGCTAATAATTAAATAAATGCAATGTATGCAATATATGACATTTAAAGTGTATCAACTCGTAATTGCAAACATATTACGTGGACAATACATGTTAATTCCTATAATCGCGATAATTTCTATTGTCGCGAATTTGCTTTTGTTGAATTCATAAAATTTCATATATATGTTTTAAATATATGATATAACACATATTTGTTGACTATGTATGTTAATAATATCAAAATATTTTATGTTAACATATATGAAACAAATGCTTGCAATACTGTATTACTGCTAAACCACTGCTAACTTAAACATGGAAATTTTAAATAAAATAAAAAACATTTCATAAGTACGACAATTGCAACAGATACATTTTTCCATTCTGATAATAATTGTAATGCATGTGCACATCACAATTTAAATCTTTGTGCAACACCTGGATGTTGCCACTTCAAAATTAACAAACTATTTTTAACTGCAATAATGCGTGTGTTTTGGCAACTGCTCTCAAAGCTTACTCTAAGCGAATTTTAATTCAGGTTTTATCTAGCTAGCTCACAACTTTTCATTGGTTGCCGGGCTGAGTGCGCAACCTTATATTAGAGAACCTTGCATCAAATAGCTTGCAACAGTAAGATTTTAATACTATCATATATAAAATATTTTACATAATTTTCTGGAAGTTATTAATTTTTACTTATCCCAAAATCAAATTAAGTAAATAGATTACTTCTTTGACATTTCAAATTAAATTTATAAAATTGTCCATGTTAACATCAGCTTAGCAGCAAAGCCGATAGGTTCATAAAATTCCAAAATAATGTAATGTAAACAACGCATTTAAACTATAGATTAACTCACATACATTGCATTATAAACATCTGCAATTGAAAGAAAAACATATGGTACATCTTAAAATGCAAAAATATTATTTATAACTATTTCTGTTCTAATATTACAAGATTAATTTTTTACTTAGAAATCATAAACAGCATCGACGCAAGAAATAAATATAAAAACTCAATCTTGCTATTAAAGTATTTTATTTCATTGAACATCTATAAGTATATTTGCACTACTAAATGTATAGTATATCTAAATAATTAAATTGTTTTCCAAAGATTTATATTCTGGTTGAAATTTTTTATTAAATCATTTCTGTAGAGAAACTTTTAAGGCTTGTTTAAACAGAAATAACTAAACAGGCAGTTAAATAATGAAAGACGAAGGAACACAAATTGCAAATTAAGCATTGCATATAGCATACTGTTCTTAATCACTTCCAATTTCATTGTTTGAGACATTAGTTTGCTTTGCTACATGTATAAAATTTCCGGAAAGAAATTATTGAGCTTTATATTTCGATTGACAAATTCACATTTCATTGCTTCTATTAAAATGTATCAGTCCCAGTAAGTTTGTATGTCGCGCGATTTACAATGTTGATACTATTCCTAGAGTCTCGTGGTTTATTTTAAAATTACTCTAACGATTCAGAAAATTGTTCAAAACATTCGAAAGTTCGATAAATGTGATAGGTTTTTAAATATGCGTGGAAAATTCTATAAAGCCTCCAAATGCCCAAAGTCAAGTGAAAATACATAGTATCGAAACTCGATCTCCTGTGCTAGTTATTTCGCCTAGAAACGCGTTCTTTTAAAACGCGATTATAGCAAAATGTGTGGAGACTTACTGGCCTGAGTCGAAATAAAAAGTAATATATATTTTATACAAGTTTTTAAAAATAAACAAAGAAGAGAAATGCAATATTATGGCTGATTAAAGAAAGAGTAACGCCGCATGTTCCCGTCTCTTTGTCAGACAGAACGCAATTGCGGATCTCTTTACTGAGAGATAGAGGAACTTCTAAAGTTCAAAGTTCACAGGAATCAAATGGTGTAGTGTAAGAATGGTTCAGAGATGTGCAATGCGTTTCAAAATGATTTCAGAGACATATCTTGAACGATTGGTTGCAGACAAATTCAAGAGTTATGTAAATGGTTGAACTGTCAGAGTCAATGATGTTATAGGACTCAATGTGCAATATTTAAAACGACCAAAAAGCCCACGACACCGCCTCAGAGGCTAACAACGCCCCAGACAGACAGCTACAGAAAAATCGTGCAGTCAGGAGAATAGCCATGTCCATACCAATGGGGTCGCTATCAGCCAATCGAACGCATTTACCATCCCCAATGCATCCTGCATCAAGGGATAGTATTCAAAGACTACAGGCAGAAGGGGGGATTATTTGTGGATGTCCATTAAGAAGCATACCATTAACCCCTCGACATAGGCTGTGCCGAGGTGGTATTGTGCCAAGTTCGGTCAGCTTGGACAGTATCCGATTACATGCATGTTGTCTTCAGCGACGAATCCCACTCCTCTCTTAGTACGGATGACCGCTGCAGACATGTATGGAGGAGGACATGACAGTTTTCCAATTCCGCTTTTAATGTCTAGCAGCTCTCGGCCACCACATGTGGTGGGCCAGTGTGGAAGTTATCTCGGGGGATATCTGATCTCCTCTAGTTGTGCTGCAAGCCAATATGACTGCTTATTTGTAAGACAACGATGCTTTGCCTATGCTGTCAAGCTGCCTAGGTTCCAATTACCAACAAGACATGATCGATCACATACTGCACGACTTTCTCAGCAGTATCTTCATGGAAGTAAAACCCTCCCATTGCCATTCAGGTGCCAGAGTTATCGCCAATGGGACACGTCTGGGACATGGTGGGACGACACTTTTAGCAGTCTCAAAGTACTACTGAATTAGCTGACCATTTATAATATTTTGGAAGAATGTTCTGCAGAGATATATAAGAAACTTAATTGACTCTATGCCTTACCGAATAGCGACTTGTATAGCTACTAGGGAAGGATTTAGAACTTACTAAAACGCAATCTTCTTCTTGTCAGCATTTTTTAATAATTTTTTTCCTCCCAAACTCTAGCATATCCTCTAAAACTTTACATACATGCCGAGTTTCACGAGTGTAGCTCAATTTTTGATGGGTGTATATATATTCTGCAAAAAAGTGCATATATTTTCTGCAACAGAGTGCATATATTTTTTGGAAAAAATTGAATATAATTTTTTGCAGCAAAAAGCATTTTAAGAAAAAAAACGTAAGAAAAGTACTTTTCTCTAATATCCAAATTCAGTTGTTCAAAAATTTAATTTTGTGGGACAAAATTTCCATTATAAAGCTTGAATGCACAGCTACCTTTGGAAAAAGTTTTATATAGTCCCTGATTATCCGCTGAAAATTATTATTACTGATATCTCGAATAATAAAGATTGTATGACGATTAAACAATTTTTGTTTGACTAATAGGGCTATAGAATTGTTTTTTATATTTCAAATTTTTTTGTATTTGGTATAATAATAGATGCCACATGATCAAAGTTTGCATATGAAATAAGTGTACGTTAATTAAAACATTTCTAAAAGTATAACTATGGATCTACGACGAATCTTTCAAAACCAATTAAGCCGTACAATATGTTTTTAGTACCCTGTATAGTATATGCAATTCTATAAGTTCATAACATTGAACCTTACATTGAAATCTCTTTCAGTTCGTGTGTGATCCACCATGAATTTTAAAACATCTGCTTGATGTGACTGACTGTCAGGATAATCTTGTAATAAGGTCTTGATAATAAGGTTGGACTTGTGGAAAATAACACCCGTTTTCTGTTGATCTCAGTTTTCTGTTGATTCAAAATAACTCCTATATGCTGCTAATGATATTAAATTGCAAAAATGTAAAGAATATGCAACAGTGTGTAATGCCACAAGCAGAAAGTTTTCTTGTTACATACAAAATTTAACAAGAAACATTTACTACCTTTAATGTTGAATGTACTCTTATTTGATTGGATTTTTTTCTACTTTCTACATCTCTTTTCATGCACATTAGATTTGCTATAAAAGGGGCCTAAAGTTTAAAGTAGATTCCTGAAACGTACAGGAATGTAGGAAGACAAAATACCTAATCCGAAGCCGTAAGTCAATCCCGATTTTATGAATCTGACGGTCAGCAAAAGAAAAGTTTGGTACCGTTGGGTCATTTATACTTCACGGAATCTCCTATGAGTAACATGTTTGTGTTTAATACCTTAAGATATCTATAATTAAGTGCTTTGGTCTTGTGTCTTACGGTCTTGGCTCTGAAGTCATTGAGTTTCCTCAAAATAAACGACTAACTTCTTTAATGTTTCTTTATTCGTAAAGAAAACTTGTATACTAAGCATTGATTTTGTTTAGTGTAATGGGTTGACTATTGTTAAGACGTCTTCTCTGGAATCGTGTGTGTGTGCTCAGAGGATACACTAACGAGACCAAATTTCTGAATAACTAATACGTGTATTCACAAACACAACATAAACAAGAACAATATACAATGAAACAACACTTAACTCCTCCACTACTTTCACAAAAATAACTGATATTATTCTCAAAATTATGACTAAAGTAATCTTACAAAATAACCGCTAGAGTTTTTAAAACATTGACAAAAATCACGATTCAATATAGCTCGTATCACGTCAACTGCTCTCCAACGGAGTGATGATTCTTTTTATAGTATCATTATAAAATCTTCTGGAATTCTCCGTATCTCAAAGAATATTGGTAATTTCTGGGCTCCACAAAGTCAACAAATGTCGCCAAAATTGTGATAAATCGCCAAGTGTGACAACCTATCTTCGAAATTTATTGTGAGACCAGAAAGTGTTCTCACATTTGATGAGTCAATTTTAGGTGAGTATTTATGATGCCCAGAACGGCAAACAAATCTGTAGTCTGGCTGGCACCTAATTTATAGTCTTTTGACCTTAAAGTTCAAGTCCCCATAAACCCTGTTGCTAGCCAGATTGCAGCTTTGTTTGCCGTTCTGGGCATCATAAATACTCACATAAAATTGTCTCATCAAATGTGAGAACACCTTCTGGTCTCACATTTATAATTCTTACAACCCTGCGTTCACGTCATGAAAAAACGTTTACGGGTGTTTTTCCTATCTGGTGTTCGAAATCGACGAAAATAAAGACGGGGGGGGGGAGACTCCGAAAAGTTTTACAAGTTTGCAACAATATTCAAGGGCGTTTGTAACCAAGTACGGGCTCTATAAAAATATTATATAGAGATACAAAAAACAATCACAGAAATTTCAATGCATACTAGTGCCTTCCAAAAATTGTTCCATTTCCTTAATTATAAAAATCAATACTGGGGAAATGAATCTGTAAAATAAAATCATCATTAGACAACAATACATAAATGTTGGATAAGGTTTCAACCAATTTCAAAGCATTAAATCGCTGTATTAAAAAGACAGCGTTTACCGTAGCCGTCTTTTTCTACTGTGGATTTTTTTTTATGTTAAATTAATTTCCAATAAAGGAAAAATATTTTAAAAATATTTACATGTAATGCCTCAGCTATCCAACATTTTGTCCAGCTTTAAATGAAATTAACTGAAAATGCAATTCAGTAGCATTTAATTTCAACAAATCATTAATGAAACCTATAAAAAACATGCTGAAAATAATCTTCTGTTCGAACTTCATACTTACTTTTACCTTCTTCTTACTTGTGCAATACTCATCGAAATATGTTTTTGTATCTTTACGGCTTAACCAATTTCTTCCTAATGCTTTTCTATATCAATACAGGATTACTGTGCCACACATCTAAATAACTGCAGGATTACAAACACTTACGAAAAAAAAATAATGACGGAAACATATATTAATATATTATGCGAATCACAACGTAGAACTGCAAAGTTAAACTGAAATTGCCATTAAAAGAAAAATTAAGATTCGCAAAACAAATTTTAAGTAGAGTTTTTAATGTACGTATTTACAGAGATTTCTAATGTTTAGACTAAGAGAGTCCATAATGTCGTTCCAGATTAATCAGTTGATAATCAATAATCTTAACGGCATTTGACTAATATGTTTCCCTTTCCAGACCCTCCCAACACCACGCATTTACCAAGAAAGATGAATCGTTGCACACTTATAATACTGGTTATGGGACAAAACCTAACGAAGCCTGATTTTTAATTTCTCTCTCAGGGTTGGAAAAAAGGAATGTCTAAAAGTACTCTTTAAATTTTACAGAAGCTCCCCAGTGTCCTAAAATGACGACAGTTGCACACTCATACTGTTGACCACTGAACAGAACTTAGCTTAACATGGATTTCGATTCACGTCCCAACGAAATTAATGAATTATTTTGGAAATGAATTCCTAGTTTCTCCTAGATGCATCCCGATGACTTAGAAGACGGAATCTTAGAAGTCTGTGACTTTGATGACTGTGACTTAGAAGGCCGGGATTGGCTGTTGATTCAGGATAATCATGGCATGACTTTGTACACACGATTGGCTGTAGATTGAGCTAAGATGATGAGTGATAATTTATAAGGACTTAAATTAAAATTCAATGTTGAGTTTGGAAAATCCCTTTATTCAACAGTATGTTATAACCTACTAAAACCAAACACTATCAAAAACTCAATGCTTACATTCCATTCCAGGTAAAACATTAACTTTGTTTAACAAATGCAAGAAAGTACTCGTCACAGAAATAACTGAAATAGAAATAAAAACTCACTCGTAATAGAAATTTGTGACATGGTATAAAAATTTGTTTTTCGTATACGTGTTGTTAAGAAAAGTCAAAGATAAGACCAATCATTGGATAATCAGTACAGTTAGCGTGTATTTTAATGAAAACGTATAAAATCATCAATGGCGCTGTACGATAATACATCATTATGGAGGCTAGCCGCCTTTTAGAGTGGGGTATGAAGGGTATCTTGTTTCGCGTTAGAGATAGGACAAAAATGTGAATTGAAATGTTGTAGAACGTAGCAAAATAATTACAAGGTGTTTTTGTCTCCCCTCAAAAATTGAAAATGAACACTGAAATGAGCTGCATACAATCACCATTCACACTTACACAAATCGAACATTCAAACAGTGTAGCAAAAAAAATTACTTTACACAAAACGCAAAGCGTTTATCTTTAAGAATACTGCATGCTTGCACAAACTTAAAAAAATGCCTCTTATCATCTATTCCAGTTTCTCAACGTTTACACTGATGCATGCAGATTTATAACATTCTGAGCCTCCTGAGCCCCTGTGGCGGTTACATGTGCCTTCCATGATCT
Source organism: Amaurobius ferox (assembly GCA_951213105.1). NCBI lineage: Eukaryota > Metazoa > Arthropoda > Arachnida > Araneae > Amaurobiidae > Amaurobius > Amaurobius ferox. The sequence goes on along the minus strand of OX578147.1, from coordinate 52,765,004 downwards.
ACTGATGTAAACATCTAGCAGCTATCGTATCTCTCCGACCAAGGCGACATCTGTTGAATCAGCCAGCTGCCAATAGGCTTATGATGCCACCTCTCTCCAATGATGTATGTTGGATCGTCGCCACATCTGAAAGACATCTTTGTATACAACTGCAAGTATCAAAGTGCAAATTCCATTTCAAATTGACATTGAGTAAGAACTTTGGTCGTTTTAAATGCTTTCAAGATGTGTTTCATTCTCATGCGCGTTGCATGAGCCCTATAACATTATTGGCGCTAATTTGATCGCTTGCATAACTCTTAAAACTATATATGCATGCCAAGTTTCGAGGCTGTAGTTCAATATTTTAAGAGTGTATATATATATATATATATATATATATCTTTCCCAATTATAGTGGCTAACATACATAAAAAAAATTATATATAATTATTTATTAATTATATATATAAAAAAAAATGAAAAATAATAAACTAAGTCAAAAAAAAAATTAGAAAAATTAAAAAATCGGAAAATGAGATGCATTAACATTAATGTTTTGAATCTTATTTTCGCAAAAAAATTGTAACTTTTGCCAGTATTGAAACTACGATTTGTGCGCCCTTATAATGGTGTATAGTGGCATTCTCGTTTATCCAGCTTTCCTATAAATTACTTGTTTAGTAAAAATGTTCATCTCTGATTCATGTTCATATTCAGGATTGCACACATGGGATGCTCATATTCTAAATTGCTTGTCCGATCTCCAGCTTAGACTCACTGGACGGGTCTGGAAGTATTATTGTGAACGTTCGTACTGCCTCCTTGGTAGAATTTCGACTTGTTCATTCCGGTGCTTCTAGATAATTAAGCTGTTGAGGTTGATCGTGTATACACTTGGTGGAAGAAGAAGGGTTCATGCCGCTTGGTAATGCAAATTTTCTTAATGTATCCGATTTTCATTTTTTTCATTTTTTGATGCCTGTAGTCTGGGTTGGAGTATTTATAGTAATGTATTATTGCTCTACCTGAAACAGGCATGTGTTTGGGTTAGTTAGAGATAAATATTCAGACCTGAGGAGGAATTTAACTCTGACTAATCATCGAATTTGGGCTGGTGCTGTTCTCTTCTCTTATCGGCATTATGGCCGCGAATTTGCTTCTATGGTGATGTTAATATTACTTGATTTTTTTTTTTATTATTACATATTTCTAATATATATATATCAGTTATATACACACACACATATATATATATATATATATATATATATATATATATACATATATCTACTGATATTCCGAAGGTACCATGTACTCTGTTGTTATATTGTGATTTGCAATCCCAATGTGACATTGCTGTTTTGAAAGGTGAAACAAGACCTGAGAAGATGGTCCCTCTTACAGCGAGACAATATGTATAACGCTCCCTATAACGCAGTTGGACCGGACGTGGTTCGAAAAAGAAAGAGGGGACTTTTCATATTCAAGTCAGCATCAGGCGCTATGGCAAACGGATGGGGTTGAACTTCCTGACCCGAGAGGTCAATTAATTTTCACATGGACATGGGAAAATATCCGTGAGAACTCTCTGCACCAAAAACTCAAAGATCTGATATTTCAAGGGGGGCTTTGGCCAGTAAGACAGCCGGAAGGCGGAGTTTATATATTTACTGGACCAATGACAGACTGGGGGCCTTAGAGAGAAGGGAGAGACGGAGTGAAACTTTAAACTCTAAAAATTTGAAAATCGAATGGGGAGTGGAATTTGAACTGTGCTGAAAGGAGGTCGACAATCGTGGACACGGAGCCCATCGGAGAAAGCCGCCGACAAGCCCGGGTCGACAGTGATGACCGAGGTAGGCTAATTCCTTACATGTATCTTGCACGAAGGCCTATTGGGGAGTATATATATCTCTCTCTTTTAAGCTAAGCTAGCGTTGGGATTATTGAAAGCTTTGTTGAATTTACAGATGCATGTGGGAAATGTATTTCACACGTAAGGTAAAATGTGATAAAAGAAATTTTCAGTATTTGAATTAAATATTGTAAGTGGGAGATTTATCCTATAGGTAAAGTAGGATGGAACGATATGTTATTAATAATGGTTTTCAGAATATAATTGCATAATTGTAGAATAGATGGGTTGTTATGAATAATGGAATATTAAACAATGAATGTGTAAGTGTTGATTTTGATAAGATGTTAGTAATAATGGATATCACAAAATAAATGTTTATTTGTTATTGTTTTAAAATTTGTCTCTTCATTTTAATTTCTTGTAAAATGCATTTTAATTTACTTCCCTTTACGAAAACGGCCAACTTAGCGTCCTTACTGGACGTGTGGTCTTCCACATACTATTTTAAAATACCTTTTCTTAAATTTACTTATACTTTAATTTTAAAATTCTTTCTTTAATTTAATCCCTATTTTACACAAAAAAAATTCAATATTTTCATTTTTATAAATTCCAATTATATTTTTTCTCTTCTTTAAAATTTACATTGCAGCACGTAACAGGTCAAAAGGCAGCAAAATTGCTAAAAGGGTGCAAATATCTTGAGTCCAGGTACAACTGATCACGAGCGCCAAATATGGGAAGGGTGCAAAAGTTTTTTTTTATTTCAGGTTCAAAACTGGTCAAAACGGCACCAAAAATGGTACTGTAGTTTAAAAAAAACCTTGATTTTGTTTCTAACATATGGTGCATTTAAGCATATATATTCAAATGAGCTTTAAATCTGTACATAAAAAATGTACATAACAAAATATTCATCGATATTTCATATTTGACTGGATTATATCAATCACGTTCTTAAGTTTTAAACATTATTATTGATATTTTCAGGGATTATATATATTGATAAGGAAATTATTGGTATTTTCAATTTATTAAATAAATGTTTTATTTTAGCAAAACTTGTTGAAACTCATGCATTGTACGCAGTACGGGTAATCTTCTACAAATGCACGTATATAACTTCTAATCTACGAGAACATAAGTAGTACATGTATATTTGTATATATTTTGACATATATTAGAGTCATCTGTTTTACGTCATCTATATTTTATTTGACAAAGATTTTAGAAACTCATATGTTGTAGTAAGGGTAATATTTACGGGGTTATTGATATTTTCATTTTGTTACTTCATCTGTTTTATATTGGCAAATATTGTTGAAATTCATATTGCAGTATGGTTATCTTCTAATAACACACAGGAATGTCTTCTAATCTATGACAATAAAAGTAGTAAGGGTACAATTTTAGCCCACACAATTTTATAGCTTTCCTTGTGGTATATATTTGGATTAATTACGGCCTTCATGTTTAAAAATAATGGAATTATTGATATTTTCAATTTATTATGTCATCTGTTTTATTTTGGACTTTAGAAATTTATAAGTTGTTGTTCATGTAATCTTCTACTAATGCAGTTTTATCATCTAATATTAGCGAGTATATATAGTTCGTGTTCCATACAATTTTAGCACTTTTACTTTTCATATATTATTCAATTAGATATTTTTGTATATTTGTTTACAAGCGCGAATGGATATTTTAATCTCCTGGGCTGACAGTAAAGAAAATTTTGTATAATTTTGAACAGAGATCCTTAAACTTATTTTTAGGAGCATTAAATTAAATATTTTAATAGAATATTTTGATTAACAATGTCATTTAGTATACTATAATAATTTGCGCATGATTGTGAATTTTAAGCTTCTTTATATTATATACTCCTTACGAAGAATGGAAATACAGCTAGTCTAAAATAAAAGACTACATATGCTTAAATGTATCAATTTTTATTGTTTTATACGTATTTAGACGATGAAAAAAATAAGATCAATTCCGTTACTCTAGGACAAGCCGTTTTCGATATAATTTTAGTTTTTGCATCTTTAGTACGCAGCGTTTGAAAACTCGCCCAGTTGTAAAATGAAAACGAATGTTGAATTAAAAGTGCACATTCTGTGTTATTGCAAACAGTGATACTTGTTATTTTGTGTAATTAAACTTAATTTAATGAATTATTTTAGATATAAAGAGAAACTGACTTTGAGTCTGTTGAGAAAGCTATGCGCTGCGCACATCAAAATTTTTGTCTCAGGATACTTGTACGGATGTACTTCTTTGTTGGAAGTGTTTTTACTGTGCCTTCAATATATGGTAATGTATATGGAATAATGCCAAAAATCTAGAGTTTTCGACGGGCTACACATTTTGAGACCTCTAGAACACGGCAAAACTACTTGTAAAGTAACGTCTGTGTGTGCAGCATTACAATATATGTATCTTCTCTAAGTAGAATACAAATGGACTGAATTTCATTCATTTTTTTGGGGTTAAATCATTGAGAGTGACTCTGGTGCTGATTAGATTTTGGTATAATTCGAGTTAAAAGAAATAAAATTATCTGTGTCCACTGTAACTGAAAAACTAATAGACTGTTAATAGGCCACTTCACACAATTTGGTAGATAAGTCGCATATGGGTTTTCCTGGTGCTAATTAGATTTTGGTATTATTCCGAAAATAAAAAAAACGGGTTTTATGTGAAATATCGCACAAAAATCGTCAAGATCTAAAATAAAGTGCTACTTATGACCAAATGGTTGATCTATATCTAATTTTTAGTGATGTAAAAAATACGACGAATCGTCTAATTTTAGGTCCAGCCATTTTTGAGATATTTTAGTCTTTTCGCATTTTTGCAATTCCGTTTTTGAGAATAAATTCAGTTACCAAATGCAATCAAAAACTGAATTAAAAGTGTAAATTCAGTGCAATTTCACTTAATTATGCGTGTTATGTAATTCGGTTAAACTCAATTTAAAGACTTATTAATGAAACATAGAGAAAATGAATTTGAATCTGAAGGGAAAGTCATGTACTGCCCACATATTTTTTATTTTACAATGTATCCAATTATTGATATCTACACAATCAAAAATTTTTGGATTATTTAAAATCATTAATTAAATCGTAATTTATTTAGAGCGTTATTGGATTCCCTATTAACTGAATATTCTGTAAACCGGGTATTCGGATAAACAGATTTTGAGGTTTTCGGAACTACACCAGTACAGTCCTTGAAGCCTTGCTGTATGCGTTTTTAGTACTAAAAACAGATCATTATATGTCCCACATTTGTGAAAAATGCATATTCCAATAAATAATTTTAAATATAATTTAATGACATTCAACTACGCCAAATCTCTTAATAAACTGTTAATCACAATGTTCTCAACTAATACTCCTCCGTCAAAAATTGATACACATTTTTCTTCACACTGATGACTCTAACTGTTTCAAGAAAACTAATCTAAATATGTTTAAGTATCTTTAAGGCTTACCAAATTCCCTTCCAATGATCAAGTCAACAGAGGATTTACGTGTCACTACTTTAATCCAAAGATTACGAACAGCTGTTTGAGAAAATTTTGAGAAAAACATGTTTTGCCAAGCGTGTATTAAAATGGAATAAAGTAAAAAATTAACAGCCAAGTTGAATATGTGAAAGTTTCATTTTTAAATGGTGTATTGGATTTCTCATTTAATAATTTCATTTTGATTTTAAATTATTTTATTTGATTTTAAATGTACTTTTTTTTACAATTAATTCTAATCTTCGTTTAATTATATTAAGATGTATAGAACATATAATAAGATAGTTTTAAATTAATTTCTTATAGTTCAATGTTGTCCTACACAGAACACCTATTAACGTAATAAATGATGTACCATTAATCTTATTATCAATTTACAAGAAATGGTTCTTTAAATGGCATTAAAAGATATATACATTTTATATATACAAGGTCTTATATACTACGAAAATGCTGAGTGACTCTGTTACTTGTTACAGATTGATGTGTAACATTAATCTTCTCGCATACTTGGGATGGGAATATGATGATGTGTGTTGTGTATGGCGATGGTACAAGGAAAGCTTAGGCAAATGTTTCATACATTTGGGAGAGGTAAGTTTTTATATGTTTTTTAGTTTTGATAGATTAATAGAATAAAAGGTTTTTTCTTTAAGATCAAATCACAAACATGGAATTTTTCAGTGATGAAATCTTTGCAGTTACACCATATCTCGAAAGTTTTATTGGGGCATCTCGCAAATTGATCTTTATCAGATATACTGGTCTGGATTAAACTTATATTTTCGTCTTTATTAACTTCTAATTGAATTTGTTTCTTTTCGTATTCCAATATTATTTTCGTTCTGTTCCCTTTTCATTACGTTTTGTCGTTTTAATATCAACTCCAATAATTTGCATGGGTCATATGGTGCCTTGATCTGCAAAAATGTCTAAATCTAGAATTGGATATTTCCTCATTAGTGGGAATGTACAATGTAAAAATTCTGAATATTTGCAGGTTGCCACAGCAAACAGTTTATTAGCAGATTCTAAGTAAGAATTCTCCATTTATAAGAAAGTTTTTTTTTGTCCACTGTATTTTTTTCACCATTTGAATACCATCAAGTTTTTTACGAAGTAAAGTCTAAATTTTTTGAATATATATTGTGGGAATAAATCTTCCATACCTCTGTTATCATATCACAGACGGAAGGGTAAACATCAGCGAATTCTGAATTTTTTCCGTTAATCTGAGATTTTTATCTATTCCAAAGCAGATTGTAAAATCTTACTACATCGCTTCGAGATGAGAGCTCTAAAGCATTTACCTCATCTTGACGTCCAACTACGCAATTATATTATTTCCTTGTCAGAGACACATTTGCAACAAATCTGAATGGGATTCTAAAATGTGCTGAGTTACAGTTTTATTTCGGGTGCACGTATGAGTGTCTTGAAAGTATCAAATGAAGGTTAGCGAATTGGGCGTTGTGGCAGGTCGAGCCGTTTTCATCTACTCACTTTTCCATTTCGGAAAAGCAGGTGAGCGGTCATGGCCCTTAGCCTTGAGCCCTTGAACACAATTTTAAGCTTATCAATCTCGTCAAGAGAAATCAGCTAAATACCTGATATAAAACTTTTATACTTAAAATATATATATCACTAGCACTAACTGTGCAAATTCATTGATTTTCGTAAAATTCTTCAGTGCTGTCATATTTAACATCGAAAACTTAATTATTTTAACTCGAATTTTCATTTTATTAAATATCAAAAGTAATAACCAAATTTTAACACTAAAACAATCAACGTGCAAGTTAAAAAAAAACGAAAATAAATTCAAATTATGCCTCAAATTTTAAACTTGAAATCAAATGCGAAAGTTGAAAACATATTTTTTACAAAACATATACAACGTTATATTTTACAAAATTTATATTCAGGTCAAATGTCCACATTTTTACCTCAAGCTTTTTGGTTAAATATGTTTTTCACCCCGCGATATTAGGAAAGTTCCCTTTTTAGTTTTTTCCCCCTATTGTTATTACTTTCCTTATATACATAATGTATAAGGAAAGTACTGTGACGGGGTCGAAAATTCGAATTTGAGTTTTCGACGGGAGAGCACCTTTCGAGCATCCCTGATCACGAATCAAACATTTTTGAGGGGATGTCTGTGTGTGTGTGTGTGTGAAAATATATGAGTGTGTGTGAGTGTCAGTGAGTCTGTGGAGACGATATCTCACGAACGAATGGAGCGAATCGAATGAAATTTGGTACAAAAATCACAATCCGTGCTTTTCCCCCTTAATTTTCGAGTGAAATATTGAAAAAATCATCAAACCATCAAAACCTTTTATAAAGATACGCAAATAGATATTTCTTATGTAATTTTCCATTAGAAAACGATTGACATAAAATTTTGAACTCTAACATGAACCGTTCTCGAGATATTGCACATTTTTCAAATGAATTTATCAAAACATCCCGTAAATTAAATAAAAAATATTAACTTTTGAGAAACATGTTCACTTTTCATATGTAATGTCATGCGATAAATTTGGTGACATCATTCTCGTGGATATAGTTCGTTGCATTCATGAGAAAAGATACTTCGAGTAATACTTTTATATTTGAACGCCAATAATCATTTATCAGAAGGTCAATAATCATTTATCGCTATAAGAATAACTTATTTCTTTGTTCATAACGCTTGACGAGATATTGGCGACGAATTTGGCAGCATGTCGCCAAATTCGCGTCTTTTTTTTTTAAATGTTGCCAAATTAACGAAAAATCTCGCTAAATGGAAAAAATGATGCTAAATCAAAGAAAATGACGACTAATTGTCGAAAATTCAATATCGTAGAAAGAATAAAAGTATCTACTATAAGAAAAACCTATTTTTTACTGTCAAAGTAGTAAATCCATTGCATCATATAAGGAAAGTCATGTGTCACTCACATCAGATTTTTTTTAACTGTAAAAGTAGTAAATTCATTGCATTATACAAGGAACGTCATGTGTTGCACACATCAGATTTTTTCCAATTTTCCCAACTAGCCTGGAAAAAATACTTCCATAAATTATTTTTAGCACCGAATGATAGTACATCCTTAATATTTATACATTTGAAACTACAAATATATAACTTTATCTCGCGAAAGCAGTCTTAATATTTGTTTATGCATCGACATTTTCTCTTGAAATATGAGTATTTACATATATGATAAGTAAATATCTATAAACATTAAAACACAAAAAGACATGAATAAAATGTTAAAAATTAAGGGAATTGCTCTCAACATTTCTCACAAATTATTTCTTTTACAATTTTGTTCCATTTATTTAACTCCTAAACAACTAAACATTTTAAATTGATGTGATATGGACTCATATTTACCCACACGCGGAGTATTTGGAACAAATGTAAATGAATATTATATTTTGCTTTCAAGAGCAGCACACGATTTGCAAAAGTGATAAATGTATTTCCTTTAAATATGTAAATAAATGGATAATTCAGTGCGCAATCAAATAACTTTGAAAAATGCTAAACAAAAAACAGCTGTAGATGGCAAGTTCTTAAATGGAGATGTGAAACAAGAAGATTAATTCTGTAACTTTAATAAAAGGAGATGTTTTAAAAGTTCGGTAATCTGAATTATTTGAAGAGCAAAATAAACTTGAAGCGACTGTTTTGAAAGAACGGATGGAAGTTGAATAATTTAATTGGTAGCAAAAGGCATGTAAACATGGTAAACCATTCAATAACGTTTGATTTCAAGAAATATTGTAAACTTAAAAAGGAAAATATTTAAAAAAGAATGTTATTCTCAAGGTGTGCCAGAAAATCTTGAAACTACCTTTTCTTTCATGAACTGTTAGCCGTAGATATATGTTTCTATATACAAATGTTTTAAATAAAGTTACAATTTATTATATAACAGTTTGAAATCAAGACACGTACTTGTACAAAAATGCTAATTTGCCATTTCTGGCCCTTCAATCCAATGGCCCTTCTATCCAAATGACCCATCAATTCAATATTGGGGGGGCGGGGATAAATGCAAGGACTATGGCCCCTCAATTAAAAATTGGGGGATAAATTCAAGGACGATGACCCCCCCCCAATCCAATAATTGGGGGAATAAATACAAGGATTATGGCTCTCAATACAAAAATTTCCAATTACTAATAGCTCTTGATTAACGTGTAAAATTCATAAATATCCCATTCTTTTACAAGCAAAATTTACATAAATTTGAAAGGTTAAATTTTATGACTTAAAACACTTTACCACGTTTACTAATCCATCATTTTCGAATAACCTTCAGAGCCATATAAAATAAAAATAAAATATTTCAGGAATTTTTTTTCTCACTGTATTTAATCACCCTTAGGATGTATCAAGGTGTACTAGAAAGTCCTTTAAAACTTTGTTTAAAATGGGGACTATGGGTATGCATAATATGGGGGTATTTGCTGCCAAATTAACATGAATCGCTATTCATTTTGTGTACAACCCCCAATTTTTCAGCAAAAATACTGCCACAAATTTGAACTGCAATGTCTTGAAAAATATTTCTAGTAAAAAAAATCGAACTGTTTTTAATTTTACATGGTAATGCAAGAAGAAATTTTTTAGCAATTTTGCAATAGGAAAATTTTGGATTGAAAGTTCGTATAGAAATCTTGATTTCATATTTTTCAGACAAATACTTCTTGATTTAAAACTGTTAACAGATAAATAATTGCAGCTTTATTTGAAACATTTTGGTAATCGAAAGTATAGGGTTCAGAAACCTGTATAAATAAATTCATCCTGCATCAATTCATTTTGAAAACAGTAGAGAATTGCATCCAGTATTTCTCATTAATCATCTCATTTACATGTTCCCCCCGCTTTGTTCCGGTCTAATTTTGGTCGTATTAGACAGATTCAGACTTCTACCACGGTGTGCCAGGGGTTCCAACAGGAGTTGCGTTCTATTTTCCTTTACTATGCATTTATGTATTACAAGCATGTTCTGAACTTGTTCCAGATAAGTAGGATAAGTAACAGCAATAACAAATACGTTTAAATTTGATTTAACTAGCTAGTAACAGACGGACTTTGAATGGACTCGTACATATGACGTATTCGAGCCGTGAAAGATTTCAAATCAAAACTTAATTTAACAAATAAATTATGAAATTAGATGTATACAAAAATAATTCCAGTTTTTGAGAATCTTAAACAAAAGAACAGAGTTTTTATTATTCGAATTGTAGTTAAACAAATTAAAATACAGGAAAGCAATGGGGTCAAAGTAACACAATTAAATCACCAAAATATATTTCCATTGATTTGAGTTTTTATTGTATGTATCATAGAGTCATCGCTATAACTCCTTGGTATGTTTTTTATTTAATCACGTACTTCTAGAAACCGTGTAAAAAATATAATAGCGAAGCTATTGGATTCATTTTTAACTTTTGTACAACACTGTGTTTTAAAGCTATCTGTCGGAATCGCGGGGAGCATGCTTATTTAAAAATGGGCGCTTTACTCTGTTACAGTTCGATTTGATGATTCAAATTGTGGTTCTGCAAATATGCGTGTAATTTCACGTATGCATATAAAATTTCATCTTACGATCTATTGTAGTTTTTAAGTAAAATGGATAACACAATTATATCAAATGATGATTTAGTGTCATTAGGAATCGAGAAAAGACTTCGCTCCGCTCATCCATACTTAACTAATTATATTTTAAAACGATGTAATATATATTTATCTTCACTCACACGCAATACTTCAGAACAGAAATAAACGAATATTACATTGCATTTTCAAAAACAACAAAATATTCGCAAAAGTGACACATTTTTTTTTTCTTTTAACAATGTAAATAAAAGGATAATGCAGTGCACAATCAAATAAATATCTTTGAAAAATATTAAATCAGTTATATATTAAATCAAACAGCTGTAGATGGCAATTCCTTAAATCGAAATATGAAACAAGAAGATTAATTATAAACTTTAATAAAAGCAGCTGTTTATATAAGCAGTTTATATAGCAGCTTTAATAAAAGGCTCGGTAAACTGAATTATTGGGAGAGCAAAATAAATAAATAAATTTGAAGCGATATTTTGAAAGAGAGTGTGGAAGTTGAATAATTTAATTGGTGTCATAAGACATATAAATATGGCAATCCATTCGATAACAATTTAACTTTCAAATAAAATTGTAAAATTTAAATGGAAAATATGTAAAACAAATAGTGAGTAATTATGTTACTCGTTATAGATGGATGAGAGACATCATTACTTTCCCATATTTTGAGTGGAACAAGGCTGGCGTGTGTTGTGTATGATCATACTACTAGCTAGTTAGGGAAAGGTATTTTTTGGTTTTTAATCTTTTTAACACTTTACAACATAGTTGAAAAGTGTTTATGACTTTGGTCATTCTGTCTGTCTGTCTGTCCGTTAGCACGATAACTGCCGTAAAAATAACTTTATCAAAATGAAATTTTAGCATGTTTTTCAGACGGTCTGTGGGACCTATCGGAATATAAATGAATAATATCACCGAATTAGTTTTGGATTGAACCTGTGTTGAAAAAATGAAATACATTGAACCCTATGGGACATAATTTTTCAAACATTTTTTAAGCGGATGTAAAATTCACAGATTGCTTCGAATGTTTTAGGAAATATTCAAATTATCCCAAAAAATATATATAAACATTTCAGTAAAATATATTAGGTAGTTTTTTAAATAAAAATTATTTAATATAGCGAGAAAAACAAACTCAATTAAATTCTGACTTTTGCTATATCCTTCAGACAGAACAAAGAGATATATTATGTAATATATATCTTTCTTTCATTGTTTTATATATTATAGAGGTTTCATATTTTAAAATAAATATGGTGGATAACAATTTTTCAAATTTTTAAATAAAATAAATTATTATAGTATTGTGATGAATGGAAGGATTTGAAACATGTTTATGAATGAAATGCTGCTTTTATATAGAGGCGATTTATATTTCGATGACATCATTTGAATACAGTTAATATGTTTTCGATGACGCTTTCAAATACAATAAATTATTGTAGTATTATGATAATTTTAAAAATATTGCTGAGGAATGTATCGCATTTTAGAGATGTTTAAACCAGGCAATTTATATTTCAATGCCGTTATTTGAATGAAGTTTGTTTTCTTCGATGAAGCTTTTAAATATAATAAATAAATATAGTATTGTGATAATTTTAAATATATTACAGAGGAATGTATCGCATTTTAGAGATGTTTATATAAAACTGCATTGAAGTCGAAAAGTGTTTCATAATCAATGCTTTATGCATGATTGATCTTGCTTGTTATTTTCTGATTTATTTATTTATTTTATTCTTCTGGAAACATACAGTTTCCATAGATTAACAATCGCACAAATTGAGAGGTCGCGATTATGGTATCCTATAATATCACATCACTGGGAATTTGCAAGTTCAACATGGTTCACAATTCATGTTTCTTATAAAAACCCGTAAGCACTCATAATAATATCGGAATTATTGCCCCTGTGTGTACACTCTATCTCTGTCTATACTACAATGAATATTCTCAATCAAATAAAATTGATTGTAGCTGACTTAGTTGATTATTTTAAAAGATAGAAACACGAAAACAGTAAAAATGTGACATAGAAAGAAAATGTTAATTTCAAGGTTATTGAGCATTGTTTAATCACTAGGAATCAACGACAGGAATGTACGAGATGCGTACATGGAAGGTATTAAATGACTTTGATATGCCATTGGCTGCTGGCATGTTTTCAGCACAAATCATTGGATTTGGCACTTCTACGAAATCACAACCAATAAAACCGAATATTAGCCCTTTGCACTTCTTCATCCCTAAGTTATTTAAAGAGTCACGTGCATGTAAAACAACCTAAAAGTTTTCAAGATGTTTAATGTTATATTATCAGGGCCTATAACTTGGTGACACCAGTAATGCGTGTGAAGATATGCAGTAATATTTTTCCCGAATTCAAATGTGCTTTTTTGTTAAAGGAGACCATTTTAAACATACTTTAAACTAGATTCCTGTGAATATGTATTGTATAATTTCTAAATATGGAAACAATTTATTTATAATCATCTGTCAAATAAATGTCTTATGTGACATATTTAGTGTTGATTCTTATTAATTAGGTAATGGTCAACAATTTTGTAGTTTACGTTTATCTTCTATCCAGCTTTATTGCCAAGTTAAATATCATAGCTTCTACAGTTCCTCGTTGAGAGCGCTGTAGTCGTTTTTGTTCAATCAAACTGGTTACTATACTATAGATGAACCTAACGTATATGGCAAGGGACTTTTCAGAAAGAACTTTGTGGGCTGATTAAAGTGTCAATCCTATATATCATTGATACTATGTGTATGTCTTCTGAACACCAGTCATATTGCTTCTGAAGAATACTTATATAGTTTCTCACTTAGTTTATATGATCATTATTTACTTCAGTGATTAGGCATGTCAAATTTGAATCTTATTCTGATTTTTGTTTAACATATTCTACTTTTAATATGTGAAACGAATACACTGTTTCTGGGAATATATTTAAGCAATGTCCTCTTTTCCTCTTAACTTTTCTTGGAAGAATATGAGGCCCATGAAAAATAATGGTTAGAAAGGTTAATGGATTTCTATCTCCCGAATGTATATTTATTTATGTTCAAAGAATGTTAGCAGTACGGGGAAGTGCAACATATACAATTTTATTATTATATCCTATTAAATAAACATTTTAAACATTAATAACATCATTTTTGCAGCGATTATGAATAATTCTAGAAATTAATATGGTGTAAATAATATAATATTACAAAATAAATCTACAGTAAATTAGAAATGATGCAACAGATAGTATTAGAATCCGGACTGGATAAAGTATAATTCTTTTTTTGAAGAAAAATCATAATCATTTTATTTTGAATTAAGGCTCTACTTGAATCAGGCGCTAAATAAATGTCCACTACGTGTCCGGGTCTTAATATAATTAAAATCACTACTTAATATACGTCTATTAATATGAAAATAAATGCCCGCTGTTAAAATAATACATAATCTTATAACACCATGCTCAATTTCAAAGTCGTCTGTTTGAAATATAATCATTCTCGTAATAAAAATAAAATCTCCAAATCACAAAACGACAATCCAAATTGACAATATATTTAGTATACCGCTCATGAAAACGGGAAAGGCCGTGGAATAAATGGCTCCTACACTCCCACATATACGCATGTGCGAATATTGGCGTAAGTTGAGTAGGCCAATGAATTTCAATCCCAGGATCCAGATTTCAAGGGAAAAACGGATGGCTGACTAAAAAGTTGTAATAGTTCGTTCGCTTAAAAAATGAGAACCAGTAATTAGACATAAATACTTAATTATAATACAAATTTGGATATACTTATTATTTAATTTTATATACAATGTACTTTGAAGGAGTTTCGATTTTCCTAAAATGAATGCTTCTGTTTGTGTTGTTGAAATTGTAAGATTAAATTTTATTGTCCAGTTATTAAACATTTGTAAAATTGTTGAATTGTAAAATTGTTGAAATTAATTCTAATTGTGATCTGACTTTTTATGAAATTATAAGTAGAACAAATACTATTATTTTGGAAATGTTATTATTTATGCCTGATTTTAAAATTGAGTCTGCAAGAATGATCCATAGTAGTGAGCCGAGATGACATGATCATTGAGGGCAACACTAATTAAGTTAAGAATTTATTCCATATATACCGTCATTTAAGATAATGAATATATGTTTAAGTGTCTGTTTGAAATATAATCATTCTCATAATAAAAATAAAATCTCCAATTATCCTCCCAGTCACTTTAACTCTATAAAGAAAGGTCCATGAGTGTGCACGTTGGGTTTATCTATAGTAAGAAGACCATGACCAATCGATTAACAGTAGCGCCGAAAGCAGGGAATTTAAACAGTAAAGATAACAAACAAAGCGAGGTTGAAAAGTTAATCACAAAATTATAGAGCAAATTCTAAAATTACAGAGGAAATGGAAATCGACATTATGATCGAACGGAACGAGTAAGACAATAAATACCAGTTAAAATTGTATCATCAGGGCTTGTAACAATATCTGTCTATTCTTTCTCAAATTCAAATGTGCACTGTTGCAAATGAAAGGAACTTTGAGTATGCGATAGGTTTGTGCATGTGAATCTTGTTTATTTTAGCATTCAAGAATAACACAGCAATGTGCCAATATAACTATTGTGTTAAATAAATGCCATTTGCAACAGTTTTATTGTGAATTCTACTCATAGATAAGTCTCTACAGTTTTATGTAATTGGGTTTTTCGTCTATCTGGCTCTGTTTCCAAATTTTCTATCTTAAATTTTAAAATTATTTACTAGGGACGGTTTTTATTCAATCAGTCATGGTCACTTTAACTACAGACAATTCTATCAGGGGGTGGAAAATCCTAGTGATTAACGAGCTGGGATTGTACTCGAACGACCCTAGTTCGATTCCCGGCTCTGCGTAAATTGTCTCCGTGCTTACGCGGAGAACTGGCACATTAAATATGTGTTTCCGTAAGTCCTTCCGAGAGATTGGTGGTAGGAAAATGAGCATGCGGTTGCCGCCCCACTGGGTTCCGGTCTAAATTAAGTGCCAATTCCCGGCCGTCCAAACAGATACCTCACAATTTCGGGTAGGTCGGTCGGTTTGTGTCTACGAATATGAAGACAGACCTAACGTGTAAATTCATGGAACTTTTCTTACAAAGATATTGGTGTGATTAATGACTTTCATAGAAAACCTGCATAAATGTGTGGAACATTATTGCTGAGAACGTTTTTCAATGATATCTATGTCTGTTTCTGGGAACATGATAGACCAATACCAAGTTGGCATACAAAGAGGATGTTACGTTTATTTCAGTTAGCACTATCCATCAGTTAATCTATTAATAAAAAATGAGGGAACATGCATTGATATATATAAAAAAGTAAAGACATTTACATTTTTTACTCATCTGGGGGATAATTGTACAATGGAATTCACATTTTGTAGTAACCTTGAAACAATTCTATCATCTAGAAATGTTGGTGCAAAAACCACATCTTGTATGTAATACGAAATTATTGAGGCTCTCCGAATCGCTATTTCCTTGAAACTGTATTATCTACTGATATGGAAATATACACTGGTATATAAATAAAAATTCGATGTCAGCAGAACATGACTTTCCCTGAAGTTTCCCTGATTCACGTTCTCCTTATTTCTTCAACCATTCATTAACTTGAGTTTAATTGCTCAAAATGACACCCATAATTATTTTAAATTACACTGCATTTACACTTTTAATTCAATTTTCGTTTTCATTTGGTAACTGGACTTATTTTTAAAGGTGACGTATTAAAGGGTGAACACATGCATTCTTTGTCAGATCAAAACCCAATTTCCAAATTTAGTACAATTAAGTAAATTTACATGAGTTGAGCAGTTCCGAAATGAGGTCAAATTTTGTCAAACATAACTACGTCTTTGACAAACAACATATATGTGTATTAACAAAATATCATGTTATCCAAATGATAATAAATACCAGCAACATTTGAACAAAATCAAAGTGGTGTGACAGAAAATTATGTTGATTAAATTCTGATAAAACTAACGTGATTAAATTTTGATAAAATGGCCATTCTTACTTTATAAGTTTCTACACTTGCAAATTAGTTTTCAATCTAAGGAATTTTCATTTTATGTTTCTGAAATCGGATATTATTTCAATTTTGGAAGAAAAGTATTAAAAACTCTGGGTTATATTAAGGGAGTTAAATAAAATGTCATTTTCAGCTGTTTCTGATTTGCACTTTTTACTAAACATGTTTTTTTGTAAAGTAAAAGTATAAACTTTTCCATACCTATTCTAAAAAATTACAAAAATATCAAAATTGAAAAATGAAAAAAAATGAAATCCACACTGGTTTCTGCCGTGAATTTTAAACTCGCACTTTATTTTAGATAAGTGGAAGCATTTATAGAAGACTGCTTTTATTAATATTTAGACAAAGCGACCACTATGTTTCTTTTGTTTCAATTAATTATATATATATATATATATATATATATACCATATAATTATATATATACCAAATTATATACCAAAATGTAATTTCATAAATAGTGTAGAAAATATATTCAAACTGCGATAACTCTTATTTTAATTTACATTTCTTTGTATTTAAGTTGGAAAATACGAATAAAAATCGTCTGCTGTATAAACTCATTGGGTTTAATTCCAGTATTTACCAACATGATATCATTTTGTTTTCAATAAAATTTGCTGAAAAAATATCATCTGTATAACGCTATCTCTGTAGAAGTTGTATTTTTATTATTTTCTCGACACCCCTTAGATCTAGTGCCTGGAAACATGGACTAAATTTTATGTGGGCTATTATAAACCTACCCACAAAATTTCATGAATTTCGGTGCAGTCGTTCTCTTCTGCGATAATGAGACAAACACAAACACATAAATATTTTCAATTTTATTTATACTGATTTGCCTCAATGTATTTTAAGTAGTAGGACTAATTTTACATGGCAAATGCATACAAACGTCACACAAATCTAAATTATGTTACTTGTTTCAGAATTACTAGCATTCAAAATATTTCTTTAAAAGCATTTCATTAAAAATATTTGTGTTATTTTACTTTAAAGCACATTTTTTATTTTTGTATTTGACTGCAGTACCACCTTCGTAAATTTAAACTCATTTTATGGCATTCCTTTTTAAATACATCATCATAGAATTTTACATTTTTTTAACTTTTAACATATTTTTAACTTTTATTTATTGTAAGTATATAGTTCAATAATATACTTTCAACAGAAGTTGTATGTCGTTATTGAGGATGATTTTAATGACTTTAAGGATTATTTTGTGACATTTTGAGACTATGTGACAATGTGTCATAGCGGTATTATTTTATTAATATCTTGACACCTTTTGGAGTTAATCAGGACATTAATTTCTCAGTAAAATACTCTAACTCTCGCAAATTGTTCATTATGTTTCTATTTGAGACAAAGATATTAAATGTATTCTACTTATCAAATATAACTCTCTTTTAGCTTACAAAATTACTTCTATAAATGAAATTAGCAGCGGCTTCTGTACTTTTTTAGACTGAAATTGTTGACTATTCTTTTATCAAAGTCCAATAAGTATAATTTATTCTATTTTTAAAATTTAACTCCATTTCAATGAAATTAAATTCTATGAAATGATAATAGCTTTCGTCATGCCAATACTATTTCTTACACTCTGTAAAAATTCCATTTCGTAAAATCCAGTTAAATACAATATTTTTAGTCGCGTGTGACAAAACATGTTTTTGTCACTTTTCACCTGCAGCTGTTTGTAATCCCACGGTATTTAAGATGTGTGATACGTTAATCCTTGTTTGACTCAATAACAGAGTAGAAATTGTTTAAGCCTTAAATATATTTAGATTTACATAGAAGTAGGTTACAGTTGCCACACACACATCGAAGGAAAAATCAGGTATATACATCTTGGCTGGGGATTACTTTAAGTATGTTGTGATTAAATGGTTCATTAAATGGTATGTTAAAAATAGTTTTATATAATTACTAATTACACATTCCACCTATTTTTATGGAATCATTGTTTCTTTCTCTTTTAAAATTTACGATGTACAGTGTTAGACGGAATATATTCATGGTAATTTGGGGTACTAGTAGTTAACCCTTAGTTATACTCCCGGGGTTATTTGGAACGCAAGGATTAGCATGGTGTACATCACCCCAAAAATCTAACAAACAATTTTTAAATAACGGTCTAATATAGTAATTATATGTTTCTAGCTTATTAGCAATGTATTTATTTTCAAAATTCTTCAATATTTAGAATTTAAACAAGACAAATATCAGTTAACTAATGATGTTTTTACCGGAGCAATTCCTTCCAGCAATTTTTCAGCAACACCAAACATTTTAATGCGAAGAAATCTTGCCGCCGAATTGCTGCAATTCGTTCGTACTCGGCAATAAAATTGCTCAATTTCTAAGCAGCGAACCAATCAGAGGACAATAAAGTTGGACTTCACTACTCTCCGCCTTTCCTCTCCTCATTTGCATTCAAGATGGCGATGGCGACTGTAATGCAAACACGTCGGAGCAGCTCAATTACGTTAGAATCTGGAGATGGAAAAAATAACAGATCTTCTACCAAATTACAGACACCTGTGGGAAATAAAATATCCAAATTATACGAAAAAACAGATTAAAGAATGCTTCCTGACATCGGCGACACTAAACAGGAAGGGCCTGTTAAAAAGGAGGGGGCTTACGTATCATTGTCGAGCGGAATTGCTAAAGTCTGGAGATGTAAAAAAAATAATAGAACTTTTATCAAATTAGACACTTGTGGCATATAAAAGATCCAAATTATACGAAAAAAACCCACTAAATAATGATTCTTGGAATGAACTCGTCGGTATTAGAGAGGAGGGGCGTTTGAGAAAGGCGGGGCCTAAAGTATCATTGCCTGGAGGAATTTCTAAAGTCTGGAAAGTTCTAAAGTCTAGAAAGTTTCTAAAGTCTAGAAAAATAATAATAGAACTTTTAACAAATTGCAAATACCTTTAGGATATAAAAGATTCAAATTATACGAAAACCACACCGAGGAATACTTTCTGAAATGAAATCGGCGACATTAGAGACAAGGGACCTGGTAAAGAGGAGGAGCCTAATGTATGATTGAAGAGCGGAATTGCCGAAGCTCGGCAATAAAAATTGCCCTCTATAATAGCACCATAAATAAGAAAAACACTGTAACGTCATACTTACAATATTACTCGCGTAGTGAACAGATTACACCATAGGACAAATAAAATTATATATTACACGTCACAGATTCGGTGGCAAACTGACATAGAGTCAACAGTCGAATGACACCATTATTGTAGGTTAGTCATAGCTACCAATACATCCGAGACCCTTTGACAACGCAACAATGTTATGGATCATCATACTTACATCATTACTCGCGTGGTAAATAGGGTACACCATGGTCAAAGTTGTACATAACACATCACAGAGACGGCAAACATAAATTGAAACAACGGTTGGATGATAACATTGTTGTTGGTTATAAGATGCCATTAATACGTCATAAGCAGTTTGAGAAATGGGTACAGAAATGGGTAACAGAAAGCGTCATGATGGTGTACAAAGTACACCAGTGTAATTAACTAAGATTTAAACAAATCTGTTGTAGTAAATACATGGTATTTTCTATGTAGTAACTTGTGATTAAACATATAATACTGTGTTCAAGACATAATACTTGGTCCGTAGTGCTAATAATTAAATAAATGCAATGTATACAATATATGTCATTTAAAGTGTATCAACTCGTAATTTCAAACATCTTACGTGGACAATACATGTTAGTTGCTGTAATCGCGATAATTGTTATTATCGCGAATTTGCCTTTGTTGAATTCAGTAAATATCATATATATGCTGTAATTATATGATATAACACATATTTGTTGACTATGTATGTTAATAATATCAAAATGTTTTATGTAAACATATATGAAATAAATGCTTGCAATACTGTATAATTGCTAAATCACTGCTAACTTAAACATGGAGACTTTTAAATAAAATTAAAAAAAAATTAAGTACGACAATTGCAATAGATACATTTTTCCATTCTGATAATAATTGTAATACGTCTGATAATAATTGTAATGCATGTGCACATCTCAATTTAAATCTGTGTGCAACACCTGGATGTTGCCACTTTAAAATTTACAAACTATTTTTAACTGTAATAATGCGTGTGTTTTGGCAACTCCTCTCAAAGCTTACGCTAGATCTTCTGCGAATTTTAATTCAGGTATCGTCCAGCTAGCTCAAAACTTTTCATTGGTTGCCGTGCTGAGTGCGTAACCTTATATTAAAGAGCCTTGCATCAAATAGACAGAAGATTTTAACAGTATCATATATAAAATATTCTATATAATTTTCTGCGAGTTATTAATTTCTATTTATCCCAAAAATCAAATTAAGTAAATTGTTTACTTATTTGACATTTCAAATTAAATTTATAAAATTGCCCATGTTAACAACAGCTTAGCAGCAAAGCGAATAGGATCATGCAATTCCAAAGTAATGTAATGTAAACAACGCATTGAAACTATAGATTTTCTCACATACATTGCATTATAAACATCTGCAATTGCAAGAAAACATATGGTGCATCTTAAAATGCGAAAATATTATTTATAATGTTCTAATAATAGAAGATTAATTTTTAATTTAGAAATCGTAAACAGCATCGAAGCAAGAAACAGATATAAAAACTCAATCTTTCTATTAAAGTATTTTATTTCATTGAATATCTGTAAGTAGATTTGCACTACTAAATGTATAGTATTGTTATCAAGCATTTCCATATTTTTACTTTCCTTATATACATAATGTATAAGGAAAGTATTGTGACGGGGTCGAAAATTCGAATTCGAGTTTTCGACGGGAGAGCACGTTTCAAGCATCCCTGATCACGAATCAAACATTTTTGAAGTGATGTCTGTGTGTGTGTATGTGTGTGTGTGTGTGTGTGTGTGAAAGTATGTGTGTGTGTCAGTGAGTCTGTGGAGACGATAACTAACGAACGAATGGACCGATTCGAACCAAATTTGGTACAAAAATCCCAATCCGTAAACACTGGAAGCCTATTGCTTTTATACGCAATCGAATATTAAGAACCCCCCTAAATTTTCGAATGAAATTTTGAAAAAATCGTCAAAAAATCAAAACCAATAATAAAGTTACGAAAATAGACATTTCTTATGTAATTTTTCATTAGAAAACGATTGACATAAATTTTAGAACGCTAACATGAACCGTTCTCGAGATATTGCACATTTTTAAAAAAAATTATCAAAAAGTCATATAAAATAGAAAAAAAATATTTCCTATTGAGAAACATGTTCACTTTTCATATATAACATCATGCGATAAATTGGGTGACATCATTCTCATGGATATAGCTCGTTCCATTCATGAAAAAAGATACTTTGAGTAAAACTTTTGCATTTAAACGCCAATTTATCTGCTGTAAGAATAACTTATTTCTTCGTCCATAACGCTTGGCGAGATTTTGGCGACAAATATGGCGGAATATCGCCAACTTGGCGACTTTTTGAAATGTTGCCAAATTAACGAAAATCTCGCCAAATGGATAAAAATGACGCTAAATCAATGAAAATGACGACTAATTGTCGAAAATTCAATATCTAATAAGTTATATAATATATAAATATATAATAATAGTTATATAATATATGTCGAAAATTCAATATCTAATAAGTTATATATATATATATATATATATAAATATATATATAAACTTATTTTTTCGTCCATAACGCTTGGCGATATTTTGGCGACGAAATTGGCGGAATGTCGCCAACTTGGCGACTTTTTGAAATGTTGCCAAATTAACGAAAATCTCGCCAAATGGATTAAAATGGCGATAAATCAATGAAAATGACGACTAATTGTCGAAAATTCAATATCTTGGAAAGGATATTAGTATCTACTAGAACAAAAACCTATTTATTTTGCTGTGAAAGTAGTAAATTCATTTCATTATATAAGGAAAGTCATGTGTTGCCCACATCAGATTTTTATACATAACCCTGGGAGGAAAACGGGCAACTGTAATGTACTTGAAATGTATATAATGGTTTGGTATTATGCATATGGCTATATGCCTCTGCACAGACGAAATTAGGATTTGGGGCGCCTTTGGTTTGTATGCGCAATTGACATGGGTTGTAAATAGTCAGAGAATTAATTGCAGCAAAATTTCAAAATTGCGATACAAATCTCTGAAAATTTATAGCCCTGTCAGGTGTAGCTCTCGTCGTGATCCGGCCTAGGACCACCCGGTTCTTATTATGCCCTCCGGTTCTTGAATTTTAGTGGAGGTCATGAAAAATGAGCGTCTTTTCACAAACAAATGGTGTGAGGCAAAATTGGACCGCCTTTTTTATTGCACTAGGGAAACAGCGAATGGGAATTGGGGGACTTTCTCAATATTTTTTTCGTTCCCCTCGTTTTAAAAATTCTGGAAGTTTTTAGAAAATGTAAAAAAAATCAGACGCAATCTGGTTTTCATGGAGAAAGGTCTCCTGGTGTTTTTGAGCACTTGCATGAAGAATGCATCCGTGCAACGCAGTTAGGCGTTACTAGGCGGCACTTGTCGTACGGCAGTACATGCAAGTTTCACGACGAAGATACGTGCACGGAGTCTTACAGGGGCATCAATCCCTGGCTTCTATGCAGCAGACGCGCGTCAACTGGGTGACAAAATTGGAATCGACGAGGTCCGTAGCAGATGATTTCTACTGAGCCGAGATTGCTCTTGACCTTCCGGTAGCGCCTATACGCAAGTTCTTATGAACCGCTGGGCATAAGCCAACGTTAAGAGGAGGAGAATTGAAGTGGACAGTGTGTCCATCTCCGGAATAATCCTTGTCTGAACTATCGTCACCTGTTTAACCTCAACCGAGCTGATCCGACTGACAGTGATATTTATGAAATGTCAAATTCTGAACTAGGCATCCAAATAATATTGTCCCCCATTTTCCAATGTGCAGAGGGGGTTGCTAACAGCACCCATGTGCAGTGCCGTTCCTGGGGTGGCGAACGCCTGCGTGCAAGAATAATTTTGTGCGCCCCTATATACTATGCTTAAATTTTGATGATAAGGCCAATTTTCATAATCATTTTTAGTTTGAGGTTTAAACTGAATAGTTTCCTTATAGACTAAAGTCACTTTAGTGTAAGTGTTTGATTATGAAAATGGGCGTAATAAAATAAAACAGCGAAAAAATATGACAAAAAATTTATTTTCGACATCAAATAAAATAGACTATTAACGTACAATATAGGTCATAAATAAAACACGTCCATTCGGAAATTAACAAAAAATCTAATATAACTCAATTCACTCAACTGAGTGAATTGAGTTAAAACTCTCAAACGGCGCTCAACGCAAACAAATCCGTTAACTTGAAAATGTGCAAGATCTGTCTAATACCTAAGTACCTAATTATCAAATAACAAGATAGTTTTAGAACATAGCCGCCGATAAATGCATAAAAAACAATAACATGTATATTATTTGTCGAGCGAGCCGCCAAACGCGAGCGGCATGCTTTGAAGATACGCCGCACCCCGTAAGCCGAGTGCCGACACGCCGACAACAGATTTTTTGCATGTAAATTCCAGTGTAGAAGCAAAGTGTAGAAGTTACTTCTTATATTAGTTTACTGTTTCTTCCTGTAATCAAAGTTTACAGCTTTGCTATAATTTGATTTTTAATACCTTTAATGCCGATTTTTCTTCCAATTAGAAGTGCGTTTTTGCAAGAGTAGCGAATAGTTGAATTTGGCGCCCCTTAAATTGGGCGCCTGCGTGCGGGGCATTCGCTGCATACCCGCCAGGAACTGCACTGCCCATGTGAGTGTCATTTCTTCTGTAATGAAGGTATGGTGAATTATATTTGATTTTAAATGTTTTTCTTAGTAATGTGTTAACAGTATTTGATGTGATCTCCAGTGTTTAAGGGTAACTTTAAGCTTCATGGGATATTTGCCCAAGGAACTTTTTTTTAAAGTAATTAAATGCAAGTTTTGGAAACTTTTAAAAAATACAAATTAATGTAAAATTAACCGTACACCCTGAGTTCAAGCTGGGTAATTGGGAAGTAATTGTAATTGGTATGTTTGTTATTAGTGTCAATTTAAATATTTCATGTGTTTCTTTTAATAAATTGTTAAGTGGCCACAAATGGAATTGACTCTTTTATTAGGGAATGCAATGTACTTAGGTCCAATTGGTCCCCACTATACAAAACGCGGTTGAGCTGAGAGGCACTAGTGATGAGTAATATTTAGTGTATTTATGTGTTCTATTTTGTATTTATGTGTCCACCTCACCACAAGTATATCTAAATAATTAAATTGTTTTCCTAAGATTTATATTTTCGTTGAATTTTTATTAAATCATTTCCGAATTAAATAAACATACAGTTAATTAATCAAGGAGGAAGCAACAGAAATTGCAAATTAAACATCGCATACAGAATACTGTTCTTAATCACTTCCAATTTCATTGTTTGAGACTTTAGAATATAAATATACGTTTGTATTGCTACATGTATAAAATTTCCGAAAAAAAAATTGTTTAACTTTATATTTCGATTGAGAAATTCACAATTAATTGCTTCTATTAAAATGTGTCAGTCCCAATAAGTTTGCATGTTTGTATGTCCCGCGATTTACAAAGTTAATACAATTCCTCGAATCTCGTGATCTATTTTAAGAGTAAGTTAACGATTCGGAAAATTGTTCAAAACTTTCGAAAGTTCGAAATATGTGATAGATTTTTAAATATGTGTGGAAAATTCTATAAAACACCCAAAAGCCCCAAGTCCAGTGAAAATACATAGCATAAAAACTTGATCTTCTCTGTTAGTTTTTTTCTCCTAGAACCGCGTTCTGTTGAGACGCGATTATAGCAAAATGTGTGGACACTTACAGGCCTCAGTCGAAATAAAAAAGCAATATATATATTATACAAGTTTTTAAAAATAAACAAAGAAGAGAAGTGCAATTTTATGGCTGATTAAAGAACGAGTAACGCCGCATGTTCCCGTCTCTTTCTCAGGCAGAAAACAATTCCGGATTTCTTTACTGACAGATAGAGGAACTTCTGAAATTTAAACTTCACAGGAATCAAATAGTGTAATGTAAGAATGGTTCAGAGATGTACAATGCGTTTCAAAAGGATTGCAGGAATATATCTTGAACGATTGGTCGAGGACAAATGGTTCTATTTCATGAAATGCTTCACCTAAGGTAGCTTTTCAGATTACGACGGTATTAGGCACATGACACGTTTTTGTAAAATATACAGCATTTAACACTTTAATCGGTCCCTATACAAGGATATATTCAAATAGAAAATTATTTCTTATTCGTTTAAATTACACCATGTTGCAAAAATAAATGCACTCACAAAAAATTGAACTACAGCGGTGACACTCGGCAAGCAAATGTCGTTTTAAGAGTCATGTAAATCATTGTACTGACTGAGTCAATGTAAATCATTGAAATGACATAGGACTCACTGTGCAATATTTAAAACGACTGAAAAACACATGAAACCGCCGCAAAGGCTAACAATGCCCCAGACAGACAGCTACAGAAAATCATGCAGTCGGGAGAAGAGCCGCAGCCACACCAATGATGTCGCTATCAGCCAATCGAATGCATTTGCCATCCTCAATGCATCCTGCATCTAGGCATACCATTCAAAGACGACAGCAAATGGGGGGATTATTTGCGAATACCCATTAAGACGCATACCACTTATCCCTCAGCATAGGTAGTGCCGATGTGGATTGGTGCATAGTTCGGTCAGCTTGGACAGTATCCAATTGTAGGCATGTTGTCTTTAGCGACGAATCCCACTTCTCTCATAGTACTGATGACCGCTTCAGACATGTATGGAGGAGGACATTCCAGTTTTCCAATTCCACTTTCATTGTCTAGCAGCACACGACCTATATCCCCCGAGATAACCCCCACATTGCCAGTGTGGGGGTTATCTCGGGGGATATTTGATCTCTTCTAGTTGTGCTGCAAGCCAATATGATGACTTGTTTGTAAGACACTGATGCTTTTCCCATGCTGTCAAACTACCTAGGTTCCATTTACCAACAAAATAATGATCGATCAAATACTGCGCGACTTTCTCAGCAGTATATTCATGGATTTAATACTCTCCCAATGCCGTTCAGATCTCTAGAACAATCGCAAATAGAACACGTTTGGGACGGGCTGGGACAACACTTTTCGCAGTCTCAAAATACTACTGAATTAGTTAATCAGTTACAATATTTTGGAAGAATGTTCTGCAGAGATACATAAGCAACTTAATTGAATCTATGCCTCACCAAATAGCGACTTGTATAGCTACTAGGGTAGGATTTCGAACTTACTAAAATGCAAACTTATTGTTGTCACCATTTCTTAATAAAATATTGTTTTCCACCCAAACTTCAGCATATCTTCTACAACTTTACATAGATACCGAGTTTCCCGTCTGTAGCACAATTTTTTAAGGATGCATATACATCCTGCAACAGAGTGTATATATTTTCTGCAACATAGTGCATATATTTTTTGGAACAAATTGAATTTAATTTTTGCTGCAAAGTGCATTTTGATAAAAAAAAGTAAGCAAAATCAGTTGTCCAAAAATTTAATTTTGTGGGATACAATTTCCATTCCAAAGCTTGAATGCACAGCTACATTTGGCAAAAGTTTTATATTGTCTCCGATTACCCGGTGAAAATTATTATTAGTGATATCTCGAATAATAATGATTACATGACGATTAAACTGTTTTTGTTTGACTAAGTGGACTATGAAATTATTTTTTATATTTCAAAATTTTTTATATTTGATATTTCCTTAATAATAGATGCCACATGCTCAAAGTTTGCATATGAAATAAGTGTACCTTAATTAAAACATTTCTAAAAGTAGTACTATGTGTCTACGACGAATCTTTCAAGACAAATTAAGCAGTACAATATGTTTTAAGTATCCTGTATAGTATATATAATTCTATAAGTTCATAACATTGAACCTTACATTGAAGTCTCTTTCAGTTCGTGTGTGATCCACCATGAATTGTAAAACATATGCTTGATGTGACCGACTGTCAGGATTATCCTTCAGACATGTGGAAAATAACACCACGTTTTTCTGTTGAAACAAATAACTCCTTTATAATGCTAATGATATTAAGTAGCAAAAATGTAAGGAATATGCAACGACATGTCCTGCCAGAAGCAGAACGTTTTCTTATTACATACTACATTTAACAAGAAACATTTTCTACCGTTAATGTTGAATGTACTCGAATTTGATAGGATTATTTTTACATTCTACAGCTCTTTTCATGCACATCAGATTTGCTATAAAAGTGGCCTAAAATTTAAAGTAGATTCCTGAAACGTACAGGAATGTATAGGCAGACCAAATTACCCCATCCGAAGCCGCAAGTCAATCCCGATTTTATGAATCTGACGGTCAGCGAATAATAAGTTTGGTGCAGTTGGGTCATTTATACGTCACGGAGTCTCCTATGAGTAACATGTTTGTGTTTAATACTTTAAGATATCTATAGTTAAGTGCTTTGGTCTTGCGTCTTACGGTCTTGGCTTTGAAATCATTGAGTTTCCTCAAAATAAGCGACTAACTTCTTAAATGTTTCTTTATTCGTAAAGAAATCTTGTATACAAAGTATTGATTTTGTTTGCTGTAAGGGGTTAACTATTATTAATGTTTTCTCTGGAATCGTGTGTTTGTGCTCAGAGGATACAGTAACGAGACCAAATTTCTGAATAACTAATACGTGTATTCACAAACACAACATAAACAAGAACAAAATACAATGAGACAGCACTTAACTGCTCCACTACTTTCACAAAAATAATTGATATTATTCTCAAAATTATGACTAAACTAATCTTACAAAATAGCCGCTGGAATTATTAAAACATTGACAAAAACCACAATTCAATGCATTTCACGACAACTGCTCTCTAACGGAGTGATAATTTCATTTATAGTCTCACTATAGAAACTTTTCTGTATCTCACTATAGAAATTTCTCAGTATCTCACTATAGAAAATTTTCAGTATCACATAGAATATTGGTTATTTTGCGGGTCCACAAAGTCACCAAATGTCGCCAAAATTGCGGTAAATCGCCACATCTGACAACCCTTCTTCGAAATTTGGAATTCTTGCAACTCTATGTTCACGTCATGGGAAAGCGTTTAAGGGTGTTTTCTCTATCTGGTCTTCGAAAGCGACGAAAATAAAGACGGGGGGGGGGACTCCGAAAAGTGTTACAAGTTTGCAACACTATTCAATGGCGTTTGCTACCAAGTGCGGGCTCTATTAAAGGTATATAGAGATACCAAAAACATCACAGAAATTTCAATGCATACTAATGCGTTCCAGGAATTTATTCCATTTCCTTAATTATAAAAATTTGAACTGTGGAAATGAATCTGTAAAATAAAATCTTGTTTAGACACCAATACATAAGCGTTGGATAAGGTATCAACCAATTTTAAAGCAATAAATCTCTGTATTAGCAAGATCGCGTTTACACTAGTCCTCATTTTCTGCTGTGGACATTTTTTATGTCAAATTAATTTCCAATAAAGGAAAAATATTTAAAAATTATTTGCATGTATTGCCTCAGTTATCCATCACTTTCTCCAGCCTTTAAATGAAATTAACTGAAAATGCAATTCAGTAGCATTTAATTTAAACAAATCATTAATAATAAAACCTTAATAAAAACATACCGAAAATAATCTCCGGTCCGAACTTCAAACTTACTTTTACCATCTTCTTACTTTTGCAATACTCATCGAAATATGTTTTATGTATCTTTACGGCTTAACCACTTTACTCTCTTACGGCTTAACCCGGATTTTTGATTTCTCTCTCAGGGTTGGACAAAAAGGAATGTCTAAAAGAACTCTTCAAATTTTAGAGAAGCTCCCCAGGGTCCTAAAATGACGACAGTTGCACACTTATACTGTTTACCACTGATCAGAACTTAGCTTAACTTGGATTTCGATTCACTTCCCAACGAAATAAATGAATTATTTTGGGAATTAATTCCTAGGTCCTCCTAGATGCATCCCGGTGACTTAGAAGACGGAATCTTAGAAGCCTGGGACTTTGATCACTGTGACTTAGAAGGTCGGGATTGGCTGTAGATTCAGGATAATCATGGAATGAAATTTGTACACATGATTGGCTGTAGATTGAACTTAGATGATGAGTGATAATTCATAAGGACTTAAATTAAACTTCAATGTTGAGTTTGAAAAATCCCTTTATTCAACAATATGTTATAACCTACTAAACCCAAACACTGTCAAAAACTCCATACTTACATTTCAGGTTAAATTTTAACTTTCTTTAAAAAATGCAAGAGATAGTACTCGTCACGGAAGAATACTCGTAATAGAAATTTATGACATGGTATAAAAAATTGTTATTCGTATAAGTGTTGTTAAGAAAAGTAACAGATCAGACCAATCATTCGATAATCATTAGCGTTAGCGAAGATTTTAATGAAAACTTATAAAAACCTCAATGGCGCTGTACGATAATACATAATTATGGAGCCTGGCCGCCTTTTAGAGTGGGATATGAAGGTTTTCTTGTTTCGCGTTAGAGATAGGACAAAAATGTCAATTGAAATGTTGTAGAGCGTAGCAAAATTATTACAAGAAGGTTTTTGTCACCCCTTCAAAAATTGAAAATGAACACTGAAATGAGCTGCATACAATCACCATCCACACTTATACAAATCGAACATTCATACAGTGTAGCAAAAAAAATACTTTACACGAAACACAAAGCGTTTACCTTTAAGAATACTGAATGCTTGCAAACACTTAAGAAATTTCCTCCTAGCATTTATACCAGTTTCTCAACGTTTACACTGATGCATGCAAATTTATAAAATTCTTAGTGTGGCAGTTGCATGTGCCTTCCATGATCTGCTGTTGTAAACACCGAACAACTATCGTATCTTTCCGACAAAGGCGATATCTGTTGAACCAGCCAGCTTCGTTTAAGCTTATGATGCCACCTCTCGCCAATGATGTATGTTGGACAAGTCCAACAATTATTTGTAGAGCCTTCTAGCACATCTGAAAGACATCTTTGTACATAACTTCAAGTATCAAAGTACAAAATTCATTTCCAATTGCCAGTAAGAACTTCGGTCGTTTTAAATGCTGCAAGATGTGTTTCATTCTCATGCGCTTTGCATGGAATTTAATTCTGATTAATCATCGAATTTGGGCCTGTGCTGTCCTTTTCTTTTATCAGCATTATGGGCGTGGTATTGCTTCTGTGGTGATGCTAATATTGCTTGAATTTTTTAATATTAAATTTTTCTAATTTACATATATATATATTGATATTCCGAAGGTACCATATACTTTGTCTGATAAATAAAACGTTACACTATTAAATACCTCTTGGTGTGTGTACGTATGAAGATCAATGGCAGAAGCTTACAACCCCGACTATCGCGTTCTTAATATGTTGGGATTCAGAGATGCTATGGAGACTGTGATATCCTTGTTTTCTGCTGGTTCCACTATCATGTAAACGTTTACAGATAAAAGGGTGAGATAAAGTGTAGCTTATAGTACAGTAAAATTTACCTACTATAGCTTTAAAAAAAAACTTGATTTTTTTTTTAACAGATGGTGCTATTAAGCATATATAGTTAAATCAGCTTTAACTCTGTGCATAAAAAAAGTTCATCTATATTGCATTTTTGACTGGATTATATCAATTACGTTTCTCAGGTTTAAACATTCTAACTAATATTTTCAGGGATTATTGATTCGGGAATTATTGGTATTTTCAATTTAGTCAATTAAGTCATTGTTTTATTTTAACAAAAATTATTGAAACTCATGTATTGTATGCAGTACGGGTAATCTTCTACAAATTCACGGATATATCTTCTATTCTACGAAAACATAAGTGGCACATGTATATTTGTATATATTTTGACAATTTTACGTATTGATATTTTCAATTTATTATGTCATCTGTTTTATTTTGGCAAATATTGTTGAAATTCATATTGTAATATGGTTATCTTCTAATAACACACAGGCATGTCTACTAATCTACGACAATCAAAGTAATACGGGTACAATTTAACCCACAAAATGTTATAGCTTTCCTTGTGGTATATATTTGAATTAATTACGGCCTTCAGGTTCAAAGATAATGGGATTATTGATATTTTCAGTTTATTATGTCATATGTTTTATTTTGGCAGAGACTTTAAAAATTTATATGTTGTTATACGAGTAATCTTCTATTAATCCACAGATATATCATCTACTATTCGCGAATATATGAAGCTCGTGTTCCATACAATTTTAGCACTTTTATTTTTCATATATTATTCAATTAGACATTTTTGTTTACAAGCGGGACTAGGGTGTTTTATTCTCCAGAGCTGCTAGTAAAGATAATTTTGTATAGTTTTGAACAGAGTTTCTTAATCCTATTTTTAGGAGCATAAAATTAAATGTTTTAATAGAATATTTCGATTAACAATACCATTTTGTATACTATATTTATTTGCAGATGATTGTAAATTTTAAGCTTCATATACCCCGTACGAAGAATGGGTATAAGGCTAGTCTAAAACAAAAGACTACATATGCTTAAATATGTCAATTAAATGCTTGTTTATTCGTATTTAGAAGATGAAAAGAATAAGATCTATAGACCGTTAGATATAGACCGTTTTCGATACATTTTAGTTTCTTTGCATTTTTAGTAGGCCGCGTTTGAAAACTCGCCCAGTTGCAAAATGAAAACGAATATTGAATTAAAAGTGCACATTATGTGTTATTTCAAACAGTGATACTTGTTATTTTGTGTAATTAAACTTAATTTAATGAATTATTATAGATATAAAGAGAAAATGACTTTGAGTCTGTTGAGAAAGCTATAAGCAATGCACATCAAAGTTTGTGCCTTAGGATGTTTATACTTGTACGGATTTATTTCTTTGCAGGCAGTGTTTTTACTTTCACTGCAATACATGTAATGTATGGGGAAGGTATTGGAATAATGTTAAAAATCTCGTGTTTCTGACGGATCTACACTTGAGTCCTATAGAACACGTCAAAACTACTTTTAGTGTAACGTATGTATGTGTGTCTGTCTGTGCTTTGTATGTGTCCACTTTGACTGAAATACAAATGTACTGAATTTCATATTTTTTTTGCTTACGTCATTGAGGGTGACTCTGCTGATTAGATTTTGATATAATTCGGGTTAAAAGAATTAACATTATATGTGTCCACTGTAACTGAAGAATTAATTCACCGTTAATTGACCGCTTCACAAAATTTGATAGATAAGTCACTTGAGGGTTTCCCTGGTGCTGATTAGATTCTGATATGATTCGGAAAATAAGAACCTGCTTTTTATGCGAAATCTCGAACAAAAATCGTCAAGTTCTAAAATAAAATGCTACTTATGCCCAAATGCTTGATTTATATCTAATTTTTGATGATGTAAAAAATACGACGAATCGCCTAATTTTAGGTCTAGACATTTTTGAGATATTTTAGTCTTTTCGCATTTTTGCAATTCC
Source organism: Amaurobius ferox (assembly GCA_951213105.1). Classification (NCBI taxonomy): domain Eukaryota; kingdom Metazoa; phylum Arthropoda; class Arachnida; order Araneae; family Amaurobiidae; genus Amaurobius; species Amaurobius ferox. The sequence continues at coordinate 52,731,229 of OX578147.1, read as the reverse complement.
GTTTTTGAGAATAAATTCAGTTAACAAATGCAATCAAAAACTGAATTAAAAGTGTAAATTCAGTGCAATTTCACTTAATTATGCGTGTTATGTAACTCGGTTAAACTCAATTTAGAGACTTATTAATGAAACATAGAGAAAATGAATTCGAATCTGAAGGGAAAGTCATGTACTGCCCACATATTTTTTATTTTACAATGTATCCAATTATTGATATCTACACAATCAAACATTTTTGGATTATTTAAAATCATTAATTAAATCGTAATTTATTTAGAGCGTTATTGGATTCCCTATTAACGGAACATTCTGTAAACCGGGTATTCGGATAAACAGATTTTGAGGTTTTAGGAACTACACCAGTACAGTCCTTGAAGCCCAGCTGTAAAAGTTTTTCATACTAAACACAGATCATTATATGTCCCACATCTGTGAAAAATTCATATTCCAATAAATAATGTTAAGTATAATTTAATGACATTCAACTACGCCAAATCTCTTAATTAAACTATTCATCATAATGGTCTCAACTTTTAATCCCGTGTCAAAAATTGATACACATTTTCTTTCTCATTGACTACTGTAACTGTTCGAGAAAACTAATCTAAATATGTTTAAGTATCTTTAAGGCTTACCAAATTCCTTTCCAATGCCCAAGTCAACAGAGGATTTATGTGTCACTACTTTAATCCTCAGATTACGAACAGCTGTGGGAGAAAATTTTGAGGAAAACATGTCTTGCAAAGCGCGTATTAAAATGGGAAAAAAGTAAAACATTAAAAGCCAAGTTGAATTTGTGAAAGTTGAGTTTTTAAATGACGTCTTGGGTTTCTCATTTAATAATTTCATTTTGATTTTAAATTATTTTAATTGATTTTAATTTCACTTTTTTTACTTTCCTTATATACATAATGTATAAGGAAAGTACTGTTGTTGTTGTTGAGACCCAGACCGTCCGACCTACCAGAAAGGTGTAAGGTAACTGTATGGACGGCCGGGAAGTGCCACCCAATTTAGACCGGAACCCAGTGGGGGAGGCATCCACAGGGACCGTACTCTCCTTCCCCTACCACCAACCTCTCGGAAGGACTTACGGACCCACATGTTTAACGTGATCGTACTCCGCATGAACACGGCGGCATTTGTGGCAGCGTGCAAAACTAGCGCGCAACAGCACGCGGCCAACAGCACGCGGCGTTCCGAGGTTGTCACCCACCAAGTACTAACCGCGCCCGATGCTGCTTCACTTCGGTGATCTAACGAGAACCGGTGTTTTCAGCACGGTACGGCCGTTGGCCTAAGGAAAGTACTGTGACGGGGTCGAAAATTCGAATTCGATTTTTCGACGGGAGAGCACGTTTCAAGCATCCGTGATCACGAATCAAACATGTTTGAAGTGATGTCTGTGTGTGTGTCTGTGTGCGAAAGTATGTGTGTGTGTGTCAGTGAGTCTGTGGAGACGATAACTGACGAACGAATGGACTGATTCGAACAAAATTTGGTACAATAATCACAATCCATAAACACTGGAAGCCTATTGTTTTTATACACAATCGAATGTTCAGATCCCCCCTAAATTCTCGAGTGAAATTTTGAAAAAATCGTCAAAAAATCAAAACCGCTAATAAAGTTACGTAAATAGACATTTCTTATGTAATTTTTCATTTGAAAACGATTGACATAAATTTTAGAACGCTAACTTGAACCGTTCTCGAGATATTGCACATTTTTCAAACTTTTTTTCAAAAAGTCATATAAAATAAAAAATATTTCCTATTGAGAAACATATTCACTTTTCATATGTAATACCACACGATAAATTGGGTGACATCATTCTCGTGGATCTAGCTCATTCCATTCATGAAGAAAGATACTTTGAGTAATACTTTTGTATTTGAACTGCAATAACCATTTATCTGATGTAAGAATAACTTATTTCTTCGTCCATAAAGCTTGCCGAGATTTTGGCGACGAATTTGGTGGAATGTCGCCAACATGGCGACTTTTTTGAATGTTGCTACATTAACGAAAATCTCGTCAAATGGATAAAAATGACGCTAAATCAATGACGACTCATTGATGATGACGACATGGAAAATGACGACTCATTGACAAAAAATTCAATATCTTGGAAGGAATATAAATAACTACTATAAAAATAATCTACTTTTTTTTTACTGTAAAAGTAGTAAATTCATTGCGTTATATAAGGAAAGTCATGTGCTGCCCTCATCAGATTTTTTACAATTAATTCCAGTATTCGTTTAATTATATGAAGTAGTATAGAACATATAATAAGGCGTTTTTGAATTAATTTCTTATCGTTCAATGTTGTTCTACACAGAACACCTATTAACGTAATAAATGATGTACCATTGGTCTTAGTATCAATTTACAAGAAATGGTTCTTTAAATGACATTAAAATATATATACATTTTATATATACAAGGTTTTATATACTACGGAAATGCTGAGTGACTATGTTACTTGTTATAGACTGATGTGTAACATCAATCTCCTCACATACTTGGGATAGAATATGATGAAGTGTGTTGTGTATGACGATGGTACAAGGAATGCACAGACAAATGTTTCATACATTTTGGGGAGGTAACTTTTTATATGTTTTTTTAAGTTTTGGTAGATTAATAGAATGCAGGTTTCTTTCCTTAGAATCGAATCAGAAACATGGATATTTTCAGTGATGAAGCTTTGCATTTACATCACAACTCGAACGTGTTATCGGGGCATCGCGAAAAAATTTAAATTTAGCGCTTTTGAAAACTTATTAGTCCTCATTAAAGTACGACTGGCATTTAACTATTAATATCATGCTAAATAAATGAATATTGGTGAATACTTTACAGATAAAATCCAAACCTATTACAAAATGTATCCTCTCCTATGATTGAAAAGCACTGGATGCACGAGAATGATGGAGATATCTAATTGTATTACAAAACATCCTACGTCTGATGCTTCAGGAGCTTTTTCCTATACTCTTGTTTAATGTGGCTTTATTTACAGAAAACAAATTATAATATATATGTCCAAATATATATATTGCAATTATTTCAACAACTTTTAATAGTTTTTATCACAATAATTAAATTATGTATGTCGTATTAATTTAATTATATATTTAGTGTCACAGTAATAATTAAAATCAACACGTGCATAAAATGCTTACAGGACATGTGGTAATAGCTAATGATCCTAACGATTAGAATTGAATCGTTTTATCATCGCACTTGAATTACCGCCGATTTTTTCACATTTTTATTAAATTACGAAGATATACACCCATATTTTTTTTCAAAACTATGGAATTGTGATAATCCTTCATATTCTGATGCGGCGAAATATGAATCAGATTACCTGAGTCATGCATATATCCATGTATTTAAAAATGATGCAATATCATTCTGTGCTAATGCATCTCTGTATTTTTCGGTTAGAGTGCTTTCTAAACATCACAGAACAGTATGTCTCAGAACGTACGTCACTAAACGGTAAAATTCTACTCTCTTTAAGTTCCAAGCTGGACGCCTCCTGGTTTGACGCGTATTTATTGCCAAACATTAAATTAAAATATCCTTATATTAAAGAATTTGGAATCACTCTAAAGCAATGTTTCTGCATAAATGTTTTAAAAACATGTTTATCCTATGCCAGAAGACGGAATAACACCCATTCCTCCATCTTGCCATCCAGTACAGAGTGTTCTTGCAATTCATGTGTTTAAAAACATTTTATTTTTATCTACCGTTAAAAAATTGATGGAAAATATGAGATAATGTAAAATTTCAATCGCTTTATGAAGCCTTTTCATTGGTTAAAATCACGTAAGCAAGTGGTTCTATTTCAGGGCAGCTTGTGGAAAAATTAATTGAGTATATTATTAACACCCCGAATCAGTATTCTCAATTCTGAAAACGTTCCGTTTGAAAGGTATCAAGAGAAATGTTTTTTTTATTCCAAATAAACTATCCAACTAACCAGTTTTAGACATCAAAACTTCCATACTTACACATTTTATGGAAACCATACGAAGATAATTCTCATTTTCCAAAGAGTTAATTTTCCATTTCTCTTCACTGATTTTAGGTCAAAATGCAATAATGTGATTCTACAGGGTGTCCCAAAAAGATTGAAACACGCTTTAATTCTTTATCTGTTGGATATAAGTGGGCAATTTGAATTTCAAAAATGTTGAATGTAGGGTATGAAATAAGACTACGTTAATGAAACAGTCCTCCCATAAATTTTCAAAATGTTGCGCTTGTTAAATTTTTATACGATCCCCTTAGACAAATATGATTAATCAGATTTTTAACGCAACAAAAACATTAAAAAAAACCCGGATATCTGTATATTTAAAATTGAGAGAGTTATACCTGATTGAAAATTGAACATTCTGAATGGGGACCATCTATCAAATTAGAAATGTAAACTTGTGGCATGTCACAAAAAAGATATAACTGGATGATAATACATGAGCCATTTTTGCGAAATCCGCGTAGGCTTACGATGTAATTACGGATTCCTAAGTACTTTTCACATTGAGACATGCCTTTTTTATTTGAAAAAAATCTGATGTGGGCAACACATGACTTTCCTTATATAATGTAATGAATTTACTACTTTCACAATAAAAAAAATAGTTTTTTTTTTACAGTAAATACTAATATTCTTACCAAGATATTGAATTTTCGACAATCAGTCGTAATTTTCATTGATTTAGCGTCATTTTCATCCATTTGGCGAGATTTTCGTTAATTTGACAACATTTCAAAAAGTCGCCAAGTTGACGATATTCCGCCAAATTCGTCGCCAAAATCTCGCCAAGCGTAATGGACAAAGAAATAAGTTATTCTTACAGCAGATAAATGACTATTGGCGTTCAAATACAAAAGTATTACTTAAAGTATCTTTTTTCATGAATGGAACGAGCTAAATCCACGAGAATGATCCCCCAATTTATCGCATGGTATTACATATGAAAAGTGAACATGTTTCTCAATAGGAAATATATATTGTTTTAATTTTATCTGACTTTTTGATAATTTTTTTGAGAAATTTCCATTATCTCGAGAATGGTTCATCTTAGCGTTCAAAAATTTATGTCAATCGTTTTCTAATAAAAAATTACATAAGAAATGTCTATTTGCGTAACTTTATTAGCCGTTTTGATTTTTTGACAATTATTTCAAAATTCCATTCGAAAATTTAGGGGGTTCTGAACATTCGATTGCGTATAAAAACAATAGGCTTCCAGTGTTTACGGATTGTGATTTTTGTGTCAAATTTTGTTCAAATCGGTTCATTCGTTCGTCAGTTATCGTCTCCACAGACTCACTGACATACACACACACACACACACATACTTTCACACACACAGGCATCACTTCAAGAGTGTTTGATTCGTGATCAGGGATGCTTGAAACGTGCTCTCCCGTCGAAAACTCGAATTCGAATTTTCGACCCTGTCACAATACTTTCCTTATACATTATGTATATAAGGAAAATAATATTAAAATAAATAAGTAAACAGATGCTAGTATGATTTTGAAATTTAACATAATTTTTCAAAACGAAGAATAGAACTCACAGACGATTTTTTCTTTCCTTTATCTCTAATTTAGCCGTTTCAGATATTTAGTGTAGAAGGCCCATACCACACGACCAACCCGAAGGTTTATGGCAGCTGTTTGTGTGGCCGGGTCAGATATTTAGTGTAAAATAATTTAAAAAAAACTGAAAAATGAAATTCAGACGATTTATCTTTCAATTTATGTATTTATTCCAAGTATTATTTCTATTCGATGCAACTAATTTGTTTTAATATTATACAAAAATAAAGAAGAATTACATTCATTCAGTGAATCGTCTGCATGTTTAGTTCTGAACTGCTGAATTACGAACACGTAACTGGTTGTACATTATGGTATTTTTAACAAATAACGAGCTTTTCGAATTAACAATGATTTATGCTCTGTGTAATAAAAATACTGCAGAAACTGGTCGGAATTTTGGACGGCAATATCCAAACTTGCTTTAAATTTAACGTATATTTGTTTATCGGATGATGAGCAGATTAAGATCTACCGGTTCATTCCATCTAAGACCTGGCCCTGGAAGAACTAACTGATTTGTATACGGAGGACTAAGAAACTGATACCATCGCATATTATTCTTTCAACCCACGAACAAGCATTTTAAAAGCAAGCGAAACTTTGGGGCTACCTCGGATGTCAATTGCTAGAACACTTGAAAAATACCATTGGCATCCATTTTGTATACTTGGACTTCAAGCACTTCGTCCCTACGATTTTGACCGACGTGTAGCATTCGGCAACTGATTGTTAATCCAACAAGAGATTAATTCGAACTTTGTTAAGAACATTCTGTGGACTGACGAATGTTTGTTTGCGGAAGATGGAGCCACCAGGACCTGCACACCAGGCTATAATTGTGACAAAATGGCTCAGCGAAAACTTTGATAAAGAGTGGTTTGGTTTGAAAGGAGCTACTGAATGACCCCCAGATCCCCTGTTTAACTCCTTTTGATTTTTACTTGTGGGGCCCTCTTCGAACACTAGTTTGTTATACTCGCTCACTAAACGCATTTGACTTTAAACAAAAGATAATTGCTGCTTGCAACAATATTAGTGGTGAAGAACTCCAAAATATTTACAGAAGCTTTATTAGAAGTGCTCAGTTATGTACTAGAGTTGAAAATAACATTTTTAGAATACTTTGTGAATTGCGTTTTGTGAATTGTATTTGTAGTATTTGTAACGAAATTTGTCCCTTTATATCAGTGCTATCAATGTATACATATTTGAATTACATGTGCCCAACCGCGTGGTGACCAACCACTGCTTTATAAGATCTCTGTCTGTGTAATGCATTATTTAGATGCTTTTGTGATAAAATATTTTAACACATATTAACGTATTTTTTATCTAAATAATTTCCATAGTCAATTTGTTTATGATCCCTATTTTAACTGATAGAAACAGTCTTTCACGTATTACGGAAAAGCGGCATAAGGCAAATTTTTCCTTTATCATAATTCAGTTGATTTTAAAGAACAGATATGAGTTTTTTTTATGATCTTGTTGCATTAAAAATAAAATTTTCTGATTGACCAAATTTGTCTAAAGAAAACGCATAAAAATTTATTAAGTGTAACTTTTTGAAAATTAATGGAAGAACAATTTCATTCACGTAGTCTTATTTCTTACTTTACTTTCAACATTTTTGCAATTTACATTGCCCACTTATTTCCAACAGGTAAAGAATTAAAGCGCGACTTAATCTTTTTGGAACACTCTGCATAGACATCTGTAGAAGTTTATACATAGAAGTTGAAAAAAAAAATCATGCATGAGATAATCGGTTTTGTAACAAAACGTCCTTCGTCCGGTGCTTCAATAGATTTTTGATGTACTTTTCTTTAAAGTGTGTTTATTTTCTGGACTTTATTTACTACTATCATATTAACAACAGTTAATAGTTTTTATAGTAATAATTATATTATGTATGTCGTATAAATTAAATTATGTATGTCGTATCGCAGTAATAATTAAATTCAACGAATGCATAAAATACTTATAGGATATGTTGTAATAGCTAATGAACCATGATAATTAGAATTTATTCTTTTTACCAGCGCACTGGAGCAGCCGTCGTTTTTTCGTACATTTTATAAGATTTTGAAGATTTTTATACTTTTCATACTTTATCACACCCATATTTCTGCAAAACTATATAATTGGACTAATCTTCCACTGTTCAGATGCGGCGCAATATGAATCAGTATACATAAAATCAGCATATATCGATATATTTAAAAATGATGCAAAATCATTCTGTGTTAATGCATTTCCGTATTTTTCAACTTTAGTGTACTTTCAGAACGTCGCAGAACGTTGTCCATCTGGACGTAAATCACCAAGCGACAAGACTCTATTCCCTTTACGTTACAATCTGAACCCTAGCTTTGACGCGGTTTACTGCCAAAACATGAAGTAAAATATCCTTATATTAAAGAACTTAGAACCACTTAAACACAAAGTTTCTATATCAATGCTTAAAAATATTTTTATCGTATGCCAGAAGTATTAATGATATCAATTCCTCTTCATGACATCTAGTAGAGACATGAGCATGAGTTTGCAATTCGTGTGTTTAAAAAAAACATATTTAGCTACCGTTAAATAATTCATAAAAAGGTTTACATAAAGTAAAATGTTGAATTTTGAAAGAATCATTTCCATTAGTCAAAATTCCGTTAGCAAGCCTTTATGTTTCAGATCAGTTATCAGTAATATGAATTGAATATAGTATTATTAACACTACAAATCGGTGTTCCCAAGTATGAGAAAATAACTTTTGAAACTTGTATAGGTATCTAGAAAAATTTTAATGATGTTTAATAATTATTCCAATTGAATTATCCAAAGATATATCATTTCAGACATAAAAGGTGCCATTTTTTAATTTTATAGAAAACCTACGATGTTTCATATTCAAAAGAGTTAATTCTCATTTTCTCATCACTAATTCCAGGTCAATTTTCAATGACGTGATTCTATAGCTATCTGCAGAAGTTTGTACAAAGAAGTAGAAAAAAGAACAAGAAAGATCAATCATGCATATAGAATTGATTATGAAACACTTTCCAACTGCAATGCAATTTTATTTAAACATCTCTGAAATGCGATACACACAGAGGTAATATTTTTAAAAAAATTCACAATACTACATTATTTTTTTATATTTGAAAACTTAAAACTTCATCAAAAAAAATAAACTATATTCAAATGACGACATTGAAATATAAATCGTCTGGATCTCTGTTGCTGTTGAGACCCATATCGCCCGACCTGCCAGAAAGGCGTTGCTGTTGTTAAGACCCAGATCGTCCGATCTACCAGAAAGGTGTAAGGTAACTGTTTGGACGGCCGGGAAATGCCACCCAATTTAGACCGGCACCCAGTGGGGTAAGCATCCACGTCTTTTCCCTACCATGAACCTCTCAGAAGGACATACGGACCCACATATTTAACGTGATCGTACTCCGCGTGAACTCAGAGGCAGTTTTGGCAGCGATGGGAATCGAACCCAGGCCTACCGAGTGAAGTCCCGTGCGCTAACCACTGTATTACCGCGCCCCTGCCTGGCTCTCTGTGTAGAAGCTGTAAATATTTCATTCATGCACTTATTTTCCATTCCTTACATTCATCACAGCAGTACAAGAAATTATTTTATTTAAAAACTTAAAACCATGGAGCTGAAAGTAATTTAACTCTATGCTTAAAACTTCATCGAAAATGTCTACTTTAAAATCGTCTGCTTCTCTATGTAAAATCCATGAATATTTCATTCATATCAGCTATATTGCAGACTCCAGAGCTAAATAATTATTCGTTAAAGAAATTCAGCAACTCTTATACAACTCATCCTACATCTTTATGTGTTTACATGCTCCATAAGTAAAAATTACACTTCATTGTAGAAATAATCAAAGTATGATGATTATTTACATTTAAACATATTGTAACTGCGCTGTTTCTGAATGTAGATCCACAGAAATTAAGCAAAAATAAAGCGGTTTGACTACAGACTCAAATCCATATTATCTTTCAGTTCATTTGCACAAAATAACACTATGGTAATTATTTGAAATTGCATTGAATTCGCATTTTTAATTCAATTTTCGTTTGCATTTAGTAACAGGATGTATTTTGAAAAGCGACGTGGCTAAAAACTAAAATATCACACAGACGATTAGACCTACATTTGCGGGGTTAGATTTTTCCTTTTTGTGGTCAAAATTCACGTATAAAGTAAGTATTTAATTGATACATTTGAGCATATGCTGACTTCCATATCAGTCTTTGACGACTTTTGTGGGTCATTTTGCAAATAAAAAAAAGAGAGAGAGAGAGAGAAAAAAAAGGTAGGTTCATTTTTCCCAAATTGCACCAAAATCTTATTATCTCCAGTGTAACCCACCACCAACGTATTTACCAAATATGGTAAAATTTGATCTATCCGTTTTTCAGCTAAGGTGGATATCTCTGATTTTTTGCGGGCCATTTCTCAAAAGAGGCAGGTTCTCTTTTTCTGAATTGTACTGAAATCTAATCATCACCAGGGTACCACCCGAATGATTTACTTATCGAATTTTGTGAAATTTCGTCAATTAGTTTTTGAATTAGAGCGGACTCATATATTGCAGACCCAGAGACAGACATTTACACAGACGTTAAGCTAAAATGATATTTTCTTGTTCAAAACGTGTAGATCCTTCGAAAACTCGAGTTGTGGTTTTCCACACAATTCCAATACTTTCCCTAAACTCCCCCATGTGCTGTAAAGAAATTAAAATTCTATTATAGGCAGGATAGGCATAGATTGCCTCTACCTGATTAAAATGTGTGTCGTTTTCTTTATTATGTAAATTATTGTTCAAATATGATATGATGCAAATACTCCTTTAAATCAAACTATTTCTTATCAAACTTGAATATTCTTAAAAACGTCTTTTTATTTTGTTAAATTTTTGAAATGAAAGCGACTCGGCAAAACTCCGTAAAACGAACATTTATACAAAGCGATATTTTCTGATATATATGTAGAAGATATCTAGATATATAGATTATTTATATATCTTTTAATTCTAAAGTAATTAATTTTATTACTACTTATTTTAGTATTTACTATAATACATTGTTTATTTCCATACAAATTGTGCTTCAATCGTGTGTTTAAAGCACACTATTTAGGCATATATTTAGGAAGTTCTTTGAAATACTGTAAGTCGCAAATAAAACTCATTTAATAGTGTGAGTATATTTCAAATTCTGATACATATGCACATGTCAATCTTGCTTTTTAGTATTCATATTCAGGAAAGTCTTCCTAAAAATAATGGTGTATATGGTGTAAAATATGAAAACATTGGCGGTGGCTCTAGTACGATGGTAAACCAATTCAACTTTAATCGCTATGATTCATTAGCTATTACCGCATATCCTATAGGCATTTTATGTATTTGTTGAAAATAAGTACTACTGCGATTCGATATACATATTTAAGTTATTACGACATACACAGTTTTTTTTTCATGTCCTTGGACGAGTCGGTAGTTCTGGGCTTTCGACATACACAGTTTAATTTATACGACTTAACTAATTAATTTAATGCCAAGAGACTATTAACAATTGTTCAAATAATTGCAACATAAATATTTGTACATATATGTATATTTAAATTTGTTTCCAGTAAATAAACACAATTCGAACAAGAGTACATCGAAAATCTGGTGAAGCATTAGACGAAAAGCTCTTTTGAACAGCATTGATCACAACCGTGCATGATTTTTAACTGTTTACAACATAGTTGGAAAGTCTTTATGACTTTGTTCATGCATTCTGTCTGTCCGTTCGCACGATAACTGCCGTAAAAATAACTTTATCAAAATTAAATTTTAGTAAGTTGTTCATACAGTCAGTGGGACCTATGGAAATATAAATGAATAATATCACCCAATTAGATTTGGAGTGAACCCGGATTGAAAAAATAAAATACATTGAGCCCCATGGGACCTAATTTATCAAAATTTTTTTTTTTAAGCGAAGTTAAAATTCACAAATCGCTTCGAAAGTTTTCGGAAATATCCAAATTTTCCCATTAAATATATGAAAAACATTTGAGCAAAATATATTTATTCGGTAGTGTTTTTAAATAAGCATTAAAATAATAATTACACCCTTTATATGAAGATATCACGTGACCATTATATAAAGAGATCACGTGACCCACTTCAAAGTAAAATATGCCATCTATCTTGTGTCAAAATCGTGATTTTTAAAGATCTTTTTAATTTATACTACTTTCCTTATATGCATAATGTATAAGGAAAGTATTGTGACGGGGTCGAAAATTCGAATTCGAGTTTTCAACGGTAGAGCACGTTTCAAGTATCCGTGATCCCGAATCAAATATTTTTTGAAGTGATGTCTGTGTGTGTGTGTGAATGTATGTGTGTGTGTGTGTGTGTGTGTGTGTGTGTGTGCCAGTGAGCTGTGGAGACGATAACTGTCGAACGAATGGATTGATTCGAACGAAACTTGGTACAAAAATCACAATTCGTAAACACTGGAAGCCTATAGTTTTTACACACAATCGAATGTCCGGCCACACAATTTGTTACCATAAACCCTTGGGTTGGTCGTGTGGTCTGGGCTTTCTACACAATCGAATGTTCAGAACCTCCCTAAATTTTCGAGTGAAATTTTGAAAAATCGTCAAAAAATCAAAACCTTTAATGAAGTTGCGCAAACAGACATTTCGTATGTAGTTTTTCATTAGAAAGCGATTGACATAAATTTTAGAATGCTAACTTGAACCGTTCTCGAGATATTGCACATTTAAAAAAAAATATCAAAAAGTCATATAAAATAAAAAAAAATATTTCCTATTGGCAGACATGTTCACTTTTCATATGTAATACCATGCGATAATTTTGGTGAAATCAATCTCGTGGATTTAGTTCGTTCCATTCATAAAAAAAGATACTTTCAGTAATACTTTTGTATTTGGACGCCGATAGACATTTATCTGCTGTACGAATAACTTATTTATTCGTCCATAACGCTTGGCGAGATTTTGGCGACTAAATTGGTGGAATGTCGCCAACTTGGCGACTTTTTAAAAGTTGCTAAATTAACACAAAACTCGCCAAATGGATAAAAATGACGCTAAATGTATGAAAATGACGACTCATTGACGAAAATTCAATACCTTGGAAAGTATATAAATATCTACTATAAAAATAATCTATTTTTTTTACTATAAAAGTAATAAATTCATTGCATTATATAAGGAAAGTCATGTGCTGCCCACTTCAGATTTTTTATTGCTGTATCCGTCCTAAAACTGCTTTATTTTTGCTTAATTTCTGTTCAGCTATAATCTGGAACAACACAATTACAATAATACACGAAAGATAATATGGATTTGAGTCTGTAGTCAAAGTCCACGTTAGATTTTATTTATTACTTAAAGCTGTAGAAATAGATAATGTTTTTTCCATTAATTTAAATAGTGACACGTGTATGTTTCTTTAGACACATCTAAAGTGACAAATTGAAGAATAAGATTGCTCCTTTCAGAAAGTTCCATTTTCGATTTTATGCTTAAATTTGGTGTATATGAACTATATAAACTACAATATTTGGCAATTTGGACAAATTTTATGTCTCATTAAATACTCTACTTATGCCGTTACTAAATATATGATTTAGGCTATAACTATTATGTGAAAGAATTCTTAAATTCAGAATACTGAAAGAAAATTAGAAGACAGAATATTTAAAGAAAATATTAAACATTTGTATATTCAAAGGCAATTGACAGCTAACTTAAATATAGGTTTAAATACTGCATATATTTCTCACATTTTTAAATCTAATTTGCATAAATGTACTTTTCATCTCTTACCAAAAGATATCCTCACCTCATTATACGTATATAAAATAAATGCACCGTCAAACAAGGTTTTGTTGTCACATTCAGTGGCGACTTCTAAATTTACCTCAGAAGTCCCAGCACCTGGTAAAGGAACTTAGTGGCTAGGAAATTTTCTCCCATCTCTAAAGTCAACATAGATTAGCTTGTCATGAATCTTAAAGCCTAGGATTATTAGCAGCTGCGGTTCACAGCAGTGCCGAGTTGATGTAATAAGATACTGGAATTTTGCCAATTCTTTAGTTTCCGTTTAAAAGTAACCAAATACTTTAATATGATGTAAAATAAATAATTAAATTGAAGTCTGGAATTATGTTTAATGAAATGAAATGAGTAATCTACTTCATATTATAAAATGTATTATCTTAGTCAATGTGTTTCTATTTCTTTTTATAATAATGGAACACATATAGGCCTATAATGAATGCCATCTCCTTCTGAATACAATAACTTTTAAACTTATCTTCTATCTTTGTAGGTGCAGAGATATGGCGCAATATGTAAGATACTACAAATAAAAAAATGCTATAACGCTCAATTGTTATAGGTATTTCAAGAAAAGTAGATGATTTCGATGATATCTTAAAACATGATAAAATCCTGCAAAACTCCCTTAAATAAAGCAGACATATGTCACTACGTTGATCTGCATTGATCTGCACTGGATTTCATTCTCAGGCTTCTCTTACTGAATTCTCTGAAATTTCTCTTTTAGCTCACCTTAACCGTCTCTGACTCTGTCTTTCGCTCTTCAAAAGTAAGACACTCACTCGTTTATCTCTTACTTTTAGCATCCTATTTTGTCTTCGGGCAAAGACCGTCCTCCTATCTTTCATTTCCCATTCCTCAGTGTGATTTTCTATCGAGGATTAATTGGCTGTTCTGACTCTAATGGAAATTGTTATAAGTATTGGCATTAAGCATTGTTTATACCCCAAGTCAGACTTGTAATTTGGGTGATGTGTATTTACTGGTGACATAATTTTCCGGACCAAGGCTGTCGAAATATGAAATTGGTGTCTACTGGTTTCACACTTACTAATACATGCCTACTTTTTTCAAGGAAGTTTTGTGGGGCGTGAGAGCCCACTGGTTAGCGCGCGGTAATTGCACTCGGTCGGCCAGGGTTCGATCCCGCCACTGTCAAAATTACCGCCGTGTTTACGCGGAGTACGATCACGTTAAACATGTGGCTCCGCAAGTCCATCCGAGAGGTTGGTGGTAGGGAAAGTAGGGAACGGTTCCTGTGGATGCCTAACTGGGTGCTCCTAATGCCTCCTAACTGGGTTCTGATCTAAATTGGTTGGCACTTCCCGGCCGTCTAAACAGATACCTTATACCTTTCTGGTAGGTCGAGCGGTCAGGGTCGAAGAAGAAGAAGAATGGAGTTTTACGTGTTTTATCCTATAAGCAGCAGTTTAGTTTATTTTTTCTAAAACGTACTTTATTGTCATAATGTTTAATTTGAAATTCTACGTTAAATATTGCCTTATGTAGAAGATATTATGGGGGAAACACGACATGCTAAGTTTTCCCTTCATTCTAAAGAAGTTTCGTTTTAACCAGAGTTTTAAAGAATTATTCAAACATCCAACCTTCGAAATAATCCGATAATTAATTATTTTCATAAAAGTATGGGTATATAAAGCCTTTACGGCACATTCTCCGCATTAGATAAATAAGAAAAAATAAGAAATAAGAAAATATTAAAAAAAATAAATTCAGTCCGGTTTAAAGTATGAAACCATTTATAATTTCACAAAAGTATTCAAATAATTTCCAAGCATTTATGTGTTTAAAATATTGTTCAGTCAATCTTATAGAGTTATAAACATGTTATAAATTTTCTAACTTACGTTATAAAAATTCCTCTGTCTCCCATCCGTGGAACGCTGACAATCTTCAGAGGCGCTTTCTGAGTGCTTGAGAATCAAATATGAGAGAAAAATGTACATTTTCCATGAGAATATTAAAGAAGAAAATACCTACCACATGCCGGCGTCGAATTGTTTGGGAAGTAGTCGGAAATGGCTATGTGCGATGGGTCGATTAATGACCGGATGTACATATTTCCTGACGTCCAAATCAATTTCTATCTTTGTGTGGCAGCCATACTCATTGTTGTAAAGTTTCTAATGAAATAAAAATAGATGTTTTTATGTTGTCTTGACATTATTCGTAGTATTGAAGTATTAAAATGCAAATATGGAAAAATGCTGATTTTAATTAGATTTAATATAAACTTTTGTGCCGGATCTTCGTTAAGTGTGCTTGATGCATCTATTATTTTTACAAACATATAAGTTTCATTTCCAGCTTTCATTTTGGTATACAAGTAAAATGCAAAAATATTATCACTAATTAAATTCTAAAACATAAAAAACGGTTAATAGTTTAAATAGTTAAGCACACATAAACTTTAATTTAGAAACATTAAATATATTTACAAGAAACAAACATTTATATTAAAGTCGAACACATTTATCAAATGATACAAAAGCAACAGATCGTCAGGGGATATGATAAGTCTATAATAAATGCTAGACATCAATTTTTCCTCAATGAAACTTTAGAATTGTGCAACCTGCGTTGCATATAAAAATACGAACTCATGCAAAGTTTCATTAAAAAATGATTTATGTTAGGAGAAAAATTTTAAGTATATCCTTCAAAATGTCTGTTAATATATCATAAACGAGTAAAACAATGTGTTCAATTTAATATCCCCAAAATAAACTGAATTTCATTCTTTCTAAACAATAAAAACAAGCAATTTTTAAATACAAAAGCAAGTATAGCATTTGGAATTTTTAAGGAAGATCGGAAAGACCTGCACTGATAATATTAATATAATTAATTTCAATTAAATATTCACAGTGTTAACTGAAAATGTAGGTTTAAGTTTTTTTATATACTCAATGAACATTTTGCAAACTAAGCGAGAATTTAGTGTGTCAATGTATAACATTGTTAATATTTATTTAAAAGTTACTAAAAAAACCCATGCTTCTTATGTTTTTTCGTACTTAATTTTTGTAAAAGTGTAAACACTATACATATTATACAAAATGTACAGTGATACATCGTAGTATAATCTTATAATACCTGTAGAATATTTTGTAAAAGTTTCATTTACCAAGTTGGAGTAATTTATAATAAAGGCACATCACTATAACATTGAGAAAACGGTGCTTAAAGGCACGGCGTCGAATCAGAATTTCAGTGTTATTTAAATTTTCAAACGTCTAATAGAAATTGAAACAAAAATGAGGCATCATTGGTAAAAAAAAAATGACTATTTAAATATTTTCCTTATTATATCAAGAACAAAGTCAATATTTTTTGAAATTTTTTGGTTCCAGCGTGCAATTTTGGAAATCATCTATACAATTCAACTATTCTAAAACATTCCTTCTAATATATTTCATGATCCTCACATGACAAAAATTTTTCAATGGCGCAAAGTCTTTCACTGCATTCATAATACTTAACTTAAACTTTTGAACTGTAATTATGAAAGTTGCTTTTCATACGCGAAATGAAACGGTGGAAGTGATAATCTCTGCTGCAGAATCGATTGCAGGCGCAGTAAGTATGCATTCACAGCGAATATTTAAGTAGGAAATGTCTCTAACAGGTCCACGGTGGGTAAAATGAAGCACAATGGGGAACGGTAAGAAGCGATGGAAACTGGAAATAACCGGCTGTGAATAGATTCAGATGTCCAAATCGATTTTTATCTTAGTACTGAGTATCTTATTCAGTACATTTACTTTTCGTATGTGTGTGAAAGGAATGGATGTATTCTCACTGTTTTGAAATTGTTGAGATTAATGTTTTGAGTTAAAGGATAGACGGTAAGTATAGGCAACAAAGTGTTTTCGAAACTTTAAATATAATAGCATGCTATAAACTTTATGTACGTGTCTGAAATAGTTATATAATTATTCTCGAAGCGTGTACTTTCATTGCAAGATTTTCTTGGCAGTTTTCACTTCACGTTCTCGTTACAAGTAAGATTGAGAGAAGAATATAAGATGATTATCTTATCGAATTCAACGTTTTCGAATTCAAATATATGTCACCTTAAGTTGCTTATTTTATAATTTCTTGCTGAAATCTCCAATAACTGAAATGCATTATTATTATTTAATTTATTATTTAATTTCCTCTGTGAAATATTTTAAATTTATGATTTATATAAATATTTTTTTTATTGTTATAGATAAAATATAATTTTTTTAATGCTTTTCAAAAACATATGCACTCAATGAAAATATTGAAATTGCAGCTGCTAATTTCATTATACATGTTTAAGGAATTTTTATGGAATATTTTTATATATTTCTAAATTTAAACCCTTTCTTTAACCATATTATATATATATATATATATATATATATATATGTGTGTGTAAGAATACATACTTTTAAAGCAATTATAGTACATATTATTCTAGCTTAAATGTAATTTTTAAAAATATCCTCAAAAATTTCCGGTAAACTCACATATCTACTTTAAGAGATATCAGTTCATTTTATAATGTCTTGATGAAATCCTAAATGGCAAACAACATGCTTTTAAATAAACAATTATTTATCATAAAATGTTTATTTGCACACCAGCAACAGGAAGTTGATAACAGTAACCAGGGTCTCAAAATCTATTGCTTAAGATGTATATATACTTATGGAGATAATTTTAAAACAAGGAATGGATCAGAACAGCAGGTATATTAACAGATTATGAAGAACTATAAAAAACCAGAGAAACCGAAATAGCCAAATCTGCATGCATTCTAATATTTAATGATATTTACCTTAGCCAATTTCTTTTCCGAATGAAATATTGAGGTTTTTGCACATTTTCAACGTTATATTCAGTAATTGTGGAATTTTTTGCTAGAGTCCTGCAAGTAATTTTCAATTACTTGCAAAGTGTACTTTCAACGCAACATTACTAGTAATCTCCTGAAATGAATACATCAAAATCATTTTGTAAAAAGTACTTTTTGAATACAACTATACATTCCATTTCTAAATATACCAATATTTTCATGTCTTTTAAATGTAATCTTACACAACATTCTCAGAATATTCTTGAATATATAATATTTCATTGAGCACATTTCTTTTCACTCCTACTACCGAACGTTGATATCGATAATGTGTACTGAGATGAATAAGTAAAAGTACAGAAGGAAGAAGTGCAATTTTAAAGACCATATTTAAGTAAAAAAGGGCTCCAACAGATCAACAAGTATAACAGTACATAACGAAGAACGATGAGAAGTAGTGGAAACTCAAATAGCCAGTTCTGTATGCATTCAGATGTCCAAATCGATTTTTTTATGTCAGCGTTGAATACCGTCTGTCTTCAATTATTTTTAGAAACGAAGAAAAGAGAAATAGAAGATTTCACATCGTTTGGACATTATTGAGATCAATCTTAAGAGGTGAGAAACATGCATTTATGAGAGAATGATTCTTCTCAAAACATTGAATGTAACTGAAATAACCAACTTCATGCAGTCACTTTAAAGCGTTATAAAATTACGTACAAAAATTGTTTTTGTGTAAATAATAGGTTTCTTCACAAGGAAATGTACTTATTGTTGCACGTAATGTTTTATTGTTTGTGTATTTATTAAATTTATTCATTCGGAACGAAGACTTATTTATTCATTCATTCAATTTTTCTAAAGATTCAAGCATCTGGTTTGCTTAGCGGGAGTAGAAAAGCACGCACTTTGAACCTACTACATGGTCGTAGAATAGATATATCGAACGCTCTTACCTAATATCACACGCATTACGCCATAAAAACATATTTTGATTTGCCTTAAATAAGCTCCTTTGATAGCTCTAAATAAGCGCGCGGGGGTGGTTGCTCACGGGAGAAGCTGAACTTGCTTAAAATCAATGCCACGTCCTATATATCTGGTTGGCCTTTTTTTTCTTTTTTTTTTTGCACATAACATGCCTTACATTGCTGGCGAGCGCCTTTTGACTTAATGATCGTGAAAAAAAAAATTAATTCACGTGTATGAAAATTTGTGACAATCATATTGACTTGGGCATAAATTTTCAAAGCCGCGGATGCTCTAAAGTGTACAAATGATCTTTTAAATAATAAGTCTGCAAATAAATATAGTATTTAATTCACAAAAACAACTGAATCATGTGGGCATTTGTCTAGACTACTAGCCTATATTATTTCACTACATCTATATATTACCTTACAGCGGCCAACTGGTAAGATAATAATTAATGCCACAACGCCGCGACTTCCGAGAAAGAGTTCCACATTTGTAAACGTCAGATGGAACCAATTGCAATCCATAACAATGGATAAATCCAAGTCGTGTGGCATTATGAACAGGGGATATCTCCATTTGGGGTGGCGGGAACGAATATTCAAGAAATTATATAGACCTATTTAAAAATCCATAGAAAATTCTCTAATAGAGAAATAAGAAATAACATATTAACATGCATTAAAATGCGATGGTATCAATCCATATTCATGCTAAAAGTCAGAACTGCATGAATTTTGAATTAACTGAGGTGAAAAAAAAATTAGAATTAAAATTTATAAAACCGATTAATATACCGAAAGCATATCTATGCCAAAACTTGTAATTGTGCGAATTTTCAATTTTCCGATGCAACAATGTGTAAATAATGTTCCATAAACTATGCATATTTTAATGAATTTTAAATATATTTTTATAATGTAAAGGAATTGTCCTACGGATAAAATGATTGTGAAATTTATTTCTCGCTTCTCGGCTCTTTGAGATAAGATGAAAAATGTAGTAATTAGCTTAATATCTAATAGGGAGTCAACTGACTCCCATGAGGTTGAACTAATTTTTTAACATTGGCATGTGGTTTGGAATTTAATCCACCCAAGCCAATGCAATAGTGTTAAGATGAATACTCCTTGATTATATTTTTATCGCTCAGCAGCCGATTTATGTAAAAATTGCTAAAACTTGAGCTTCAACATAAAATAACGAAAACATAATTTGAATTTAAATAAAAATAAAATTATTCCCATTCGTCTCCATAATTGATCTGAAATATCACACACACATATATATATATATATATATATATATATATATATTATTTTATTATTTTAGATGTAAGAGTTTTAAATTTCATTTATTTGTAAGTATAAGAATATTGTACTGAAATTCTTTGCAGCTCGTTTAGATTTCCCATTACGTAAACAATAGACCGACAGCCAGACAATCATGCATCTATCATATTTACGTTAGATGTAGGAGCTTTAGAATACATTTATTTGTAAGTATAAGTATAAATAGAAACGTGGAAAATGTAAAATGTCATCTGTTGACATAATGTGAGTACATTTTTTAATTTATTACAGGATTATCTGTCTTAAGCGTGATTTCAAAAATCATGCGTTGTATTTTTATTTAACTATAGTTGTCAGTGTGATTACATAATAAGCAAAATACGGTTTTTGTCCTAGCAGGGAAAATAAACTTTCACATTTAGTGAAAAAATTCACATTTAGAGAAAAATTTCACATTTAGTGAAATTTGCTTACTTCTTATTAAATATAATAAAGTAGGTGATGAAATCAAAGATTTTCCTAAAAGATTTTCCTAAAAGGTTTTCCTAAGTTCCTGGAATAAAATATATTAACATAATACTACCAAATTAACTGCACACATTTTAACTTTAAAATAACATTATTTACTAAGAGCATTATATTCATACTTTAATAAAAGTAACTACATTCTTATATTTAATGAAGAGATTGGGTATTTGAGACCAGGTTACCTATTATTATAACACTGATTATGACATTTTATATATGTTAATAAGCACGTACCTTCTTGATGCCTTTAGCCTTTTGTGGGTCTTGATGCCTTTAACCTGTGCCGAACTTAATGCATATACTAGCATTTTGTTTGTGACCCCTTGCTCATCCGAGATTTTTACTTTTCTCAACTATTACTGATGTGTCTGTAGTATTTAATTCATATCTTATTCTGTTTGAGAATAAGATATGAATTAAATACTGCATCCTATGTTATTAAGCACATACCTTCTTGATGACTTTAGACTTAGATGCCTTTAGTGGGTCATTGGTTGTTGAACCACCTTTCACGAATTTATGATTTATGACATTGATATCGTAACACCACACTTAACGCATATTCTACCATGACTTCACTATTGAGAACTTTGATCCATGTGCGGATCTCATCTGTTACACCTTTTCTATGCACCTGTGCCGAACTTAATGCATATACTAGAATTTAGTTTCTGGCTCCTTGCTTATCCGAGAGTCTTACTTTTCTCAATTATTACTGATGTGTCTGGAGTACTTAATTCACATCTTATTCCCGTATTATTCTGCACACTCACTAGACCATGCTTTGCAATTCCGCAGGATTAAAATAAATTAATTATAATTAACGAAATTATATTATCAAGGATAACTATTTAATATGAAAACAGGGTTACAGTAGAATTCATAGACATAGTTGTGGGACCAGGATACACTTAGACAGGTTATATGTGGATTTATGAGTTCTAACAAGAATTCAAAAGGTCCAGACGTACAGACGCCAATTTACATCAGCCCTGACCCAAGAGATCAGGAAAACAATACATAAGGGGCTCCAAGTACAGGTGTGGTCGAGGAGTAGCAGTTACTGGAGGCTAAAGAAGAAAACCATATGATTTGGTTAAAAGTTTAACGAAGGAGGAAGTGTTGTCGCATCGTTAACCACTCAGGGTCAACCACTGAGTGCCGAAGAGGCGTATTTAGACGTCAGGAAAAGCAGTGGCAACAGACAGAAAGATGAGAATAGAGATTGTAGAATAAGACGGGAATAAGACATGAATTAAATACTACAGACACATCAGTAATAGTTGAGAAAAGTAAGAATCTCGGATGAGCAAGAAGCCACAAACAAAATGCTAGTATAGGCATTAAATTCGGCACAGGTGCATTGAGAAGGTGCAACAGACGAGATCCGAACATGGATCAAAGTTCTCAATAGTGAAGTCATGGTAGAATATGCGTTAAGTGTGGTGTTACGATATTAAAGTCATAAATCATAAATTCGTGAAAGGTGGTTCAACAACCAATGACCTACTAAAGGCATCTAAGTCTAAAGTCATCAAGAATGCATGTGCTTATTAACATATATAAAAGGTCATAATCAGTGTTATAATATTAGGTTACCTGGTCTCACATACCCAATCTCATAATTAAATATAAGAATAGTTATTCTTATTAAAGTATGGATATAATGCACTTAGTAAATAATATTATTTTAAAGTTAAGATGGGTCCAGTTATTTGGTAGTATTATGTTAATTTATTTTATTCCAGGAACCCGCACTAAAGATAATGCGGTGGGTTTTAATATGCGGCACAATGCAGTGTTTACGACTTAGGATGTACGGCCTTAAATAATATGTTTAGTTTAAACGGTATGCTTTACATACTGTTTTGTTTGTGCACCACGATAGTATACAAATAAACCATTATGAAAATATTTGATTTCAGCATTTACCTTATTATATTTTAAAAAAAAGTAAGCAAATATCAAAAACGACAAAATAATATCAAAACATTCATTAATAAATCATCTTTTTTAAAGGAAGGATATAAGAAAAGCTTATGTAACCACATGTTTGTTTTTTATGATTTTGGTTATAAAATAATTCATAATATATTTGATTATAATAGCCAATCCCAATCTGTTTGAGAAACTTTATATTTATATATTTTGATCAAAGGTACACTTTTTTCAACTAATCATCAACTTTGACGAATAATTGATTCGTGTATAAACATCCCTATCCTGAACTGGGGAAGAATTCTCAAAGGCATAAATTTTAAGAGGATATTGAAGACTATGGAAATAAATACATAAAATTGTGTTTATGAAATTTATTCAATATTTGTAATACTATGATGCATTTAAAAATAATAAATGCCATTTTATAGTCTTTGGAAAAAAAATTAATTATCTTTCGACATTATGTTTGTGATAACTATCGTTTCCAAGTTTGTGTTTTACCATCAATCAGCACTTTACATAGTTGAAATAGTACCCATGTTCATATATTGTATATATATGATTGTATCGTATCTATTGGCCATAATGGAATTCTCAAAATTTGAGGAATATGGTACATAAGAAAATACCGAAACATCTTTTCAGTAAATGTGAAGGTGCAACCTAAATGTGTTTTTATTGTTGCATTCCCTGCAACAATAAAAACCGTATTTCGATTATTGTGCCATCACACCGGCAACTATAGTTAGATATAAATACAACGCATGATTATTGAAATCGCACTTAAGACAGATGAATTAAAATGCATTAAAATGCATTAAAAATTATATCCAAATTATGTTAACAGATGACACTTTACATTCTTCACGTTTCCATTTATACTTATACTTACAAATAAATGTATTCTAAAGAAATATCGAAACATTTTTTCAGTACATGTGAAGGTGCAAAGCAAATGTGTTTTTATTGTTGCATTCCCTGCAACAATAAAAACCGTATTTCGATTATTGTGCCATCACACCGGCAACTATAATTAGATAAAATACAACGCATGATTACTGAAATCACACTCAAGACAGATGAATTAAAATGCATTAAAAATTATATCCAAATTATGTTAACAAATGACACTTTACATTCTTCACGTTTCCATTTATACTTATACTTACAAATAAATGTATTCTAAAGCTCTTACATCCAAAATAGTATAATGATACATATATATTTGTCTGGTTGTCGGTCTGTTGTTTGAGTAGCGGAAAATCTAAGCGACACTCATTTAAGGAATTTAATGCAGTGATATTCATATGCTTACAAATAAAAGTATTATAAAGCTCTTGCATTTAATTTAATTAAGTAATATATGTATGTTTATCTGGTAGGTTGTTGCGTGGCAGAAAATCTTAGCGACCCGCATGTAAGAAATACCGCAAAGTGATATTTCAGATCAAGTGTGGAGATGAGTGGAAACACGTTTCTCCCGTGTGCAGCCACCATCCGTACTGATTTAGACCTTTTAAAAAGGCACATTTAGGGTAAATCAAAAAATGTTTCTATGAGATAATGTGCGTTATATTATGTAGGATTATCGACAGGTAGGTTAGCTCGATCAGTATCGATCGTAGGTTAGATCTAGTCTACGACCATGCAGTAGTTTCAAGGTGTGTGTTTTCCACTCCCGCTAAGTGGACGAGTTGCTCGAATCTTTTGAAAAAATGAATGAATGAATAAATAATTCTTTGTTTCGAATGAAAAAAAATAATAAATACATATATAATAAAACATTTTCTGCAACAGTGAGTACAATTTCTTATAAAGCAACCTATTTGAACTAAATCACTATTTTTTACGCAATTCTATAACACTTCAAAGTCACTTAAATGAAGTTGGTTATTTCAGTTACATTCTAGGTTTGGAGAAGAAATATTGCCTCATACATGTCTGATTCTCACCTTTCAAGAATAATCCCAATAAGGTTCAAACGGTGTGAAATATTTTATTTCTCTTTTCCTCCGTTAAAAATAACAGAAGGGAGACGATATTCTACGCTGAGATAAACATCGACTTTGACATCTGAATGCATACAGAACTGGCTATTTGAGTTTCCATTATTTCTCATTGTTATTCGTTATGTCTTGTTGTACCCGCCGTTGATCTGTTGGAGCCCTTTTCTACGTAAATATTGTCTTCAAAATTGCACTTGTACCTTCTGCACTTACTTATGCATCTCAGCACACATTATCGATATCAACGTTCAGTAGTCGAAGTGAAAACAAAATTGCTCAATGAAATATTATACATTTTAAAACACTCTGAATGTCGTGGAAGATTACATTTAAAAAGTATGAAACACTTGGTATATTTAGAAATAAATTGAATAGTTGTATTCGAAAAGTATTTTAAGAAATTATTTTGATTTATTCATATCTGTAGTTTACTTGTAACGAAAATTTGCGTTGAAATTATACATTGCAAATAATTGTAAAATACGTGCAGGACTGTAGCATAAAGTTCCAAAATTATCTTATTATAATTGTCATTTCGGACATTACTAAATATAACGTCCAAACTGTGCCATAACTTCACTATTTAATTCGAAAAAAAAATTGAAGATGTTCTTTCAGGCTAAGGTAAGAAATCATTAAATATCACATTCCGTTATTTCGGTTTCTCTTGTTTTTCATAGTTCTTCATAATGTGCCAATATATCTGCTGTTCTACATTTCTTGCTTTAAAATTATTTCCATAAGGATATATACTACTTCCGCAATTGATTTTGAGACCCTGGTTACCGTTATCAATGTCCCATTGCTGGTGTGCAAATAAACATTTTATGATACATTAATTGCTTTAAAAACATGTTGTTTGCCATTTAAGATTTCATCAAGACATTATAAAATAAACTGATATCTATTAAGTAGTGAAACATTTTTAAATTTGGTCTTAAATATTATATTTAAGCTAGAATAATATGTATAGATGCTTTTAAAAGTATGTATTCTTATATATATATATATAATATGGTTAAAGAAAGGGTTTAAATTTAGAAATACATAAAAATATTCTATTAAAAAATTCTAATATGTATATATATATATATATATATATATATGTATATATATATATATATATATATATATATATATATATATACAGCAGCTGCAATTTCAATATTTTCCTTGAGTGCCTGTGATTTTGGAAAACAATAGAATAATTATATTTGATCTATGATAATCAATAAAACATTCCCAAATCATAAACATAAAACAGTGCACAAAGGAAAATAAATAATATATTAAATAATAATAAATTAAATAATAATGCATTTTGGTTATTGAAGATTTTACCAAGAAATTATAAAATAAGCGACTTAAGGTGATATATAGTTGAATTCGAAATCTTTATTTTTCTTAATAAGACAATCATCTTGTATTCTTCTCTTAATCTTACTTGTAACGAGTACATGAAATGAAAACTGCCAAGAAAATCTTGCAATGGAAAAACACATTTCGAGAATAATTATATAACAATTTCAGAGCACGTACTTAAAGTTTACAGCATGATATTATATTTAAAGTTTGGAAAACACTTTGTTGCCTACACTTACCGTCTATCCTTCAACTCAAAGCATTAATATCAAAAATATCTGAACAGTGCGAATACTTCCATACCTTTCACACACATTCGAAAAGTAAATGCATTGAAGAAGATACTCTGTAAAGATAAAAATCGATTTGGACATCTGAATCTATTCACAACCGGTTATTTCCAGTTTCCATCGCTTCTTACCGTTCCCCATTGTGCTTCATTTTACCCACCGTGGACCTGTTGGAGACATTTCCTACTTAAATATTCGCTGTGAAAGCATACTTACTGCTTTTGTAATCGATTCTGCAGCAGAGATTATCACTTCCACCGTTTCATTTTGCGTATGAAAAGCAACTTTCATAATTACAGTTCAAAAGTTTAAGTTAAGTATTATGAATGCAGTGTAAGACTTTGCGACATTTAAAAATTTTTGTCATGTGAGGATCATGAAATATATTAGAAGGAATGTTTGAAAATGTTTAGAATAGTTGAATTGTATAGATGATTTCCAAAACTGCACGTTGGAACTTAAAATTTTCAAAAAATATCGATGCTGTGGTTGATATAGTAAGGAAAAGCTTTAAGCAATCCTTTTTTAACACTTTACAACAAAGTTGAAAAGTGTTTATGACTTTGTTCATTCTGTCTGTCTGTCTGTCTGTCTGTCTGTCTGTCTGTCTGTCTGTCCGTTAGCACGATAACTGCCGTAAAAATGACTTAATCAAAATGAAATTTTAGTATGTTGTTCAGACGGTCTGTAGGACCTATGGGAATATAAATGAATAATATCACACAATTAGTTTTGGATTGAACCCGGGTTGAAAAAATGAAATACATTGAGCCCTATGGGACCTAATTTTTCTAACATTTTTTAAGCGGATTTAAAATTCACAAATTGCTTCGAAAATTTTAGGTAATAGTCAAATTGTTCCATAAAATATATAAAAAAAAATTCAGCTAAATATATTTAGTAGTTTTTTAAATAAAAATTAAAATAATAATTACACATCTTATATGAAACGATCACGTGACCATGATATGAAACGATCACATGACCCACTTCAAAATGAGATATGGCATCCATCTTGTTTCAAATTCGTGATTTTTAAAGTTCTTTTTAATTCATATTGAGTGTTCTATCCATCCTAAAACTACTTTATTTCTGCTTAAATTCTGTGCATCTACATACTAAAACAACACAATGACAATATATTTGAGTTTAAATTCTCATTCAAATTTGATTATTTCTACAATTAAGCCTATTTTTCACCTATGTAAAATGTAAACAGCAAAATATGTAGAATGAGTTGTACTAGAATTACTGTATTTCTTTAACACAAAATAATTCAGTCCATGGAGTCTGCATGGCTGATATGAATGAAATATTAATTGATTTTATAAACAGAAGGACGATATTTTTCGATGAAGTTTTAAGCATAAAGTTTATGAATTGTAGCTCCATGGTCTTAATTTTTAAATAAAATAAATTATTATAGTATTGTGATGAATGAAATGGAGAAAGTTATGAATGAAATCCAGCTTTTATAGAGAGATCCAGGCGTGTTATTTTTTCTATGACGTCATTTGAATTAATTTCAGTTGTTTTCGATGAAGTTTTCAAATATAATAAATTATCGTAAAATTATGATAGATTTAAAAATATTACCGTGGAATGTATTGCATTTTAGAGATATTTAAACCACGCAATTTATATTTCAATGCCGTCTTTTGAATGAAGTTCATTTTTTTCAATGAAGGTTTAAGTTTTCAAATATAATAAATCAATGTAGTATCGTGATAAGTTTTAAAATATTACCGAGGAATGTATTGCATTTTCGACTTTTTTAAATAAAATTGCATTGAAGTTGGAAAGTGTTTCATAATCAATGCTTTAAGCATGATTGATCTTTCTTGTTCTTACCAATGATGACTCATTTTTGTTTCAATTTCTATTAGACGTTTGAAAAATATAAATAAAACTAAAATTCTGATTCGAAGCTGGGCCTGTTATAAAGATACTTTAAGCACATTTTTCTCAGTGTTACATCGATGTGCTTTTATTAAAAATTACTCTAACTTGGTAAATGAAAATTTTACAAAATGTTCCACGAGTATTATAAGACGATGTATCACTGTACATTTTCTATAATATATATATATATAGTGATTACACTTTTACAAAAATTGAGTACGAAAAAACATAAGAAGCTTGGGTTTTTCTAGTAACTTTTAAATAAGTATTAAAAAATGTTATACAGCTCCACACTAAATTCTCGCTTAGTATGCAAATAAATGTTCCGTGAGTATATAAAAAATGTAAACCTATATTTTCAGTTAACACTGTGAAAATGTAAATGCAATTAATTATATTAATATTATCAGTGCAGGACTTTCCGATATTCCTTAAAAATTATAAATACCATACTTGCTTTTGTATTTAAAGATTGCTCGTTTTTAACACTTTACAACAAAGTTGAAAAGTGTTTATGACTTTGTTCATTCTGTCTGTCTGTCTGTGCGTTAGCACGATAACTGCCGTAAAAATGACTGAATCAAAATGAAATTTTAGTGTGTTGTTCAGACCATCTGTAGGACCTATGGGAATATAAATGAACAATATCACCCAATTAGTTGTGGATTGAACCCGGGTTGAAAAAATGAAATAAATTGAACCCTATGGTACCTAATTTTTTCAACATTTTTTAAGCGGATTTAAAATTCGCAAATTGCATCGAAAATTTTAGGAAATATTCAAATTGTTCCCTAAAATATATAAAAGGAATCAGCGAAATATATGCAGTTGTTTTTTAAATAAAAATTAAAATAATAATTACACCTCTTATATGAAGCGATCACGTGAACATGATATGACAAAATCACGTGACCCACTGCAAAATAAAATATGGCATCCATCTTATCTCAAAATCGTGATTTTTAAAGTTTTTTTAAATTCATATTGAGTGTTGTATCCGTCCTAAAACTACTTTATTTTTGCTTAAATTCTGTGCATCTACATACTGAAACAACGCAATTACAATATATTTGAGTTTAAATGATCATCCAAATTTGATTATTCCTACAACGAAGGAATAATCAAATTTGGATTAATCAAATGGAAGGAATAATCAAATTTTTCACCTATGTAAAATCCAAACAGCAAAATATGTAGAATGAGTTGTATTAGAATTGCTGTATTTCTTTAACACATAATTATTTAGATCATGGAGTATGCATAGCTGATATGAATGAAATATTCATTGATTTTACAAAGAGAAGGACGATTTTTTTCGATGACTTTTTAAGCATTGAGTTTAATTACTTGTAGCTCCATGGTCTTAATTTTTAAATAAAATAAATTATTATAGTATTGTGATGAATGAAATGAATGGAAAATTATTTACGAATGAAATTCTGCTTTTATAGAGAGAGTCAGGCGTGTTATATTTTCTATGACGTAATTTGAATGAATTCCAGTTGTTTTCGATGAAGTTTATAAATATAATAAATTATCGTAGTATTATGATAATTCTAAAATTATTAACAAGGAATGTATCGCATTTTAGAGATGTTTAAACCAGGCAATTTATATTTCAATGCCGTCATTTGAATGAAGTTCATTTTTTTCGATGAATGTTTAAGTTTTCAAATGTAATAAATTAATGTAATATTGTGATAAATTTTAAAATCTTACCGAGGAATGTATTGCATTTTAGAGATGTTTTAATAAAATTGCATTGAAGTTAGAAAGTGTTTCATGATCAATGCTTTAAGCATAATTGATCGTTCCTGTTATTGTTTAAGAAAGAATGAAATTCTGTTTATTTTAGGGATATTAATTTATACTTATTTTTTTACTCTTTATTATATATTAACAGGCGAATGACGAAAGTCAAGTGCCTTGTCATTAATAAATAAATAAATAATAATATATCAACGAGCATTTTGAAGGATATATTTAAAAATTTTCCACTAATATAAATAATTTTTCATGCATCTTTGCATGGGTTCGTATTTTTATATGCAACGCAGATTGTAGAATTTTAAAGTTTCTTTGAGGAAAAATTGATGTCTAGCGTTTATTATACACTTTTAGTATGTGCTGCCGATCTTTTGTATTTGTATCATTTGATAAATATATTCGAATTTAATATAAAAGTTTGTTTCTTGTAAAAATATTTAATGATTCTAAATTAAAATTTATTTGTGCTTAACTATTTAAACTATTAGCCGTTTTTTATGTTTAAAATTTATTCAGTGTTAATATTTTTGCATTTTACTTGTATACCAAAATGTCAGCTGAATATGAAATATATATGTTTGCAAAAATAATTTATGCATCGAATACATTTAGCGAAGATCCGACACAAAAGTTTATAATAAACCTAACTAAAATCAGCATTTTCTTATACATGTCTTTTAATATTTTAATACTACCAATAATATCAAGACAACCTAAAAACATCCATTAATATTTCATTAGAAACGTTAAAACAATGAGGTAGGCTGCCACACAAAGAGAGAAATTGATTTGGATGTCAGGAAAAATATACAACCGGCCATTAATCGGCACATCGCATATTGCCATTTTAGACTACTTCCCAAACAATTCGACGCCGGTATGTGGTATACAGTAGAAGGAATGTTTGAAAATGTTTAGAATAGTTGAATTGTATAGATGATTTCCAAAATTGCACGTTGGAACCCAAAATTTTCAAAAAATATGTACTTTGA
Source organism: Amaurobius ferox (assembly GCA_951213105.1). Classification (NCBI taxonomy): domain Eukaryota; kingdom Metazoa; phylum Arthropoda; class Arachnida; order Araneae; family Amaurobiidae; genus Amaurobius; species Amaurobius ferox. Next base: position 52,699,788 of record OX578147.1, on the reverse strand, counting down.
AGTTGATATTATAAGGAAAAGATGTAAATAGTCCTTTTTTCTTACCAATGATGTCTCATTTCTGTTTCAATTTCTATTAGACGTTTGAAAAATATAAATAAAACTAAAATTCTGATTCGACGCCGTGCCTGTTATAAAGGAACTTTAAGCACCGTATTCTCAATGTTACATCGATGTGCTTTTATTAAAAATTACTCTAACTCGGTAAACGAAACGTTTACAAAATATTCCACGAGTATTAAAATATTAAACTACGATGTCTCACTGTATATTTTGTACAATATGTATAAAGCTTACACTTTTACAAAAAATTAAGTACGAACAAAGATAAGAAGCTTGGGTTTTTCTAGTAACTGTTAAATAAGTATTAAAAAATGTTAATCAGTTCCACACTGAATCCTGGCTTAGTATGCAAATAAATATTCATTGAGTGTATAAAAAACTTAAACCTATACTTTCAGTTAACACTGTGAGAATTTAATTGAAATTAATTATATTAATATTATCAGTGCAGGTCTTTCCCATGTTCCTTAAAAATTCCAAATGCTATACTTGCTTTTGTATTTAAAAATTGCTTGTTTTTATTGTTTGAGAAATAATGAAATTCAGTTTATGTTAGATATATTAAATTGTACATATTTTTTACTCGTCTATAATATGTTAACGGACATTTTGAAGGATATACTTAAAATATTTCTCCTAACATAAATAATTTTTTAATGAACCTTTGCATGAGTTCATATTTTTATATGCAGTGCAGGTTGTACAATTTTAAAGTTTCGTTGAGGAAAAATTGATGTCTAGCATTTATTATAGACTTATCTTAGAAGCTGCCGATCTTTTATTTTTGCACCTTTTGATAAAAATATTCGACTTTAATATACATCTTTGTGTCTTGTAAGAATAGTTAATGTTTCAAAATTAAAGTTTATTTGTGTTTAACTATTTAAACTAATATTCGTTTTTTATATTTTAGAATTTATTCAGTGTTAATATTTTTGCATTTTGCTAGTATACCAAAATGCCAGTTGGACATGAAACATATATGTTTGTAAAAATAATTGATGCATCAAACACACTTAACGAAGATCCGGCACAAAAGTTTATACTGAATCTAACTAAAATCAGCTATTTTCAATACTTGCATTTTAATATTTCAATACTACCAATAATGTCAAGACAACATGAAAACATATATTTTTATTTCCTTAGGAACGTTAAAACAATGAGGATGGCTGCTACACAAAGAGAGAAATTGATTTGGATGTCAGGAAAAATATACAACCGGCCATTAATCGACACATCGCATATTGCCATTTTAGACTACTTCCCAAACAATTCGACGCCGGTATGTGGTATACAGTAGAAGGAATGTTTGAAAATGTTTAGAAGAGTTGAATTGTATAGATGATTTCCAAAATTGCACGTTGGAACCCAAAATTTTCAAAAAATATGTACTTTGAAGTTGATATTATAAGGAAAAGATGTAAATAGTCCTTTTTTCTTACCAAAGATGTCTCATTTTTGTTTCAATTTCTATTAGACGTTTGAAAAATATAAATAAAAATAAAATTCTGATCCGACGCCGTGCCTGTTATAAAGGAACTTTAAGCACTGTATTCTCAATGTTACATCGATGTGCTTTTATTAAAAATTACTCTAATTCGGTAAGCGAAACGTTTACAAAATATTCCGCGAGTATTAATATATTATACTACGATGTATCACTGTTTATTTTGTACAATATGTATAGTGCTTGCACTGTTACAAAAATTAAGTACGAGAAAACATAAGAAGCTTGGGCTTTTCTAGTAACTGTTAAATAAGTATTAAAAATGTTATACAGTTCCACACTAAATCATCGCTTAGTATGCAAATAAATATTCATTGAGTGTATAAAAATTTAAACCTATACTTTCAGTTAACACTGTGAATATTTAATTTAAATTAATTATATTAATATTATCAGTGCAGGTCTTTCCCATGTTCCTTAAAAATTCCAAATGCTATCCTTGCTTTTGTATTTAAAAATTGCTTGTTTTTATTGTTTAAGAAAGAATGAAATTCAGTTTATTTTAGATATATTAAATTGTATACATTTCTTCTCGTTTATAATATATTAACGGACATTTTGAAGGATATACTTAAAATATTTCTCGTAACATAAATAATTTTTTAATGAATCTTTGCATGAGTTCATATTTTTATATGCAGCGCAGGTTGTACAATTTTAAAGTTTCGTTGAGGAAAAATTGATGTCTAGCATTTACTATTATAGACTTATCTTATAAGCTGCCGATCTTTTGTTTTTGCACATTTTGATAGAAATATTCGACTTTAATATAAATCTTTGTGTCTTGTAAAAATAGTTAATGTTTCTAAATAAAAATTATTTGTGTTTAACTATTTCAACTATTATAGGTTTTTTATATTTTAAAATTTATTCAGTGTTAATATTTTTGCATTTTGCTTGTATACCAAAATGCCAGTTGGACATGAAACATATATGTTTGTAAAAATAATTGATGCATCAAACACACTTAACGAAGATCCGGCACAAAAGTTTATATTGAATCTAACTAAAATCAGCTATTTTCAATACTTGCATTTTAATATTTCAATACTACCAATAATGTCAAGACAACATAAGAACATTTATTTTTATTTCATTAGAAACGTTAAAACAATGAGGATGGCTGCCACACAAAGAGAGAAATTGATTTGGACCAGGAAATATGTACATCCGGTCATTGATCGACCCATCCATATAACCAATTCAGACTACTTCCCAAACAATTCGACACCGGCATGTGCTAGTTATTTTCTTCTTTTATATTCTCTTGAAAAATGTACCTTTTTCTCTCATATTTGATCATCAAGCACCCAGAAAGCGCCGGTGAAGATAGCCACCGTTCCACGAATGGGAAACAGAGGAATTTTTTTAACGTAAGATGAGTTAAGATGAGTAACTCAAGATTAGTTAAGATGTATAACAAGTTGATAATTCTATAAGATTGACTTGACAATATTTTAGATACTTATATGCTTGGAAATTATTTGAATACTTTTGTGACATTATAAATGGTTTCATATTTTAAACCGGACTGGATTTATTTTTTCTTGTTTTAATATTTTCTTATTTCTTATTTTTTCTTATTTTTCGAATGCGGAGGAAAAGGTGCCGTAAAGGCCTTATATACCCACATTTTTATGAAAATAATTAATTTTCGGAGCATTTCGAAGATTGGATTTTTGAATAATTCTTTAAAACAGTCTTTGAAGCAAAAGTTCAGTAGAATGAAGGGAAAACTTAGCATGTCGTTTTTCCCCCATAATATCTTCTATATGAAACATTCTTTAACATGCAAAGCATGCAAAACTTCCTTCTTCTACTTCTTCGACCCAGACTCCTCGACCTACCAAGAAGGTTTAAGGTATATGTTTAGACGGCCAGGAAGTGCCAACAAATTTGAATCAGAACCCAATGAGGAGGCATCCACAGGGACATCACTCTCCTTCCCCTACAACCAACCTCTCGGATGGACTTGGGGACCCACATGTTTAACGTGACCGTACTCCGTGTGAACAAGGCCGTAGTTTTGGATGTGGCGAGGATCGAACCCTGACCGACTGAGTGCAATTCTCGCGCGCTAACAAGTGGGCTCTAGCGCCCCACAAATCTTCCTTGTAAAAAGTAGCCATGTTTTAGTATGTGTGAAACCAGTAAACACCAATTTTAGATTTCGACAGTCTTGGTCCCCAAAATTATGACACCAATAAATACACGTCACCCAAATTACAAGTGTGATTTGGGGCATAAACAATGATTAGCGCCAGAACTTATAACAAATTCCATTCGAGCCAGAGCAACCAACTAAACCTCGATACAACATCACAATAAGGAATGTGAAATGAAAGATAGGAGGACGGTCTTCGCCCGAGGACAAAAGGGAATGCTAAAAGAAGGAGATCAAGGAGTGAGTGTATTGAGTTTGGAGAGTGAAAGACATATCATTGTCAGAGACGATCAAGATGAGCTAAGAGAGTGATTTCAGAGAGTTCAGTGAGACAAACCTGAGAATAAAATCCTGTTCAGATCAATGCAGACAATTCAGATGAATAATATCCATACAGATTAACGACAGAGTCAGATCAATACGGTTCAACGTAGTGGCATATGCCTGCTTTATTCAAGTAAGTTTTGCTTGATATTATATATTTATATATGATATTATATGATATTATATGATATTATATGATATTATATGATATTATATGATATTATATGATATTATATGATATGATATTATATGATATTATATGTTTTAAGATCTCATCGAAATCATCTACTTTTCTTCAACTACTGATAACAATTGAGCGTTTTAGCATTTTTTTATATGTAGTATCTTACATATTGCGCCATATCTCTGAACTTACTGAGATAGAAGATAAATTTGAAAATTACTGTATTCAGCAGGAGATTGCAGTCATTAAGGGCCTATATGTGTTCCAATGGAAACTATTAATTTCTTTGATCTTCTTTTATATAGATGACGGTACGACAGAGACACATATCTCACAAAGGCCTTAGCAAAATTCAAGGCCGCTCAGTGGAAACTATTTTTTTTTATTTTTTAGCAAACAATTTATTGCTAAACCAGTGACGGCGATAAAGTATTGATCGCTATCTGCAGGCGTCAGATCTAGCAGAATAAATATAAGTCGGCTGTTGCTATTGAGAGGAAAATATTTTTAATTAATGAAATTTAAACTTGCGCTTTAAAGAAGTTAGACACAATTATTATAAAAAGCTATAGAAACACATTGACTAAGATAATACATTTTATAGTATGAAGTATATTACTCATTTCATTTCATTAAACGTAATTCCTGACTTCAATTTAATTATTTATTTAACTCCTATTAAAATATTTTGTTACTTTTAAACGAAAACTAAAGAATTGGCAAAAGTTCATCATCTTATTACATCAACTCGGCACTGCTGCCAACCGCAGCTGCTAATAATCACTGGCTTTAAGATTCATGACACGCTAATCTTTGTTGACTTTATAGATGGGAGAAAATTGCCTAGCCACTACGTTCCTTTACCAGATGCTGGTACTTCTGAGGTAAATTTAGAAGTCGCCACTGAATGTGACAACAGAAACTTGTTGACGGTGCATTTATTTTATATATGTATAATGATGTGAGAAGATCTTTTACTAAGAGAGAAAAAGTATATTTATGCAAATTAAAATTAAAAATTTAAGAAATATATGACATACCTATATTTAGGTTAGCTGTTAATTACATTTGAATACACAAATGTTTAATATTTTCTACATTTAGTAATTCTCTAACATAATATTTATAACCTAAATCGTATATTTAGTAATGACATATTTAGAGCATTTAATGGAAAGTAAACTTTGTCCAAACTGTGAGACCAGAAATTGTTCTCACATGAGACACTTTTATTTGAGTATTTATGGTGCCTAGAACGGCAAATAAAGCTATAGTCTGGCTGGCGATGGGGTTTATGACAACGTGAACTTTAAGGTCAAAAATACTATAAATTTAGGGGTGGCAGACCAGAGGGGCTGAGGGGGTCTTGTTTAATGTGAAATGATGCCATTGGGTTGAGAAGAACCAATGAACGCCAAGGGGAAGAAGGACGGATCTACCCCCCCCCCCTTAAGAGATGATAAGCCCAAGACTAAACTGGAAGGTATGTGCTCTGATTATCACAGGTTCTAGACACTATCGTAAATCTAATAATTCAGGTCGCATATGCCCCCTCGCTAAAATAATTAATGAAAATTGATGTTATTGATAAATTGATGTTGCTAATAAATGATATTGTTTAAGTTTAAATAGTCTAATCTTACATATTAATTAATAATTCTTTTCAGGACTTTCAGAAAAGGTAAAAATAATTGGAGGTTTTATTGCGGCACAACAACGAGCAATGTACGTTTGATGTTAATTCCACTTTATGAGTATCAACGGCCATGTCTTTAATGCTTAATACTGAATTTATAATTAAAAGTGTAACTTTTAGTCTTATATCGCCACATTTGGTTTCCGTGACGCTTTTGTGTGAGTCAAAATTTAAATGAAAATATTAATGAATAATACTCTCTAAGGTGAATAAAAATAATTTAAATAAGGAGATGAATGTAAATTTTGGAGGAGCATATATTGACCAGATATTTTTCATTGTCAAAATTAAATATGCACAATCGCTTTGAAAATGAAAAGAAGTTGAATATATTTTGAAATAATTGAAAATAGTGTTTGAAAAATTTATTATTTGTAAGAATATTTAGTTTGATGTCGAAGTATTCTTTATGTGCAGTATTTTTGAAGTGTATTTTATGCTGTTAATTTTAAGTAGGATTTTGGACGGGATAAATTTTGTTTTAAATGCCTCAAAATACAAAAATAAATTCGAGACGACCAAAGTCGCCGGACAGGTCACAGAGAGAAAATATTGAAAATCAAAGAGTTAAAATGGAGAACTTTGGATTAATTAATTTATTGCCAAATTTTTATGGAAGGGAAGACGAGGACATTGAATTTTTTTTCGCGCAATTTCAAAATGTGGCAAAAATGGCCGACTGGTCGCAAGAAAATAAAGTTGTAATTTTAAAAACTAGATTAAAGAAGAAAGCTTTGGAATTTTTATCAAAAAAAAAAAAAGAGAATTGCAGATTGCAAATAATATGGGAGATATTGAACAAATGATGGTGAAACAATTTAAAACATCTTTGACAATGCTTCAAAAGCAAACATATTTAAACAAAATTAAAATGTCACCAGGTATGAAGGTAGCTGAGCTGGCATTAAATATTTCAAATGCGACAAATGCTTTTTTAGGAAATTACGCAAATAATGAGATGTGCGAAGTTAAAAACAATTTAATGCTGTCTAAATTTTTAGAGTCTTTAAGACAAGATCTTGGTTTCGAAATTAAAAAACTAAATATTCAAAATTTTGACAAGGCAATAGAATTTGCAGAACATTTAGAGAAAATTACGGAGGAGGTTTGTGACCGTACGGAAATTAATGCAGTTTATCGCAATGAAAATAAGGGCAGAAAATTTAATGATAATCAAATGGAAAGGCATTTACAAAATTCAAAATTTGATCCTCAGCAATGGAAATATGAAAGGTATGAAAATTCAGAAAATGAAATTAAATATTGTATAGGGTGCGGAATGCGCAACCATGGGTGGGAAGAATGTGAGCACAACCCTTGTAACCAAAGTAGAAATAAAATATCCCAAGAGAATAAATATTGTATAGGATGCGGAAAAAGAGGGCACTATTTTGATACCTGTTAGCACAACCGAAACGCACAAAAATAATTATGAAGTAAATAAATATGTGAATAAAAGAAGTGAATTTAGAAATGATCAAAATAACGGATTTAGAAATGAAAACAGTAACGGATTTAAAAATAGACCAAAGTCCCAATCTAGAAAAGAAAAATCACAAACGCAAATTAAGATATCGAGTTACAATGATGACGCAAATAAAATGCAATATGATAAAAGGGAGGATCGCACGCGAAGCCCAGGTACCAAGGTTAAAGCACAGTAACATAATGAATATGAAAATAAAAATGACAATCAAAAAATAAATACTGTAGAAAGCATGCAAAAATATACCCATGGTCCCGGCCCGAATGATGAGTTCCTTTACAATCTCCTGAAAATGTTGGCGCAGCCCGTTTTGGGTGAAATTCGATAGTCACTTCGTCGAAAGTCTAAAAAGTGAGGCAAATATTAATAAAAAGAAAATTGAGGAAAATACATGTGTCGAAAATATTTAGGTAAAAGCATTACATATAAGGAAAATACAGGAGTTAAAGAAGTTATTAAAAATAAAAATGATGCGTGCAATGCAAAAATAAATTTAAATGATGAGTACAAAAATGAAATTAACTCAAAATCGACTCAGATCGATAATAAAAATAATCATGAAATTAAGAAAACTAGTTGTAAAGTTTCGCAAATTGAGACACAAATTGTTGAAGGTAGCCATGTTAATGACTATAATTTTTTAAATGATTAAAATAATAAAAATGTTGATACAGAGACTGATTTTAAAATTGTGACTAGTGCGAAAAAGCCAATTGTCACACATGATGAAGTTAAAGTCATATTTGAATTTAATGAAAATATTAAAAATGGTTATTATGACAGTAAAAAAATTGCACAGGTCGATGAGGCCAATTTTCCTAAAAATGAAAAGGTTAATGATTTTGCTGAAAAAGAATGTGTTAATGAAGAGTCAAATCTTGACGTCCAGGTCTATGTCACGCTCAAACGCAGGATAGTTTTGCAACCAGGTCAGTTGACTGCAGAACAATTCGACATAAGTCTGGGAATTCATAAGGAAGTTATCTTTATCCTCACAAAACACGCAAAATTACTCTTTCCATTTGGTGCAATTCGAACTGTAATAAAAAATAACAAAATTTATATTGTAATTAATAATCAAAAGAAGGTTAAAATTACGTTTAATAAAAATATGCGAGTAGGAGTGATTAAAACTACTAATTATTACTAATGAAGAAATGCAAATCGAAGATACCGTATTTTTGAAAGAGGAAAATAAACCCAATATGTTTCAAGATAGATTTCAGGGACCCTTTCGAGTAATTGAACTTGGGAAAAAAATATATTGACCATTAGAAATGAATATAACATAAAAATGAACCAATTAAAATTCACGCTACCCAATGTTATATCGAACAATATGTACAAAGTGCGGATAAATTGATGGGAAAATATGATATAGACAGTGAAATAAGTGAGATTCACGCAAAAAAAGTCATAGAGCACAAAAAGTACAAGGTGAAAATAAATATAACGGTAACTATCAAATAATTGAGATTCAAGCCAAAAAATGTTATACTGTACAAAGTGTACATATTGAAAATGTTCAAAATATGAATGAAAGTATTCAGCATAGAAGCATATCAAAATTATGCAAAATCAAAAAGGTGATAACAAGTTTGAAAATAATGATCATAAAAATATGCAAAATGAAAATGTTAATTTTGAAAATATGCAAAATGAAAATGTTAATTTTGAAAATATGCAAAATGAAAATGTTAAATTGCAAAGTGTACATAATGCAAATGAAAATAAAAGGTTTGAAGAAATGCGAAGTTAAAATCAAAATCATAATGATGGAAATACTCAAAATTCACTTGAAAATAAAATAATGGATATGTTGCAAAAGGAAAGTCAAAGTCATGATAATGTAAATACTCAAAATTCACTTGAAATTAAAATAATGGACGTGTTGCAAGATGAAAGTCAAAATCGTGATAGCGCAAATACTCAAAATTCAAATGAGGGTAAATAATGGATGTCTTGGAAAAAGAAAGTCAAAATGTTAATTTTAAAGAAATGAAAATGAAAACGAAAATCATGATAATGAGAAGCGAAATTCAAATGAGCTTAAAATAATGGACCATTAGAAATGAATATAACATAAAAGATGAACCAATTAAAATTCACGCTACCCAATGTTATATCGAACAAAATGTACAAAGTGCGGATAAATTGATGGGAAAATATGATATAGACAGTGAAATTGATGAGATTCACGCAAAAAAATGTCTTATTGCACAAAAAGTACAAAGTAAAAGTAAATACAACGGTAACGGTGAAATAATTAAGATTCAATCAAAAAAATGTTATACTGTACAAAGTGAACATATTGAAAATGTTCAAAATATGAATGAACATATTCAGCATGGAAGCGAAAATACGGTTATCAAAATTATGCAAAATCAAAAAGGTGATAAAATTTTGAAAATAATGATCATAAAATTATGCAAAATGAAAATGTTAAAATTCAAAGGGTACATAATGCAAATGACAATAAAAGGTTTGAAGAAATGCAAAGTCAAAATCAAAATCATAATGATAAAAATACTCAAAAATCACTTGAGGTTAAAATAATGGATGTTTTGGAAAATGAAAGTCAAAATGCTAATTTCAAGAAAATGAAAACGAAACTCATGATAATGAGAAGCAAAATTCAAATGAGGTTAACATAATGGATGTTTTCGTTGATCAAAATAATAATTATCAAGAAATACAAAATTCAAATGTTTGTAAAAATGTTCAAAATGAGAATAATAAAATAATAAGGGATATTAATCACAATGATAATGAAGGTAATGTTATTCTAAAAGAAGATTCAGAAATAATTGAAAGTCAAAGCAAGTATAAAGATTATGTTAGGCAAAAATTAGAGTTACTAAATGAAATACATATTTATAACACAAATGAAATTGAAAACATTCATAAACATGGGGAAAGAAAGCTTGGTCAAAATTGTTTCAAGAAATCAAGAAATTTTAAGAATTCAAAATTTGCTGATGATTGGCTTTTGAAGAATTGTAAAATGAGAGAGAGATAAAAAGGATAATGCCAAATCAAAATGAATGCTAAGGAAAATGATATGGAATTGAAAATATTTTAAAAATAAAAAAATGGATAATGCTATGTTTTTTTTTTTTTTTTTTTTTTAAAGCAATAACGAAGGAATTATTTAAGAATGAAAATGGTATGAATTTCTAAGTAAGAAATGAAAAATCATTGAATGGTTTAAAAATGAACATGGTATGGAATTTACAAAAATTGATAATATTTGTACAAATAGTTATTTTTCAAAAATAATATTATATCAGAATATAATATATAATGTTAAGTCAAAATATGACAGGTGATAAGAAAATTATGCAGAGATTAATTTATGCGAATAATATCTACAAAAATGTAAGGTAAAATCAAATATGTTACCTATTTGAGTAGATGAAAGGTCTGGAGCCAAATCCAGGCAAGGTCTTTGTGTTGGAAAACCAGTAAAGTCAAATGCTTCATTTTTCAAAATAGGGGGAAGGCAAGTCCATTCACTTCAATTTGTCTTCAAAGGAAGGCAGGAAAATGATGAGTCTTTCAAGTCTTGAGGATTAAAAATTGAATGACAGGTTTAAGTAAAGTAAAAAAATAAGTAATGAGCTGAAAGAGAGAATATTAAAAATTAGTCATAGATGGTATAAATTTTATGGCAAAAAGTAAACAAAGGCATAAATAATTGAAAATTTTAAATCAATATGAATTTAAAATGTTAAATTATGAACAGTTAAAGTAGCTGTAAATCGATGTGGCTGTAAGCGATGTGGCTAAAAACTAAAATATCTCATAAACGATTTGTTCTACATTTGCGGGGTTGGTCTTATTCTTTTTGTGGTCTAAATTTATGTATAAAGTTAACATTTAATTGATACACTTGAGCATACGTAGTCTTTCATGTTAGTCTTTGACGACTTTTGCGGCTCATTTTGCAAAAAAAAAAAAAAAAAAAAAAAAAAGAATAAACATTTTTTTCTTAATTGTATCAAAATCTAATAATCAATGCTTTATGCATAACTGATCTTTCTTGTTCCTTTTGCTACTTCTATGTACAAATTTCTGCAGGTAGCTATTGAATAACATCATTGAAAATTGACCTGAAATCAGTGAAGAGAAAATGAGAATTAACTCTTTTGAAAATGAGACATCGTACGATTTCCATAAAATTTATAAATGACACCTTTTATGTTTGAAATTATAGATCTTTGGATAATGTAGTTGGAATAATTATCAAACATCATTAAAAAATTCCTGCATACCTATACAGGTTTCAAAAGTAATTTTCTCATAATTGGGAATACCGTTTCTTAACGTTAATAATATGTCCAATTCATTTTGCTGAAAATTGATTTCAAACACAACAGCTTGTCAACTCAATTCAATTTACTGAAAGCTCATCAGACACGGTAACAACTGAATTGACGGAAATTCGACTAATATAATTGTTTCATTTCAAATCAAAATGTTACATTATGTAAATATTTTTATAAATTATTTAACGGTAGATAAGAAGAGTTTATTTTTAAACACACTAATTGCAAGCTCATGCTCATGTGTCTACTAGGAGGAATGTACAGCGTTCATTCTTCTGGCATAAGGTAAAAATGGTTTTTAAGCATTTATACAGAAACTTTGATTTTGAGTGGTTCTAATTTCTTTAATATAAATATATTTTAAAGTTTTGGAAGTAAACCGCGTCAAAGCCGGCGTTCAGATTGGAACGTAAAGAAAATTGAATTTGATCGTTTAGTGACTTACGGCCAGACACACAACGTTTTGTGACGTTTTTGAAAGCACACTAAAGTTGAAAAATACGGAGATGCATTAGCACAGAATGAATTTGCGTAATTTTTAATACATCGATGCATGCTGATTTTAGGTAAACTGATTCATATGTCGCCGCATCTGAAAACTTGGAAGATTAGTCCAATTATATAGTTCCGCAGAAATAAGGATGTTCATCTTCAAAATCTGATAAAATGTATGAAAAAAATTAACGCGGCTCCAGTGCGCTGGTAAAACAAATAAATTCTAATCAGCATGGTTTATTAGCAATTACCGCATATCCTATAAGTATTTTATGCATTCGTTGAATTTAATTATTACTGCATGATATACATATTTAAATTGCTACGACATGCATAATTTAATTTATACGCGATACCTAATCTAATTATTTCTATAAAAATTATTAACTGTTGTTAAGACGATGTTAGTAAGTAAAGTCTAGCAAATAAGCATACTTTAAACAAGAATACATCAAAAATCCTTTGAAGCATCAGACGAAGGACATTTTGTAACAAAATCGATTATCTCATGCAGGGTTTCTCTTTTTGCAACTTCTATGTACAAACTTCTACAGATGTCTATAGAATCAAATTATTGAAAATTGATCTAAAATCCTTGAAGATAAATTGAAAATTAACTCTTTTGAAAATGAGAATTGTATTCGTATGATTTCCATAAAATGTAAGTATGGCACTTTTTATGTCTAGAATTGTGATACTTTGGATAATTTAGTTGGAATAAACAAAAACATTTTTCGTGATAATATACAGCTTTCAAACGGAATGTTCTCAGAATTGAGTATACTGATTCGGGGTGTTAATAATACAATGCACTCAATTAATTTTACCACAAACTGCCCTGAAACAAGAACGGCTTGCTTACGTGATCTTAAGCAAAGTAACAAAAGCAATAACATAAAAAGTACACAATTTTATATTATAAGTTTTTTATGAGTTTATTAACGGTAGATTAAAAAAATATATTTTTAAACTCGTGAACTGCAAGAACACTTCGGTACTGGATGGCAAGATGGAGTAATGGATGCCATTCCGTCTTCTGGTACAGGTTAAAAATGTTTTATTAAGCATTTATACAGAAACTTTGCGTTAGAGTGATTCCAAATTCTTTAATATAAGGATATTTTAATTTAAGGTTTGGCAGTAAATCCGCGTCAAACTAGGAGATGTTCAGCTTGGAACTTAAAGAGAGTAGGATTTTACCGTTTAGTGACGTACGTTCTGAGGCATACTGTTCTGTGACGTTTAGAAAGCACTCTAACCGAAAAATACAGTGCTTCATTAGTACAAAATGATATTGCATCATTTTTAAATACATGGATATATGCATGATTCAGGTAATCTGATTCATATTTTGCGCATCAGAAGATGAAGGATTAGCACAATTCTATAGTTTTGAAAAAAATTTGGGTGTATATCTTCGTAATCTAATAAAAATATTTAAAAATCGGCGGTAACTCAAGTGCGATGATTAAACGATTCAATTCTAATCGTTAAGATTCATTAGCTAATACCATATGTTCTATAAGAATTTTATGGACTTGTTGATTTTAATTATTACTGCGACACTATATACATAATTAAATTAATAAGACATACATAATTTAATTTATACTACATACATAATTTAATTATTGCGATACAAACTATTAACGTTATTGTAATAATTGAAACATATATATATATATATATATATATATATATATATATATATATATATATATATATATATATATATATATATATATATATATATATATATATACATATATTTATATATATATGGACATATATATTTGAATTTGTTCCTGTAAATAAAGCCACTTTAAACAAGAGTACAGCAAACATCTCTTGAGGCATCAGACGAAGAACGTTTTATAACAGAATTGGCTATCTCCTTATATCATTCTCAATAATCCAGTGCGTTTCAATCATAGAAGAAGATTTATTTTGTAATAGGTTTGTATTTTAACGGTAAAGTATTCCCCAATATTTATTTATGTAACATGGTATTAATAATTAAATGTCAGTTGTATTTCAATTATTATTTTACACATTAGTGTCAATAAGGCTTTCTGTTTGGATTAATAATATACTAAAAGCGATAAATTTTAATTTGAGCGATGCGTCCATAACACTTTCGCGATGTGGTGAAACTGCAAAGATTTCATCGCTGAAATATTCCATGTTTGTGATTTGATGCTAAAGAAAAAACCTGCATTCTATTAATCTATCAAAACTAAAAAAACATATAAAAATTTACCTTCCCCAAATGTATGAAACATTTGCCTATGCTTCCCTTGTACCATCGTCTTACATAACAAACATCACCCTATCCCCATCGCAAGTATATGAGAAGATTGATGTTACACTTCAATCTATAACAAGTAGCATAGTCACTCAACATTTTCATATATATATATATATATATATATATATATATATATATATATATATATATATATATATATATATATATGGACTGGAATTAATTGTAAAAAATTAAAATGAAAATGAAATAAAATAAATCAAAATCAAAATGAAATTATTAAAGGAAATATCCTGGTCGCCATTTAAAAATGCAACTTTCACAAATGCAGCTTGTCTCTTGATGTTTTACTTTATTCCACTTTAATATACACTTTGCAAAACATGTTTTTCAGAATGTTTTCTCCCACAGCTGTTTGTAATCTAAGGATTATAGTAGTGACATGCAAATCGTCTATTGACTTGAGCATTGAAGGAAATTTGTTAAGTCTTAAAGATACTTAGATTAGTTTGCTTGGAACAGTTACAATCGTCAAAGACAAGGAAAATGTATATGAATTTTTGACGGTCTAGTATATGGTCTAGTATATGGTATAGTATAATACTGAAGTATGGTCTAGTATAATACTGAAATATAATTATCGCGGCAAAAAATCTGAAATATTTCAGTCAAAAATATTGTAATAGAGATCAGTATACATGTATGTAAATTGGACGAAATATTTGTTGAAAGAAAAGCTGTCAGAACATACATATATATTTTTTTTAATTCCCATTTTCAATGTGTAGATATAGGAGCATAAAATATATTCAAATATTTCCTGGATTCAGTTTTTTTGTTTATGAGCATTTTCTTGATATTGTTCGCGTGAAATGAATTTTCTCGATATTGTTCGCGTGAAATGAATTTTCTCGATATTGTTCGCGTGAAATGAATTTTCTCGATATTGTTCGCGTCTTTTGAAATTGCCCTATTTATATACTAGAACAATAAAAAATCAAAATTATTGTAACCACATTATTTTAACCATTCATATTACGTTCAAAAATCAGCTAACATCATATATCATTCCATAAAGCTACTCTTTAAATATATAAACAGTCGTAACAGATTTTAATACCAGTTATTTCGGACGTCACTGTAGAATAACAAAATGTACATTACAATATTCCCTGGACTCAGCCTTATTGCCTGAATAATTTCATCAAAATATATAGCGAATTACAGACGATATTTAATTTAGAAGCTTGGATTGAAATTATTCCTTTTATATACTATACATTCAACATGTGCGACGCATAAAAAATAAAATTTATTAAAGTTACACTTTTAAATATTAAACACATTTAAGTAATTATTATTTTAATATTAAATTCATTAAGTTGGCATGGCCGTTATTTCTCATATAGTTGTTTTAGTATTAAATCGTTCATTGCTCGTTGTGCCGCTATAAACCCTCCAATTATTTTACCTTTCGTGTGAGTCCTGTAAAGGAATAATTAATTAATAAAATGCTAAATTGATCACACCATTTAAACTTAAACAATAAAACATTTATTACAACATAAATCCTAATTAAATTCAATTACACTATTATTCATATTGTTAATTATGCTTAACAACAATTATTTTCATTAATTATTGCAGCGGAGGGGACATATGCGACCAGAATTATTAAAATTACTATCATGTCCAGGACCTGTGATTAATGTTGAGCACATACCTTCCAATTCGTCTTGGGCTTTGATTATATCTCAAATGCTTGCATCAGTTCTCAGTACTGGCCTTAACTCTTTGGTGTGTGGCTCCTCCTCGTACTCTGATTGCACTCACACATTGATGCATCTCTATTGTTTTGGAACCTCTACGGGCACTCTACAAGTCTGTTAGGATTTTCATTCTTATCTAGTCTGCTCTTAAGTCAAAATCGTGATAGCTTTTGCGGGCATGCTGTCAAGTCAAAATGCCATTTCTTTCATGGAATGCTCTTAAGTCGACATATTTTTCGTTTCTTTTCGTGCTCTGGCCACAGGCTGTGGTTCCCTTGGTGTGTGTGTGTGTGTGGGGGGGGTAACTCCGCCTTTACTTCTTTTTGACGCTTATTGGTTACTCCTTTACCCAATGGCATCATTCCACATTTAGCAAGGCTCAGCTCAGCCCCTCTGGTGTGGCACGCCTAAATTTATAGTCTTCTGACCTTTAGGTTCATGTCGTCATAAAGTTTGGTGCCAACCAGACTACAAGTTTGTCTGCCGTTCTGGCAACCATAAATTTCTGAATAAAAGTGTCTCATCAAATGTGAGAACAATTTCTGGTCTCACACAACATATTGTAATAACATAAACATTATGATTTAAGATAAAATAATATATTACGATTTGAATGTAATGGGTTTTAGAGTAAATTATTTCAGATTGCTTCTTTGTATACGTTCGAAAAATTTAAGGATTACATTTTTGAAACGCACATAAAGAAGGAATCCAAGCGCTTTTCTCAAATAGGAGTATTTTACTTGTGTTTATTTGCAGGGAGTTTTATTATTAGGGTATTTTATTTGTATTTACAAGTGAAAGAGTGTATTTACATGTAACTTTGTAAATGTATAATAAAATAAGTTTAGACGACAATGCCTTCAAAACATAAAAACTGTTTTTTAACAAAAGGGGGTTTGTTTAAAATCTATGTGATGGCGAGTATGGAACTATCGTTTATATATTGCGAATATATAAATTGTAAGATTGTTATGCGAAGAAAATTAACAAGGATATAAATTGTACATTATAAAACAATGCAATAGTCAAACTGGCACCAGAAATTGAGAGTTTCAGATTGGAAATTTAGCAAGGGGGCAAATGAGTTACTGAGGTATCCTAACGGACTCAACAGAGACGTTTATACACGAAAAGAAAACACCAGTAGAAGAAAACTCCAAGAAAGCTACAAGAAAAACTCCAGTAGATTCTGTATGAGAGACGTAGATCAAATCTACAATCCGATCACTTCTTCCTACCTCGGGAAGCACAGGCCTACCTCGGGAAGCGGATCGACATCTTTTATTTGGTTCTCAAGAGACCAAACGGGAAATGTGTCGACAACTCGTCCCTGAAACAGGTGTTTCCTAGTTTTTACCCTCTATCCTTCCCTGATCAAAGAGAGATGGCGCTACTCCAATTCAAGGACTTTGCGCTATTCCTCTCTACTTTCTCGGCCCTGCCACAGGCCAATAGATTTATGTTTGCAGACGATTTGAAACTTTATATGAAAATCAACTCATTGACTGATTGAGAACTGATGCAGAGAGATCTAGATGAGAGAACTGTATAACTGGTCTGTTTTAAATAAACACCACTTAAATGTTTCTCAATGCTATGTTAAGAGCATAGCTAGGATCCGTAATATTCTAAATTACAATTACATTTTAATATCTAAGCATTTTAGACGATTTTAATAACACATTTAGATTTCAATATCTAAACATTTTAGACGATTTTAATAACACATTTAGATTTTAATATATAAACATTTTAGACGTCTTTATTGAATTGCAGGTACGTATTTTGGCACTAGAAGCATACATTTATAGCTAATTCGCGTATAAAATATCAGCAATGTAACATGTCTGTACCTTTGAAAAGCACAAGCACACGACAACTGATAGGAACGGTGGGAGTAAAAATGCCGGCTATATCATCCCGTATATGTAGGAATCTAAAGTCGGTGTAACCACATACGCCATTTTACAAGCTAGCCGACAGGTCAATAATAGCAAAAATGACCAAAAAGTGTTCTTTTTCTTTTTCAGAGAAAAAGCCAGAGTACATAAAAGAATTGACCGATAACTATAAGATTGGAAGATATATGTCAGGCAATTAGAGCAGTGTGGGAAATTATTGTGAGTTAATCACAAGTTTGGTGTGTGAAAACATTGATCAACAATTGTTTTACTTGCGTACTTCCCCTCGAGATCTAATATATTGGGGTGTTAACTATGGGGGTGTTAGCCTCTACGTACTAAATCAGAGTGTGCTCCATTAATAAAGCGCATGCAATATTCAAAGCACCCTGCCCAAATTTTAATGTTATTAAATGAAGTCGTAATATATAAAACATAATTTAATTAATATTAATATGAAAAATTTGACAGCCAATTAAGCGGGTTATAATACATGCCAAAATATCAATTAAATTTCTAAGTGTGCATAATTATATGAGTAAATGTATCAGGACTTGTTTGGTAAATAAAGAAAAGCAATGTACACATTTAATATATGATACTAAATTAATGTCATTAAATAAACATTTTAAGGTTAGTAGTTAGTGAACTTCCATTAACTATTTACATTGCATTGCATAATCAGATTTGTTCCTCCTTGCAGACTCAATTGGAAAGTATGTGACACGTCCTGAAACGAAAAATCTGCAAACTGAATTGATAACTCACATCTAGAATAATTTCAAATTTAGACTTACGGCAGTGTAATTAAAGTAATATTAAATTAAGTTCTACTTGTATATGTGACATTGGATCTACATAAATGTAAGTTTTCCTAGAATATGATATATTTTTTATATATTCATAACAATGTTATATATCTTTTGTAAAGAAAATAAAAAATACAAGTGAAATTAAATAATAGGATACCCAAAGATTACACGCTTTTCTTTATAATCAGTTCTGTGCGGAAAATGCGAAAAATTTAGAACAAATAATTATTAGTATTTTGCAAAATATTTTATTTCAACAATTCAAAGCATTTCTGCAAATTTTAGTTTACTCCAATATGCAATCATAGCATGACCTTCGCAATTTTCTTCGACTTCTAAACTTTATTTATGAAAATTCTTCTTCACCCTGGCAGTGGAACATTGACTATCATTCCGTGCTTCAAAATCGATTACAAGAGGAGCAAATGCACTTTTATCGAGAATATTAAAGTAGAAAATGGCTCCAACAGGCCGGCGTCGGATAAAATGGCAGCGTGGAACACAGAGAAATGGTGTACCCGGAAATAACCGAGTATTTACGTTTTTGGAAGGTCAAATAAATTATCCTTCTTATAGGCCTTGTTACTTTCTCATACAATGAAATATAGCAAAAGTATTGTTTTCACGAAATTTTTTTAGTTCGTGTATTTAATGCCAATATATGTTTTAAGACCTCTTGGATGTTTTAAGACCTCAGTTTGAGACATTCTGGAGTCAAGTTCGTCTGTCTGTCTGGTTGTCTGACAGACAGACTGCATGTATGTCTGTGTTCGATTTCTTTTGCACATAATAGCAGCACATAAATTGTAATGGATATTTACGAACTTTATATCCGGCTTTATTATAAAAAAATCCAGAAAGATAGAACTGTTTTAAATTCGAGCGAATACAATTTATCCGAGAGAAAAAAATTTATTCTATTATATCGTTTTATATGGCAGAATGGAATGAAATATGATATAATCATGCAGAAAAGGGTTTATTTGTGGCTTAGTTGTCAAGAGACTTAATAGTTTTAATCATTGTTATGAAGGATAGCCGCCATACAATTTTTTGTTCATGACGTCATTAGCCCCTCTCAGGGGGAAGTTATCCCACGTAGGGTACATTATCAAGTATAGTATAAATCATAAGACTGTTTACAAGAAGGGTAACACTCTATACTTGTAATCATTTAGATCAGCAATATCGATTCGGCAATTTTTTTTTGTAAAATTTGGAAAAAGAAAAGTACTAAAACGTTTCTGGTATGATAAAATCGAGTTGAACAAAACTCCAGTTAATTAATTCATTGGGTTGCTTTTTTTGTACTAATTAGAGATTGCATTTTTATGTTATGAAAGCACTATATAATTAATATATAATTAATACATACAAAAACAATACATAAAGTGAAAATGCTAAGATAAATATACTAAGATTATAAACACCTAAAACAAAATAAAATTGAGCGTTAGAGACAAATTACAAAGACTAATAAATATAAAAACTAAAATCGGCAGAATTTAGCTAAATTATGAAATTATTACGATTATTTTTAAAGTATATATATTATTATAAAATTATATACTACTACATAATGTAGCAATAATTTTTAGGAACAACTTAAATAGACTTTAGAGATTTTGTTGGTACTTCCTAACTTTAACTCTTCATATGCGCCTACAACTAATAAGTGGAAAGGTAATATTAATCAGCGATTCAGAATCCATTATCACGGAATGCATACTGTTGAATAGATTATCAAATTAGAAGAAGGCTCTAATAATTCAGCACTGTAATGAATGAAACGTAAGGTACTGATGCATAGCTGCCATTCAAATACATATGCAGATGTCCTAATTGAATATACATTAGACTGTAAGTCAATCTTCAATGTATATTACTATGTGTAGAGTTCCAAAATTTACGTTTCTAGATGTAGTGGAAGAGTATTGTTTAATATAAAATGGCTGGAATTCTTCTTACTTACATCGCTTGATAATTGTGTAATCCCGAATGCCCTCCATTGACCCATTCTTACCTCCGGCCTTTTGAGAAGCATTTCACTACTCGTAGTTTAGTAATTGCACAGCTCTAATCATGCATTAATTTATATTATTAAATTTAATATATAATGAGAGTATAGTGCTTTTAAACATTTCACAACATAGTTGAAATGTGTTTATAACTTTGTTCATTCTGGCTGCCTGTCTGTCTGCCCGTTAGCACGATAACTGCAGTAAAAATAACTTTATCAAAATGAAATTTTAGTATATTTTTCAAACAGTCTCTGGAACCTATGGGAATATAAATGAATAATATCACCCGATTAGCTTTGGATTGAACCTGGGTTAAAATAACGAAATACATTGTATCAGGATGTAAAGGCCGTATCTATCCTGACACAATCTAAAGGACTATAAAGACCACGGAAAACTCTTTGTAATTAAGTCACTAAATGCATACTTCATTAAGATCTAATTAACATTGGTATATTACTTAATTTATAGGATCACAAGTGGCTAGAATTTTAAAATCAGACGTACCCTCCAAGATGCCTGAAACA
The DNA here is from genome assembly GCA_951213105.1 of Amaurobius ferox. Taxonomy (NCBI): domain Eukaryota; kingdom Metazoa; phylum Arthropoda; class Arachnida; order Araneae; family Amaurobiidae; genus Amaurobius; species Amaurobius ferox. Next base: position 52,678,239 of record OX578147.1, on the reverse strand, counting down.
CATAATATTATTATTAATTAATTTCAAAAACTTAGAGTCAAAATAAGAGGCAGATGTGGATCCAAAATAACATTTATTGCATATATAATTATTTGTATGCAATGAGAAGTGAAAATCTATCCATTTAAATTCTTGCACAGTTTTATACCAACAAATTAATTTATAATCATATACACCATTATCTAATTATATTACTACTCATATAGCATTTCTTAATATCTTTTATGTTTTTTTTATAGATTTACATTTTAACATTCATTACACTCTTGTTATACTTTTTCATAATTACAAATTAACATTTTAATATTTATCATACTAGTATTATATTCTTTCATCTATGTCTCTATGGGTGGTTTCATTTAACATTAATAAATCAGTATTAGATTTGAGCATTGTCAATCAATGCTATAATTCAAATGTCAATCCATTAAAAATTGTTTAAAGTGCTGCTGCGTTTCATTATCTCAATCAATGGTTATAAATAACACTGTTTTAGTTTCTATCTTGATTTCTTCATTATCTAATTATAAGTAATTAGAGTCATTGGTCAATGACAATACAATATTAGAAATGGAGTAACTTACGGGCATGATATGCTGAGCTGCTGCTGTCATCAGTGACGTAAAAGTAGTCTTTTCGTTATTGCTCGGAATGGTTCTGTTTTCACTATTTGTGGGTCCACAGACTTACTGCATAACATTAATGATGATGCAAAGTTTCTCGACCATATATATCAGCCTTTGTCAACTGTGTGTCAGATATAGCAAGACGTGTCATCTTAGCAGGTCCCCGTTCCATTCCTATCGGTTGTAATAAACTTTCTCAGCATTCTGGACATAAAAGACATCACCATCGTTAATTGGGATTCCACCCATCTCAGAATTCACTTCCGGAGCCTGTATAGGACAAGCCTCCACTAGGACCCCAAGTCCTGTATCATTCACTGATTCTTGGAGACGGCATTATTTTGTTTAGGTTAGCAACAGACCAAAAAATAGAAACATCTTTTTCGAACAAGCACAGCGAGCGAAGTGGGCCTCTAAGCCTAACGTATGGCTCGGGTCATCCGGACTCCTGTCCGCCGTTTCGTAAACACAATTCTTAACACATACAGCGCGGCCACAGCCACACACAGCGCGGCCGGTCACACAGCGCGGTCGCACACACAGCGCGGCCGGTCCTAACACACACAGCTCGGCCGGTCTTAGCACAGCGCGGCTATATTTTTGCAGTCGTCATTTCTGTAGAAAAGAGCCCAGAGTGGCTGGCGCAAGCCGGACCACACTATTCGACAACTCTCTCCTCTCTTATTTTATTTTTTTTATTACTGCGCTAGTAATGGCATTTTTAAGAACATTTGTAATTGGCCACTCCTGGACTTATAAGGTCTCTTATTGGATGTAGCCTGCCATATGCAAAATCAAGGGGGATATGGTGTTGATTTCCCCCTTGAAGCATCATGCCCATCTGCGACTTTTGTCCAGCTGTACTGCTGAGGGGGGCCCATTATTTTCTGAAGTTGACAGTAAAATTGGCCGTCTTCAAATGACTACCCATGTTAACTTGAAGGTGCAGAATTCCAGTATCAGGTTTCTGTGGGAAACAAAGTTTGTGGCTGCGAAGGAATTTTGACCGTTATGGGTTAAGCAAAGTAAAAATCTTTGCACGTGCTAAGGGGGGGAGGCTGACCTCTGTTCTTTTTTGAAGCTGTGAGCTAGCTCATCCTGCAGATGTGAAATGCGTGTGTGAAAGTTATTTTGAAAATGGCTCTTTTGCCAGGCGAATGCCTTTAGAAGACTTTTTAAAAGATAAACTTGTGAAAATCCAATTTGCAAAATATTGACGTCATCATTAAAATTTAAATTCAAAAAAGTTTAACAGGTTATCAAAAACAATGTGCGTTAATTAGAATTGCTAAAAATGTCATATCTTTTTATGACACATTGAACCTTATCGGACCTAATTTTTCAAACATTTTTAAGCGAATTTAAAATTTACCATTGCTTTGAAAGTTTTAGGAGATATTCAAATTAATTATCCCATAAATTATATAAAAAAATTCAGTAAATTATATTCAGTAGTTTTTTAAGTAAAAATTAAAATAATAATTACACCCTTTATATGAAAAGATCACGTGACTCACGTCAAAATAAAATATGGCATCCATCTTGTATCAAAATCGTGACTTTTAAAGTTCTTTTCAATTTATATGTAGTGTTGCATCCGTAATAAATCCTCCTTATTTTTGCTTAAATTATGTGCATCTACATACTGAAACAACGCAATTACAATATATTTGAGTTTAAATGATCATCAAACTTTGAATATTTCTACAACGAAGTCTAATTTCCCCTTATGGACAATGTAAACATCATAAGATGTAGAATTAGTTGTACAAGAATTGCTGCATTTCTTTAACGCAAAATTATTTCGCTCGTGGAGTCTGCAATATAGCGGATATGAATGAAACATTCATTGATTTTACACAGAGAAAAAGACGATTTTTCGATTACTTGTACCTCCATGGTTTTAAATTTTTAAATAAAATAAATTATTATAGTGTTATTATGCGTGAAAGGAATGGAAAACAGTGTGTGAATGAAATGCTGTTTTATAGAGAGAGCCAGGCGATTTATATTTCGATGGCTTCATTTGAATAAAGTTCATTTGTGTTCGATGAATTTTTCAAATATAATAAATCATTGTAGTATTATGACAGTTTTAAAAATATTACCGCAAAATGTATCACATTTTAGAGACATTTAAACCAGGCAATTTATACTTCATACTTCAATGCCGTCATTTGAATGAAGTTCATTTCTTTCGATGAAGATTTAAGTTTTCAAATGCAAGAAATTAATGTAGTATTGTGATTATTTAAAAAATATTTCCGAGGAATGTATCGCATTTTATAGATGTTTAAATAAAGTTGAATTGAAGTTGGAAAGTATTGCATGATCAATGCTTTATCCATGATTGATATTTATTGTTAAATCATTTACGTGTTTCTCAATATTATAATTGATAAATTAGTTAGTACGATTGGTACACGGGAAAGGTACATTTTATTAATTCCGAAAGTGAATCTGAAGTATGGTAGTCAGTTACCAAGCTTTATTAACTGTACAAAACTCAGGTGCATACCATACACGTGGTCTTAGACGAGAAAACATGGTAGTTTATCGCCAGCTATACTTGCAACTCTTTAGTCTGTTTGTTCTTAGGTACCATCATCCCTATCCAATATTAAGTATATATTTACACTTACATAACGTACCATTAATCTGAGCGACTTCAACTTCTGACCTTCTTTTAGCTCAGTCTATCTGTCACCAATTTCTTACTTAGTCCCAGTTACTTATTACAATGTCTTATTTAATTAACATAGTGTTAACTCTTCCTTGAATGTCACACATAAATAGATTTTTGGACGCTCTAGCTGAGCCATTTGACGCTATAGGCCACTAACGCCTCCTTTGCTGGTTGATCTGATGGCATGGTTATGAAATTACGTCTGATGTCATACATACATACATTCTATGTATCCATTGTTGCATACCTTCAGAGACAGCTACTTATGAATATAAACACTAATGACATATTTCCAATCACAAATAGTTCAATTAAATGTCACCGCTGGCGTGAATGAATGAATGACATGAAGGTGGGTGGCTCCAGAAGAGCCCAGCATAGCGACCAGAGGTATATTGTACTACCCCAGAAATGAAGGTCCTTAAGGTCCTTAAGGAAAGGGACCAGGAGCCGAGGCGAAAATCAGCAGGCATTTGACAGGAATGTCATACAACTCCCAGGGCTCGATCACATGTTGACCAATGTGTTCGAACCTATGGGCGGAGAACACCTCACATTCACATAGTATGTGTTGAAGACCCAGACCGTCCGACTCGTCCAGAGGACTTAGAGTAACTAGTTGGACGGCCGGGATCACATAGTATGTGTGTGGCAGTTTTTTTTTGCTATTATTGCAGCCTCTGCATAGCGAATCCTTAGTGACATCCATAATATTTGAGTGTGTTTTAATGGTGCAGTGCCCAGTAAGGAGCCCAACATCCCTTCTGATGCAATTTTTACTGAGCTTGAATAATTTCTTTTGCCGCATGCTAGGGCATTTACAGTTTAGTTCTTTCGCCTGCCTTTGGTTCTTAGTATTACGTCAGTTCTCGCACTGAAGCTTTCTGAAGATGTCATAGACAATTTTTGTAGTCAGTTTATTAGGAACACCCAAATCCGGGTCGGGACCAATAAAAGGTGTTCTAGAGCCTTTTCTAGCCAATTCATCAGCCATTTCATTACCGGGAATGCCTGAATGTCCAGGCATCCAGTAGAGTATGACTTGATTGTTGCTAGCAATTTTACAAAGTGCAGTATAGCACTCCCAGACAAGGGATGACGTCATAGTAGACTTCCCTAAAGCCATAAGAGTAGCCTGACTATCATAGCAGATAAGTATTTGGTTGCTCCTGTTATTTCTGTCAAGTGGGTAAAATAATTTTGTACCATTATCCGGACAGCATACCCCAGCACCAGTACTAGTACCTAGCTTAGAGCCATCAGTATACCATACACTACATTTATTTTTATTGTAGGTAGGAGTCCTCCTCCAGTTATCCCGTGAAGGGACCTGAATTTCATAAGGCTTGTCAAATGTATATTTGAGAAGAATACAATCAGATGACATATGGAAATAAGGATGATTTATGACATTACTGTTTAGACCACTCCAAGAAATATACTAGATTTATTATACTAGATTTCATACAAAAATTTGCTTATTTTAGATTCCCGTGAAAATTATAATTTTAGAATTAGTCTGGCATTTCTCTTCATCTGTATTTAAACTACAGAGTTTCATTTTTCAGGAGTAATTGTAAAGAACTCTTGCCAACGAATTTATCTCGCCATCCATATTAACAAACATAAACTTTAGTTAGATCCTCCAGCAAATTTTTGTATGGGCTTCAAAAGATCAATCAGCTAAATGAACTCTAATCCGAAGTTTTTTTACCCTGCCAGTTGAACGTTGACATCAATCCACGATGACTCAAAATCGATTATAAGCTTTCAAAGAGAATATTTAGGTAAAAAATGACTACACAAAACCAGATAATTCGACTCTTCAACCATTTCAACAAATATAAAAATTTCTTAAATTATTTTGTGCGATCTTGAATGAACTTCAAAATGGCTATAAACTTCTGAACTCTAATTAAAAGTTCGTTTACCTCACCAATGCAATGCTGACATGGATCCACGGTGCTTCAGAATCGATTATAGATGGAGTAAGTGCGCTTCTGAAGAGAATATTTAGGTAGAAAATGCCTCCAATAAGTCGGCGATGGATAAAATGGGACATAAGTGATATTGCTTGGAATTGAAATAGCTGGCGATGCTTACAGTAATATATTTTAATTTTTCAGTATGTTTAGTACTACTGTATTTTATTATTCTCGAAAACTTTAAAGTTCGTAAAAAATAGTTAAAACAGAACATAGATCATTATATGTCCCACATTTGGGAAAAATGCATATTCCAATAAATAATTTCAAGTATAATTTAATGGCATCCAACTGCACCAAATCTCTAAATTAAACTGTTAATCAATAATGTTCTCAACGTATAACCCCCGTCAAAAGTTGATACACATTTTCCTTCTCTTTGACGACTGTAACAGTTCCAAGCACACTAATCTAAATATGTTTAAGTATCTTTAATATTTACCAAATTTCCTTCAATGCTCAAGTCAACAGAGGATTTACATATCATAACTTTAATCCATAGATTACAAACAGCTGTGAGAGAAAACGTTGAAAAACACATGTTTTGCAAAGCGTGTATTAAAGTAGAATAAAGTAAAGAATTAAAAGACAAGTTGCATTTGAGAAATTGGCATTTTTAAATAACGTATAGAATTTTTCATTTAATAAATTCATTTTGATTTTAATTTATTTTATTTATTTTTAATTTTCCTATTTTTGCAATTAATTCCAGTCTTCGTTCAATTATATTCAGGAGTATAGAACATATAATAAGATGTCTTTGAATTAATTTCTTATAGAATGTTGTTCTATACAGAATGACTAAAGTAATAAATGATGTACCATTGGTTTTAGTATCAATTTACAAGAAATGATGTTTTAAATGATATTCAAAGATATATATATATATATATATTATATATACTAGGTTTTATATACTATGAAATTGCTGAGTGACTATGTTACTTGTTATAGATTGATGGGTAACATCAATCTTCTCACAGATTTGGGAAATGGGATGATGTGTGTTGTGTATGACGATGGTGCAAGGAAAGCATAGGCAAATGCCTCCTACATTTGGGGGAAGTAACTTTTTATATGTTTTTTTAGTTTTGATAGATTAATAGAATGCAGGTTTTTTCCTTAGAATCCAATCACAAATATGGAATTTTTCAGCGATGAAATCTTTGCAGCTACGCCACAACGCGAACGTGTTATGGACGTGTCGCGCAAATTGAAATTTAGCGCTTTTAGCATCTTATTGCTCCAAACAGAAAGCCTTATTGACACTAACGTGTAAAATCTTCATCAAAATACGACTGCCATTTAATAATTAATACCCTGTTAAATAAATGACTATTGGTGAATACTTGTTACACCGTTATACTTGTACACCGGTGAATACTTGTACACAATTGAACTACAAACCCATTACAAAAAATACCTTCTCCTGTGACTGAAACGCACTCAATTAACGAGATTGATATAACGAGAAAAAGCCAATTTTATTACAAAACGTTCTTTGTCAGATACTTCAAGAGATTTTTTCTGCATTCTTGTTTAAAGTGGCTTTATTTACATGAAACAAATTCGAATATATATGTTGCAATTATTTCAACAACTGTTAATTGTTTTTATTGCAATAATTAAATTAGGTATGTAGTATAAATTAAATCATATATGCCGTATTTATTTAATTATGTATATAGTGTCGCAATAATAATTAAAATCAACAAGTACATAAAATACTTATAGAACATATGGTAATAGCTAATGAATCCTAACGATTAGAATTGGATCGTTTTATCATCGCACTGGAGTTACCGCCGATTTTTCATATTTTTATTAGAATATGAAGATGCACAACCATATTTTTTTCAAAAATATAGAATTGTGCTAATTCTTCATCTTCTGATGCGGCGAAATATGAATCAGATTATCTGAATCATGCATATATCCATATATTTAAAAATGATGCAATATCATTCTGTGCTAATGCATCTCTGTATATTTTCTGTTAGAGTGCTTTCTAAACGTCACGGAAATGTATGTCTCAGAACGTACGTCACGAAACAGAAAAATCCTATACTCTTTAAGTTCCAAGCTGAACGCCCCCTAGTTTGACGCGGATTTATTGCCAAATCTTAAGTTAAAATATCCTTATATTAAAGAATTTGGAATCACTCTAACGTAAAGTTTCTGTATAAATGCTTAAAAACATTTTTACTCTATACCAGAAAACGGATTGTCATCCAATTCTCCATCTTACCATCCAGTACAGTGCCCTTGCAGTTCATGTGTTTAAAAACATATATTTTTCCTCTACCGTTAATGAATTCATAGAAAACTTATTATAATATAAAATTTTATACCCTCTATAGTGTGAATGGCCGTCCCTTAAGATCGAGTAAGCAAGGTGTTCTTTTTCAGAGCAGCTTGTGGTAAATTTAATTGAGTGCATTATATTATTAACACCCCGAATCAGTATTCTCAATTCTGAGAACATTCCATTTAAAAATTGTATATTTATCAAGAGAAATGTTTTTTATTATTCTAACTAAATTATCCAAAGAATCACAATTCTAGACATAAAAAGTGCCATACTTACATTTTATGGAAATCATACGAAGACAATTCTCATTTTCAAAAGAGTTAATTTTCAATTTATCTTCAATGATTTTAGGTCAATTTTCAATAATGTGATTCTATGGACATCAGTAGAAGTTTATGCATAGAAGTTGCAAAAAGAAAAACTCTGCATGAGATAATCAATTTTGTTACAAAATGTCCTTCGTCTGATACTTTAATAGATTTTTGATGTACTCTTGTTTAAAGTGTTTATTTGCTAGACTTTACTTACTGACATCATCTTAACAACTGTTAATATTTTTTATAGAAATAATTAGATTAGGTATCGCGTATATATTACATTATGTATGTCGTAGTAATTTAAATATGTATATCATGTCGTAGTAATAATTAAATTCAACGAATGCATAACATACTTATAGGAAATGAGCCGCCGTCAATTTTTTCATACATTTTATCAGATTTTGAAGATACCCTTCCATATTTCTGCAAAACTATATAATTGATCTAACCTTCCAGTTTTCAAATGCGGCGACATATGAATCAGTTTACCTAAAATCAGCATACATTGATGTAATTAAAAATGATGCAAAATCATTTCGTGCTAATGCATCTCTGTAATTTCAACTTTAGTGTGCTTTCAAAAACGTCACAGAACACTGTGTATCTGGACGCAAGTCACCAAATGATGAAATCCAATTCTCTTTACGTTCCAATCTGAACGCCGGCTTTGACGCGGTTTACTTTCAAAACTTAAAGTAAAATATATTTATATTAAAGAACTTAGAACCACTCAAAAGCAAAGTTTTTGTATAAATGCTTTTAAACATTTTTATCTTATGCCAGAAGTAGGAATTCTCTCCTTTCCTCTGCTTGACATCTATTAGAGACATGTGCATGAGCTTTCGATTCGTTTGTTTATAAAAAAAAAATGTTCTTAGTCTACCGTTAAAGAATTCATAAAAATATTTACGTATTGTAACTTTTAAACTTTGAATAAATCGTCTCCATTCATAGAAACTCCGTTAGAAGCCGATCCGTTTCAGTAAAATGAATTAAATATATTATTAACTCTTCGAATCGGTATTCTTAATTATAAGAAAATTACTTTTGATACCTCTATAGGTATCTAGGAATTTTTTACTGATGTTTAATAATTATTCCAACTGAATTATCCAAAGATCTATAATTTCAGGCATAAAAGGTGTCATTTTCAAATTTTATGGAAATCATACGATGCCTCTTTTTCAAAAGAGTTAACTCTCATTTTCCCTTCATTGATCTCAGGTCGATTTTCAAATATGTGATTCGATAACTATCTGCAGAAGTTTGTATATAGAAGTAGCAACAGGAACAAGAAAGGTCAATCATGCATAAAGCATTGATTATTAGATTTTTGTACAATTTTGAAAAATGAATCTTTTTTTTTATTGAAATGATCCGTAAAAGTCGTCAAAGACTAACATGAAAGACTGCGTATGCTCAGATTTACAGAATTTCTATGATTTATAGAAAATATTAAATTAGGAATGTCGTATAAATTAAATTATGAATGTCGTAGTAATTTAAATATGTATATCATATCGCAGTAATAATTAAATTCAACGAATGCATAAAATACTTACAGGATATATGGTAATACCTCAAAGACTAAGATGAAAGACTGCGTATTGACAAATGTATCAATTTAATGCTTACTTTATACGTAAATTTTGATCACAAAAATAAAAAGACTAACCCTATAACTGTCGGACTAATCGCTCATGAGATATATTAGTTTTTAGCATTTTTAGTCACGTCGCCTTTAAAAATACATCCTGTTACTAAATGCAAACGGAAATTGAATTAAAAGTGCGAATTCAATGTAATTTCAAATAAACATTCATATTAATTTGTTCAAATGAACTGAAACATGATATGGATTTGAGCCTGTAGTGAAAGTCATGTGCTGTCCACGTTAGATTTTTCTTATTATTTACTGTAGAAATGTAGAATGTTTTCTTATTAATTTAAATAGTGACACGTGCATATTTCTATAGACATATCTAAAGTGGCAAGTTGAAGATTAAGATTGCTGCGTTCAGACTGTTCCATATTCGATTTCACGCTGAAATTTAGCGAATATGAACTACATAAACAATAATATTTGTCAGTTTGGACAAATTTTATGTTCCATTAAATACTCCATATGCCATTACTAAATATATGATTTAGGCTATAAATATTATGTTACGGAATTCCTAAAAAAAGAAAATATTAAACATTTAGGTATTCAAATGTAATTAACAGCTAACTTAAATATAAGTTTAAGTATGGCATATATTTCTCAAATTTTTAATTTTAATTTGCATAAATGTACTTTTTATCTCTTAGTAAAATATATTCTCACCTCATTATACGTATTTAAAATAAATGCACCATCAAACAAGGGTTTGTTGTCACATTCAGTGGCGACTTCTAAATTTACCTCAGAATTACCAGCATCTGGTAGGGGAACTTAGTGGCTAGGCAATTTTCTTCCATCTCTAAAGTCAACAAAGATTAGCTTGTCATGAATCTTAAAGCCTAGGATTATTAGCAGCTGCGGTTGGCAACAGTGCCGAGTTGATGTAGTAAGATGCTGGACTTTTGTCGATTCTTTTGTTTTTGTTTAAAAGTAACAACATATAATAGGAGATAAAATAAATAGTTAAATTGAAGTCAGGAATTATGTTTAATCAAATGAAATGAGTCACCTACATACTATAAAATGTATTATCTTAGTCAATGTGTTTCTATATCTTTTTATAATAACTGTGTGTAACTTCTTTAAAGCTTAAGTTTAAATTTTATTTTTAGCAAATATAATTCGCTTAATAGCAATGGACGACTTATATTTATTCTACTAAATCTGGCGTCTGCAGTTAGCGATCAATACTTTTTCACCGCAAATGGTTTAGCAATAAATTGTTTGTTAAAAAAATAAAATAAAATTCCCACTGGACTGCTCGAATTTTGTTTAGACCGTTGTGAGATATGTGTCTCAGTCGTACCGTTCTCTATATAAAAGAGGACTAAAGAAAAGGACGGATTCCATTGGAACAAATATAGGCCTACAATGACTGCAAATTCCTTCAGAATACAATAATTTTTAAACTTATATCTCTGCAGGTGCGTAGATATGGCCCGGTATGTAAGATACAACAAATAAAAAAATGCTAAAACGCTCAATTATTATCGGTATTTCAAGAAAAGTTGACGATTTCAATGAGTTCTTAAAACGTGATAAAATCTTACAAAACATCCTTGAATAAAGCAGGCATATATCACTACGTTGATCGGCATTGATCTGACTCTGTCGCTAATCTACATGGATATTATTCATCTGACGTATCTGCATTAATCTGCACTGGATTTCATTTTCAAGCTTGTTTCACTGAACTCTCTGAAACTCTCTCTTAACTCATCTGGTTCATCTCTTACAATTATCTGTTATTCGTTCTCCAAACGTTAGGCACTCACTCGTTGCTCTCCTTCTTTTAGCATCCTTTTTTGTCCTCGGGCAAAGCCTGTCATCCTACTTTCCATTGGCCATTCCGCAATTTGATGTTGTATCGAGGTTTAATTGGTGGGTCTGTCTCGAATGGAATTTGTTACAAGTCCTGGCACTAAGCATTGTTTATGCCCCAAGTCACACTTGTAATAAAGCAAGCATATGTCACTACGTTGATCGGCATTGATCTGACTCTGTCACTAATCTACATGGGTATTACTCATCTGACGGATCTGCATTAATCTGCACTGAATTTCATTTTCAAGCTTGTTTCACTGAACTCTCTGAAATCTATCTCTTAACTCATCTTGATCATCTCTGATAATCATCTGTTATTCGTTCTCCAAACGTAAGGCACTAACTCGTTGATCTCCTCTTTTTAGCATCCTTTTTTGTCCTCGGGCAAAGCCTGTCATCCTACTTTCCATTGGCCATTCCGCAGTTTGATGTTGTATCGAGGTTTAATTGGTGGGTCTGTCTCGAATGGAATTTGTTATAAGTCCTGGCACTAAGCATTGTTTATGCCCCAAGTCACACTTGTAATGTGTGTGACGTGTACTTATTGGCGTCATAATTTTGCGAACGAAGACTGTCGAAATTTGAAATTGGTGTCTACTTGTTTCACTATACTAATACATGCTTACCTTGAATAAGTTTTCATTCACACCCTCGTCAATGGCGTCTTGAATGAAGGTTGCGTTTTTTGTGTTGTAAAGTTAAATGGATGTGTTGGATGTAATTTGCGATGCTTTATTAAGAGAGTTACTGATTATGGTTAAGGATTCCCTGGGCTATAGGGTAATATAAGTTTGTAAAGTATTAGTACAGTAGTTCTGGAGTTATGTGTGTATTTAATTGCCGCATGTTAAGCGAATCTGATGTTCAATGCTATGGAATTCAATGTCGGCCTCACATCACATTTGTCTGGAATTGGGATTTTCCTTATGGTGGAGTGGACCCTTCTGTGGTAAATTGTGACAGTTCTGACAGGTATATATATTTGCTGTTGATATGAAAAATCATGGAAAATTGTTGCCTTCTTTAGTGATGAGCTTGTGTTATTAAAACTCTGACCGATTTCGAGAAATTGGTGATTCCTTGATTGGCTGCCTGGCAGTTTTTTCCTGTATTGACGAAACTAGACTATTTAAAATTATTCTGACGGTTTATATGACTTTATGACTTGTATAAGAATGTATAGGAAGTGTAATAATCGAGTACTTATAGTTTAATTATTATTAATTTTGTAATCATCATTGACGTCATCCCGTCTCTCGTACCTCCTACAAATAGTATGGGATTTTGCTATTCTTAAACTTGGGTTTTTGTGGAATTCGAGATTTTTCTTACTGTGGAGTGGACCATTCTGTGGTAAATTGTGACAGTTCTGACAAAATTGTTACCTACTTTAATGAGCAGCTTGTGTTATTAAAACACTGACCGGTTTCGGGGAATTGGTGATTCATTGATTGGCTGCATGGCAGTTTTTCCTGTATTGATGAATCTACACTATTTAAAATTAATCTGATGGTTTATATGACTTATATATGACATGTATAAGATTGTATGGGAAGTGTAAAAATGTAGTGTTCATGGTTTAACTAATATAAATTTTGTAAACATCAGTGACGTCATTTTTGGCCCACGTACCTCCTTCAAATAGTATGGAGTTTTGCCATTGTTTAACTTATTTAACTCTGTATATTGACTCATATTTTATTGTTAATTATTCGTATTTTTCGTATTGTCTTTATTCATGTTGTTGATGATTTAATACTTATACATTTCTGGATATATAATACCGAAATTTTGTATGTTCTATAAATTATGTCGCGTGCTAGTGAAATCGATGAACTCTTAAACCTTCTCGCCTCCCCCGAAACATTGGGGATTAGTCTTGTAGGAGAGGATTTCTGATCTCCTGTTAGGGAACTTGGTGAGATTTTGGAACCTCTGAGATCTTTTTGTATCACTAAGAGGGGAACACACCTTGCTAGGCCCCTTCAGTCTTTATTGGTGGGTCAATTCCTTTGACCAACTATAGAGTTATTCCTGATGGTTTGTAAAGCTGCCCATGACAAAGAGGCAGAACTCGATAAGAAGTAAAGATAATCATTATGTAGAGGTACGAGTCTTGAAAGTTATATTGGAGCAAAAGGATGAATTGCTGAATAAAATGTTACGTGAAACGAATAACTTGAAAATTGACGAGGTAAGTGGGAAGACGGAATTGCCTAGTTGTAGATATATAGGTGTTGGTACAGCTGACGATGAAATTGCAGGGAATTCTGAGAGTGGATTACTGGACAAGTCATTGAATATATTAGAGGAAACTAGTCACTCGCTTGGAGTAATTGGTCAGATTCTAGAGCGGCATTGTATGGCTATGGAGGGATTCGCAGTGAGTCTAGCTGATTCTTTGGCTGGCCTCAATCATGGGATTAAGAGTTTGGGAGTGGGAGCCCAGGATACTGCTGCCCTCGTTAAAAGGGGGTCTCATCCTGAGGAGAGGACTATTCTTATCAAACCCATATATAACAGATTTTTGAAGATACGAAGAAACGTGTTATGGAGTCAGGGGTTAAACCGGGGGATATTGGTGTTGGAACTAACAGATTCTTCGGTCTATCTGATGGTCAAGCAGTCATTGAGGTACCTGGAGAGATAGAGATGTTTAAGCTTCTGGATGGGTTGTGTAGTGACCTGGCCCTAATGGATAGGTTTCATTTTAATCGACCGGTTAAGAGACCTCCCAAAATTATATTTTTAATGTCCCTGATGGCTTTACGAAGGAGGATTTCATTGAAGAAATTGTTTTCCCAAACCTTCAGCTTAAGGACCTTGGGAATTGTTTTGCTTATAAGTTCCCTCTTTGAGCTAAAGTTGGATATCATTGGGTATTCGACGTTCGGGTGCCTGCTTTTCGAGATTTATGTGAACAGAGGTTTGTTTATGCTGACTGGCAAAAATACGGTGTCGGGAATTTCTTAATGTTCTGCAATGTATGAAATGTGGGGTATTGGGGCATACCTCATGTCGTTGCACCGTTGAAAAACGGTGCCTTAATTGCTCGGAGGTACATACTGGTAATCGGTGTGTGGATCCTCCTAAATGTATTAACTATGTTGGGTTTAATACTAAAAAAATGGTAATCGGCCATTCTTGTCGTGATTCTAATTGCGTTTCTTATAAGAGGAGCGTAGTGCTCTAGTACAGGAACACTGACTATAGAGATTAAAGGTTTTTGTGATAGTGCTGTACTATAGCAATGCCTGTTTGCCTGTTGGAGAATTTTGGAGTATAGATTTTGGACTTGTGAAAATTTCTTTTTAAGAGTGAGTTCTTTTGCTAGGGGAATCTTCCGTTGGACTTCATTGACCTATAATTGGGTATTAGTCGGCTAGGTTTTGTGGGAACATTTTGTTAAATTTGTTTGTCAGTCTGGGGGCTTGGCTTCGGTGATTCGTTGTTGTGCTTTGTTGGCTTTGTAATATTTGTTTGCAAAGCTATGTTTTGGTGGTTTAGGCCTCTGTTTTTCTTTTCCTGGATTTTGTGGTACTTGGGGATTCGTTATTTTGTTTGCCTTCGGATGCGTTTTGCTTTATGATGTCTCCTATAATTGGATCTTCAGTATTTGATCATGCTAATAGGTAATAATTTTGATTTGTTGCCTTTTGGTTTTGCTTCTGGTTGTGGTTGAGTCTATTTGTACAAATTTGTAATTTAGTGACTATTGTTATTTTTACAGGTTTTTTTAATTTAGGGATTATTTTTTCTTTACATATTGAAAAATTTGATTTAATATTCGTGGATTGTTTATATTGTTATTTTGTAACTTTAATATCTGTATATATGTAGTAGGACAGGATGCAGTTTTATTTATAATATTTATAATATTTTTTTTAAATTATAAATCCAGTCGGGTTCCGGTTCCTGACTAGTGTTGGGGTTCGCACTTTTCCCGGCCGTGCAAACCCCCCCCCTCAAGCCCTTGTTGGCAAGGGGCACGGCTTGGGTCGCAAAGCAAAGCAAAGGAAGCTTTAAAAAAAATAGCGGTCTGTGGACATTGATATTTTAGAAATTTAGAATATGTTTGGATTATGAGTTTTGAAAAGATTAAGATGCCAATGTTCTATTATATTATTACTTTCCTTATATACATAATGTATAAGGAAAGTATTGTGACGGGGTCGAAAATTCGAATTCGAGTTTTCGACGGGAGAGCACGTTTCAAGCATCCCTGATCACGAATCAAACATTTTTGAAGTGATGTCTGTGTGTGTGTGTGTGTGTGTGTGTGTGTGTGTGTCAGTGGGTCTGTGGAGACGATAACTGACAAACGAATGGACCGATTCGAACGAAATTTGGTACAAAAATCACAATCCGTAAACACTGGAAGCCTATTGCTTTTAAACGTAATCGAATGTTTAGAACCTCCTTAAATTTTCGAGTGAAATTTTGAAAAAATCGTCAAAAAATCAAAACCGCTAATAAAGTTACGCAAATAGACATGTCTTATGTAATTTTTCATTAGACAACGATTAACATAAAATTTAGAACGCTAACATGAACCGTTCTTGAGATATTTTACATTTTTCAAAAAAATTATTAGAAAGTCATATAAAATGAAAAAAAAATATTTCCTATTGAGAAACATGTTCACTTTTCATATGTAATATCATGCGATAAATTGGGTGACATCATTCTCGCGGATCCAACTCATTCCATTCATGAAAAAAGATACTTTGAGTAATACATTTGTATTTGAACGCCAATAGTCTTTTATCTAAGAATAACTTATTTCTTCGTCCATAACGCTTGGCGAGATTTACTTTACAGCGTTCTTACTTTACAGCGTTTTAAACCGCAACTTTAATTATAATCATCCTGTATTATAAACGAGTAAAAATATATACACTTTAATATCCCTGAAATAAACTGAATTTCATACTTTCTTAATAAAAATAAACAATTTTTAAATACAAAGGCATGTAAAGCAAATATAATTTTTAAGGAGCATCAGAAAGACATGCACTGATAGCATTAATATAATTAATTTCAATTAAATTTTCAGAGTGTTAACTGAAAATAAAGGTTTTCATTTTTTATATACTCAATGAACATTCTAATTGCCTACTAAGCGAGAATTTAGTGTAGCTCTGTATATCATTTTTAAGACTTATTTAAAAGTCACTAAAAAAACCTAAGCTTCTTATGTTTTTTTGTACTTAATTTTTTGTAAAAGAGTATTCACTATACATATTATACAAAATGTTCAGTGATACATCGTGGTATAATCTTTTAATGCTCGTGGAACATTTTGTAAAAGTTTCATTTACCCAGTTAGAGAAATTTATTATAAAAGCCCATCGATGTAAATCTGAGAATAGGGTGCTTAACGTTCTTTTATAACAGGCACGGCATCGAAACAGAATTTTAGTTTTATTTATATTTTTCAAACGTATAATAGAGACTAAAACATAAATGAGGCATCATTGATAAAAAAATGACTATTGAAATCTTTTCCTTATTATATCAACCTCAAAATCGATATTTTTTAAAAATTTTGGGTTCCAACATGCAATTTTGGAAATCATTAATACAATTCAACTATTCTAAATATTTGAAACATTCCTTCTAATATATTTCCTGCTCCTCACATGACAAAAATTTTTACATGGCGCAAAGTCTTACACTGCATTCATAATACTTAACTTAAACTTTTGAACTGTAATTATGAAAGTTGCTTTTCATACGCAAAATGAAACGGTGGAAGAGATAATCTCTGCTGCAGAATCGATTACAGGAGCAGTAAGTATGCTTTCACAACGAATATTTAAGTAGAAAATGTCTCCAACAGGTCCACGGTGGGTAAAATGAAGCACAATGGGGAACGGTAAGAAGCGATGGAAACTGGAAATAACCGGCTGTGAATAGATTCAGATGTCCAAATCGATTTTTATCTTAGTACGGAGTATCTTCTTCAATACATTTAATTTTCATATGTGTGTGAAAGAAATGGAAGTGTTCGCAATGTTCAGAAATTGCTGAGATTATTGCTTTGAGAAGATAGACGGTAAGTGAAGGCAATAAAGTGTTTTCGGGACTTTAAATATAATAGCATGATACAAACTTTAAGTACGTGCTCTGAAATAGTTATATAATTATTCTCGAAGAGTGTGTTTCCATTGCAAGATTTTCTAGGCAGTTTTCATTTCACTTACTCCTTACAAGTCAGATTGAGAGAAGAATATAAGAGATTTTCTAATCGAATTAAAATTTTCGAAATCGTTTTCGAATTCAAATATGTATCACCTTAAGTCGTTTGATTTATAATTTCTTGTAGAAATCAAATAATAATCTTGGAATAACCAAAATATATTATTATTTAATTTATTATTATTTAATTTATTATTTAATTTCCTCTGTGCACTGTTTTAAATTTGTGATTTACAAAAATATTGTTTTTATTGTTATAGTTAAAGTATAATTATTTTATTGCTTTTCAAAAGCACATGCACTCAATGAAAATATTGAAATTGCAGCTGCTGATTTCATTATATATGTATTAGAAATTTCTATGAATAGAATATTTTTATATATTTCTAAAATTTAATCCTGTCTTTAACCATATATATATATATATATATATATATATATATATAAGAAAATCGAAAAAGATCGAGAGGTGATATAAGTGCCGACAGGGAAATAACAAATGGCCAAGGGGGATTGTGACCCCTTGTTCCCGTTTATATATATATATATATATATATATATATATATATATATTGTGAGACCAGAAATTGTTCTCACGTGAGACACTTTTATTTGAGTATTTATGGTGGCCAGAATGCCGAACAAAGCGTGCAGACTGGCTGGCACCGAAATTTATGACAACTTGAACTTTTAGGTCAAAAGGACTATAAATTTAGGTGTGCCAGGCCACAGGGGCTGAGAGGGGCTGTGAAGTGATGCCATTGGAATCAGAGAAACCAATGAGCGCCAAGGGGAAGAAGGGCGGAGCTACCCCCCCCCCCCCCCCGTCGAAGGAACCACAAGTCTAAAACAGATTTACAAAAGGAGCGAAGTGAATATGACCTAGCAGACATGACTTAGGAGTTTCAGTTAGGGTACGAGTATTTACACTATCATGACTTAAGAGGAAAGAAATCAGAGTTCGGAGCCACACACCCCAGAGTTGTGGACGAAATACACGAGTTTCAGTTATAGACAAAATGAGAGTCCAGTAGCATACGAAAGACAACGAGGAGCAGAAATGGAGATCAGATATGAAAGAAAATAATCACGAATTTTGACTTAAAGTACGAGTAGATCTTGAGTGTCCCGTAAAGGACTCTATGTGCGAGTGAATTAGTAGTACGAGGAGGAGCCACACATCACAGAGTTATGGCAGTATAAGACTGATGCAAGAGAGATGATGAGCCCAAGACTAAACTTGAAGGTATGTGCTCATAATAACAGGTACTAGACAACAACGGTAAAACTAATAATTCTTGTCGCATATCTCCCCTCGCTAAAATAATCAAATGAAAATTGATAATAAATGAAAATTGATATTTATGAAAATTGGTGCTTTTGATAAATTGATGTTGTTAATAAATGATATTGTTTAAGTTTTAAAATAGTCTAATCTGTTAATATTAATTAATAATTCTTTTCAGGACTAATACAAAAGGTAAAAATAATTGGAGGGTTATTGCTTAAACACAACGGACTTATAATCACTAAAATTAAAGATAAACAATTAATGGTAATTGTAAGTTTAACTGTAAACTTACCTTTTCTAATATTATGCCACATATATATATATATGTATATATATATATATATATATATATATATATATATATATATATATATATATATATATATATATATATATATATATATATATATATATATATAATATATATATATATATATATACAAGAATACACACTTTTAAGAGCAATTATATATATTATTCTAGCTTAATTGTAATATTTAAGAATATGCCCCGCATTTTCAGGGAAACTCACATATCTATTTCAAGAGATATCAGTTTATTTTACAATGTCTTGATGAAATATTAAATGGCAAACAACGTGCTTTTAATGCAATTGATTTATCATAAAATGTTTATTTGCACGCCAGCAATGGGACGTTGATAACGGTAACCAGGGTCTCAAAATCAATTACAGAATAAGTATATATCTTTATGGTAAGAATTTTAAAAACAAGAAATGGATCACAAGAGGAGGTATATTAACATATTATGAAGAATTATGAAAAACCAGAGAAACCGAATATGCATGCATTGTAATATTTAATGATTTTTACCTTAGTCTGAAATACCGTCTTCAAATTTTTTTTCGAATGAAATAGTGAAGTTATCGCACAGTTTGAACGTTATATTTAGTAATATCCGAAATGGCCATTATAATAAGATAATTGCGGAACTTTATGCTAAAGTCCTGCTAGTATTTTACAATTATTTACAAAGTGTACTTTCAACGCAAATTTTCATTAGTAGTAATCTCCAGAAATGAATACATCAAAATCATTTCGTAAAAAT
Organism: Amaurobius ferox; assembly: GCA_951213105.1. Classification (NCBI taxonomy): domain Eukaryota; kingdom Metazoa; phylum Arthropoda; class Arachnida; order Araneae; family Amaurobiidae; genus Amaurobius; species Amaurobius ferox. The sequence goes on along the minus strand of OX578147.1, from coordinate 52,658,264 downwards.
AATAATTTTCGAATAAAAATATTCATTTCATTTCTAAATATACCAATCATTTCATGCCCTTTAAATACAATCTTACACGACTTTCAGAATATTGTTGAATTTAAAATATTCCATTGAGCTCATTTCTTTTCACTCCGACTACGGAACGTTGATATCGATATGTATGCTGACATGCACAGGTAAGTACAGAAGGAACAAGTGCACTTTTGAAGACAATATTTAAGTAGAAAAGGACTCCAACAGATCAACGGCGGGTATAACAGGAGATAATGAAGAACGATGAAAAGTAATGGAAACTGAAATAGCCAGTTCTGTATGCATTCAGATATCCAAATCGATTTTTATCTCAGCGTTAAATACCGTCTTTCTTCTATTAATTTTAGAATGGAGAAAAGATAAATAGAAGATTTCACACCGTTTGGACATTATTGAGATTAATCTTAAAAGGTGGGAAGTAGACATGTATGAGAGAATGATTCTTCTCAAAACATTGAATGTAACTGAAATAACCAACTTCATGTAAGTGACTTAGTGAAGTGTTGTAAAATTGCGTACAAAATATTATTTAATGTAAATAATAGGTTTTTTTTACAAGTAAATGTATTCATTGTTGCACGTAATGTTTTATTATTTATGTATTTATTAAATTTATTCATTCATTCAATTTTTTAAAAGATGCATGCACTTCGTCTACTTATCTGGAGTGGAAAAGCACACATCTTGAACCTACTGCATGGTCGTAGAATAGATATATCGTTCACTCCTACCTAATATTACGCGCATTACGCCATAAAAACATATTTTGATTTGCCCTAAATAAGCTCCTGTGATAGATCTAAATAAGCGCGCGGGGGTGGCTGCTCACGGGAAAAGCTGAACTTGCTTAAAATCAACGCCACGTCCTATATATCTGGTTAGATTGTTTTTTGCCCATAACATGTCTTATATTCATGAAGGGCGCCTTAATGACCGCGATGACGGGCGCCTTAATGACCGCGAAAAAATTTTAATTCACATGGATGAAAATGTGTGACAATAATTTTTTATTATTTATTTTTCTTTAATTTTTTAATTAATTAATTTTTTATTTATTTTATATTATTTTAATATTTGTTAATTTATTAATTTTTTAATATTTAAGTGTTATCTCTATATATTTTTTTTATTTTTTTTTATTTTTATTATTATTTTTTTTTGTTTTTTTTATTATTTTTATTTTTTAATTATTATTTTATTATTATTTTTATTTTATTTTTATTTTTTATATTAAATATATTATTAATAAAAAATTTTAATTATTAATAATTTTTGGTTATTAATTATTAATTATTATTAATTATTAATTACTATTTTTAATTATTATTAATAATTAATTATTAATCATTAATTATTAATTATTAATATTTTATTTTTAATTTTTTTAAATAAATAATTTTTTTATTTATAAATATTTTATTATTATAAAAATTTATTATATTAATATAATTATATAATATATATTATATAAAATATTTTATATATTATTTATATATTTATTTTTATTTTATATATATTATTTTATATATATTATTATATATATAATAATAATATAAAAATTATTATATATATATATATTATATAAAAATATATAATATATATATATATATATATATATATATAAATTATAAAAATATATTAAATAAAATATAAAATAAAAAATATATAATATCAATTTTATAATAATATAAATATTATTATAAAAATTATTATAAAAATTATAAATAAATCATATAAATAATTTTTATAAATAAATAAATAATTAATAATAATTAAAAATTTATTATTAATTATTAATAAATCAATTATTAATAATTAATAAAAAAATAAAATTAATAAAAAATTAATAAAAAAATAAAATGAAGTCGAATAGAACTAAATGTATTGCATGTTTTCAAACCGGGTTAAATATGAAACTAACTATTTAATATTTATCATTTTCATTCCCATATGTTCTACAACCGTCTCATCAACATACCAAAATTCCATTTCGATAAAGTTATATTTACAGCAGTTATTGTGATAACGGACAGACATACAGACAGAATGACCAAAGTCGTAAACACTTACCAACACTGATGGAAAGTTTTAAAAAATAAAGAAAACAATAATTTCCTCCATACATATAAATTAAATTAAACATTTAATGTAATGTATGAATAATAACAAAAATATGCTTTTTAAAATAATGTATTCTGCTCGGTTTTCTCTTACAAACATATTGATTGTGTTAGGTCCCATGCATTGTTAAATCAACTATATTGTGAAGTTTCATAATTAATATTAAAATTAGTTTCGAAGTAGTATAACTTAGTCTTATCACTAATATTAATTCCATAATTAATATCGAAATTATAAGAAATTAATACTTTGTGAGCATTTGCTTACAAGTTAATAGGATTCTTAAACATAGCGATTTGTCATTTTATATTTACAAAATGTCAAAAATAAATTAGATTTTTTTAACAGATTTGTGTTAATTTATATAGTTTTCAACCCACTAGCATTTGTGGAATTCAATCTATTATTTTTGTACTTAGACTATAGTCTAAGTACAAAACATTGTTCTAATGTACAGTCTAAGTACCAAACATTGTCTTACATTTTCTTCACAGAAGAAGACAAATGTTTAAAAGTGTTAGTTTTCATTTAAGGAACTCGAACTTTTTCGCTCCAGGAAATATTTTGACAAAAAATGTCTTACAATCACCAACATGGGCATTATATTCATAGATGGTATTTCGTGAGTTGCATTGCCCTCTTGCAACCGAAAGGTTAATTGTCTGGTTTACGTATCCATAGAAGCTGGGTTTGAATTCCAAGTGTTGAGTGTGTGGGCTTCGTGTGTGCAATTATGATTGTAGTGGTTCGGCTTTTACATTAAATTTCAGGACCTGGTTAAAATAGGCTTATTGTGTACGGAGATAGTAGTAGAGCATTAAAGTAATGCAATCAAATTAAATCCATGAGCTTACAGAATTAGCGAAAGAAGCAATACTTTTGTTCTTCCAACATTCGCAGCTTCCAACATAGTTGCAAGATTTCTGCTTCCTACAAAACAGAAAAGAATGCGTACGCTTTACAATGTAAAATACTAGTATTGTTCTGAAAATTATTGCTCATAAATATAAAATTATTCTATTAAAGTCATACACTTCGAATATGGGAATCTAATTATGAGAACTGCGAAAATTTGATGAATTTTAAAAACGCACCTACTGGTAAATTGCAAAACTTATATTTCCAATTTTTCTTCAATTGTCGTACTGCACCCCACGAACGTGCACAGATACACACAGACATGTATCATAAAAAAGTGTACAAAAATATTATTTCGTGGTGATAGTTAATTTACTTTAATAATATTTATTTTAAGTAAATATGTTCAGAAACAGGTAGAGCTTTATAAAAATCATCCAAGCACATTTAAAATTTAATGATTTAAATTCTTATATGGTAATAAAGTAACAATTATAATTTCAAATAAATAATTATTACTTTATTTATTTCGTTGTTATTTTATTGTAAAAATTTTATAAACTAAATACTTAAATACATAATTCTCACTGATATGTTTTATAAAAGAATGCAAAATCAATTTATAAGTTCACGAAACTATTTTCCAAGCATAAGATTTTTCCAAGTCTTTTCCAAGCATATGATTTTTAAAAGATTGCTCGGTCAATTTTAAAGAACCATCAGCATTTCCTAAAACTTCTAACTTATATTATGAAAATTCTTCTAAACTCTGGAAGAGGAACTCTGAAAATGTTCCGAAGTGATTCTGGAGCACTTGAGAATCAATTATATGAGAAATAAGTACATTTTTGATAAGATTATTTAAGTAGAAAATGGCTCCCACAGGTCGGCGTCAAATTGATTGGGACGCAGTCTGAAATGGTGGGATGTGGTGGGCCGATTAATGGTCGGATGTACATACTTTCAGATTTTTAAAGAAATTTCTATCTTCGTCTGGAAAATTTTCTTCATTATATTCTTCGAACTCTTGTAGAATCATGGATATTTTTACATTGATCAGACTTTATTGATTTGATTGATCAATGTTCTGAAAAAAGTGTTTTAGATCGTCGCCAAATGTGTTTTAGATTGTCTCCAAATGCGTTTTAGATCGTCATCAAATGCGTTTCTTCGTCTTCTTCTTCGACTCAGGCCGTTCGATGTAACCGAATGTGAAAGGAATGTATTTAAACGGCCTGGAAGTGCCACCCAATTTGGATCGGAACGCAATGGTGGAGGCATCTACAGGATCCATACCCTCCTTATCCTATCACTAAATTCTCGGAAGGATTGATGGATCCACATATTAAACGTGCCCGTACACGAGGACAGTTTGGGCAGAGCCGGGAATCGATCTCGGGTCGTCAGTAGGACTTGAGAAATTCATTTTCATTAAACTTATTACCTTTATATTATTATCTTTAAACTCGGTTCCACAAACCGTAACTATGGTACGGCCATGGTCGTCAAGGGCACAATTAACGTCTGAATAACATCAACATTCTTCCAGTCAAGCGACCCGCCTGTGTACGAGAATCAAAATAATTAAAAACTATACCAAAGGTGAATAAAAAACACCGAGTATGATATTAGTAATATTTTATTCATTGATTAAACCAGGGTTAAATTATTTCATTATAATATCGCACACTTGTGCGTTTTCAGCGCACACTTGTGCATTTTCATTCGTAACTCATGCGTTCACATATTTTTACGAAAGTATCGTCTAGAATCGTGGGTGTATACGCAGTATACAAAAACAAGAACACGTTTCTGGATAACTTGCGTTTATTCACAAGCACAAAGTAAATATAAACAATATACAATCAAACATCACTTAAATGCTCCACTAATTACACAAAATAAGCGATAATAATATTATCAAAATACTGCCAAAAATAATTTCACAAAACAACAGCTACTATTCTCAAAACGCATTAACAAAAGTGAATGTTCACTGTAGTTCGTACATTGACAATTCGTCAACTGAACTATCCGATTCAGTGCTGACTCCTATTTATAGTCTCTCCATAGAAACTTCTGGCAATCTCTGTATCTCAATAATCGTTCTATCGAGATACTTCTGGAAGTTTCGGGAAGTTGCCATATGTCGCCAAATTGGCAATAAATCGCCAAATCTAGCAGCTTTCTCCTAAGCTAGAAATTCTGGAAACCATAGAATGGCATTAATTATTGGTATTTAATGAGCATAATATTAGCTAATGGCCACTTTATCTTTACTGTATTTGGCTTAGTCTCTATCTGAGTTTGGATCTGTGCAACATGAAATTTCTTTCCAGACACACATAATCGGATTCCTCGGTGAGTGGTGAGATCAGCGCGTATTGTGCAACGCTTGTTACACTGGCGTTCAAAGCCAACTGTCATCAGACATAAAAGTATTTCAGTTGTCGAAGCCTTCGGGCTAAATGTTTAGTTCAGCCCAATCAATTTTATCATTCTTTCACCATGAACCTCGTCTCTGTAATTGCATACCAGCGCATTATATGCCAGCTCATTTCATTGGATAGTTTGTGGCTTCATTTCTTTGAGATTCAACTCCTACACAACTGCTCTTGTACATTCATTAAATTGCCACTTGAAATATTCTATTTTGGTAACTCGTGTTCCTCCCTTATTTGAACTTGTGCTATATGCTGCCTGAAATACCACAGTAGCAGTGTTCCCTTCTATCTCTCTCTATATAGAGAGGGAGAGGGGGAGTATATATATATATATATATTTATATATGCAAATGATTAAAAGAACAAATAAAGATATGCAAAATAAACTTGTTTATTCAGTAAAAAATGTGGCCATACAGGCCGCTGAACAGCAAGACATATTATCTATGAGACTATTAGGGATTGCCTGAGGTAATCCTTATAAAACAGCGTCTACTGTGGCACGCAGTACTTCCCATCCGATTCCCATCCGATGAGGGTCCACATTTGTTCAATGGGAGAGAGATCCGTCAAAGCTGCCGGCCGGGAGCGGATTTGAATACCGTTCAGGCTGTTGAGAGATCGCCGTACGATGTTGCATTGTCTGGCTGGAACACTGTGGCGGGGACAGACTGCGCCACTGGCCGAACAGCAGGCATCATAAATTGTGTGACGTACCGGTCCGCTCCCAGTTCACCTGAAATGTGCACCAGATCAGTCCGCTGGTCGAAAATGATACCGTCCCAAACCATAATGTCCAGTGTGGGGCCGGTGTGACGCTATGTGATATAGGCGGACAATTGGCGTCCCCTGGGAAGCCGCCACACTCGTTCAGGGCTGTCATTCCTCCACAGGCAGAAGCGAGATTCATCAGTAAACAATACCCGATGCTACTCATTGGTCCAGTTGCGATGCCGACGACAGCACGCCTGACGTGCATACCTGTGTCCAGCTACTAATGGCACTCCAGTGATTGTCCGCCGTGCGTCCAGCTGTACTTCATGCAACCTTTTGCGAATGGTTTGGGTGTACGCAGATGCAAACGTTGATGGTAGTAGGATCACTTGCCATTCCGAACTGGTCTCAATGAGACTGGTTCGGCGAATCTATCCGTCTGTGCGCCCTATTCCTTCTTTGACGTATTTCCTGATGTTCCTACATCCATCGTTTCACACATCGCTGGATGAAGCTCACGGCCTGCATAGCGGGTGCGGTAGCCCATTGGTTAGCGCGCTGGAGTTGCACTCGGTAGGCCCGGGTTCGATTCCAGCCACTGTCAAAACTGCCGCCGTGTTCATGCGGAGTACGATCACGTTAAACATGTGGGTCCGAAAGTCCTTCCGAGAGGTTGGTGGTAGGGGAAGGAGGGTACGGTCCCTGTGGATGCCTCCCCCACTGGGTTCCGGTCTAAATTGGGTGGCACTTCCCGACCGTCCAAACAGTTACCCTACACCTTTCTGGTAGGTCGGTCGGTCTGGGTTTCAAGAACAACAACGGCCTGCATAGCACACGTGGGAATTGCACTCATTGACAAACCCACTTCAAGTAATTCCAGGATACGGTCTAGATCCCTAGCATTTAACTGCAGATATATAGTTATCTGATGTCTTCGAGGCATCACTTCTTCACTTTTTTTAAATTTAGTGTTGCAATTTCACTTTTGACGGGTGTGGTTATATATATATATATATATATATATATATATATATATATATATATATATATATATATATATATATATATATATATATATATATATATATATATATATATGTATATATATATATATATATATATATATATATATATATATATATATATATATATATACATATATATATATATATATATATATATATATATATATATATATATATATATATATATATATATATATATAAACTTTAAAACTTTTAAACTAATGTTTGGAATAATATTACCAATAGGGCGATGTATTCCAGTTTAACAATAAAAGAGTATGCACAAAACAGCAATAACAATTTTATGCACTATATAAAATACAATGAAAGAGTGAACAGTACTAAAAAGTTGTTGAGGGGGGTTGTGACCCCCACTCCCCGGTTAAAAGCATGCTTTGAGTGCAGCGGCAAACACTCCCAGAAAACTGGCACCGATAAGAGAAAGTCCTTGCGACTAAAGGAATTGCCGAAATTAAAGACACTGAAATTAAACAAAATTCAAAAGAAATACCTTACGTGAAACCAATCGAATCCACCTCACGCCAACACCACCAATACCACCAATAAATCCATCTAACTCAACACACAAACGCTCTACCCCTTTCCATTCATCACCAGAATAACTCAAAACTGAGGAATCTCCGATAATATACTGTATACCGTTGCCATAGATCCAACTGTTCATTCTTTCATTGTATGATATATATATATATATATATATATATATATATATATATATATATATATATATATATATATATATATATATATATATATATATATATACATACATATATATATACAATAACAACAAGTACAATACGCAATCACAAAGATGTAAATTAATATTACCAAGGAACAGGCGCAAATGCCGCTCTTCAATCCGAAGTAAATATACAATTGATATCAAAAAAGAGGATCAAGTTCAAGGGAGGGGAAACCAAATACAATGCATACAATGGCAGAGGAGGATTGGGCCCGGGCAAACGCTCACGGAACCAATGCATTGCAAAGGTTGATCCCCCATACGTGCCTAGTCAGAAGCACCCGAATATAGAGAAACAAACCACCGAGAAAGGAAGTCAAGAAACGCACAAATGAAGAAACAATGAAGAAATCTCCTATTATATAAGTAACGATGCGCATGTGCAAGTCTTCAAGTGATATGCAGAAACTATCCCAATTCAGTAAAATCCCATTTGAATGGATTTGCTTCATTTTTATCGTTGAAAAATGAATTATAATATTTCTTCAGAAAATTAACAGTGTAATTCTTTCTTAAAGCTTATAATATTATCCCCTTGTTACGGGATATGCAATCCTTTGCTAAAGTGTTGCAAATTTGGTTTCTTTTGAAATGTCCCAAACGTATATTTCTAAAAATAAATCTTGAAAGGTTCGTTTTCCAATTGATGATATGGTTAATTTTTATTCCATAACTTGTTCTTTTGTCGTGTAGACACGTATAAATTCCATTCCTTGTATTGTCCTTAATGGTGATATCTAAGAAATTCACCGATCCATCCTCTGAACATTTATTTTCAACCAATTCCAAGCTATTGGGGTAAAAATCGAAATCCAATACAGGTTCATTTTCATAATATCCATAAAGCACATCATCAACATAACGGAAATACGGTATCTCATACAATAGGTGTGTTCCATGTATATATATATATATATTTAAACTTTGAATTTAAATCATGAAGATAATTTAGTGTCACTTTAAATACCAAAGTAACAATACAGTAACTTTAGTAGCCCGTAGAGTTTAGCCTGGTTATCCGTAGATTGTTCGATCATATCATGATTGAGATATAAATATGTTACAATGTTTATCTGAAGAGCTTTTCTTTGGAAAGCAGATAGCACCGAGCAAGAAAAGCAGAAAGAACCGACTTTAATGCCCCGACTAATATAGAGGTAGTAATTTTATAATACAAAAGAATTCATCAAACAGTAGCTTATTAGCTATTACACAACGTGTTTCTGAAATTCTGTGTCACACATATAATTTTTTGCTTTATAACAGAAAAAAATGTAGGAATGGAAAGTTTAATATAATTTTTGCTTTACACGATGCAACATCATTTGAAATATGTTCATTACATTTATTTATATATTTCAGTTTACATCGGTCTATAAAAACCAGGATAAAATATTCGAGAAAATAAAAAACATACAAAGACAAAAACATGACAGCTAATGGGTAATAACGAAATTACATGCAGGATTTTACTTTTTGTCCGACGAAAGTTAAAAATGCAGCAATTTTCATTATTTCGTCAACCTTTATGACAAAATCCATTGATAATCCTTGCATTATGATATAAATAAGTTTAAAGATGTTTCCCTATTACAGTACAATAAATAAATAGTTAAATATGTGTATATTCAACCTTTTAACTACGACGGTACAACAGTTGTACCACTGAAAATATCTTCTCCTGGAGCGGCGCTAGTTCAACTGTTGTACCAGTCTTTTCAACCCCTTCTTTTCGGGGAAAGGAGGGGAACGACCATTGTACCTGCCTGCCCTCCCTCCAAGCTTATCCTGACAGAAGGAGAAACGAGTTATGAACAAAAGACAAGTTCCTTGAAGGTATTTATTTACAGGGGGAGAATTTTCAGTTATTTTGCCTTTCTGAAAAAGTGGATTCTTGGGGCCTTAACGTAAAGGTTAACAAACGTAACATAGAGTGAACTTCCCTGTATCTTAAGTATTAAAAATAAATAATGCCCGTTTACAAATTAAATATAATGTTCGTATACAAATTAATAATAGTATATAATGCTCTCTAAATAAAATATAAGATTCACCTATTCTAGTCATTTACACATATCCATTTATTCCATCATTCTTACACGACAAAAATTCTAACACGCCTCAAAGTGCTGCATGGCATTCATAATGTTCTTAAACTTCTGAACTGTCATTAGGAAAGTTGCTTTTCAGACGTTAAATGAAACGGTGGAAGCGATAATCTGTGCTGCAGAATCGATTACAGGAGGAGTAAGTACACTTTTGAAGAGAATATTTAAGTAGAAAATGGCTCCAACAGGTCGACGACGGGTAACATGGAGCATAATGAGGATAGATAAGAAGAGATGGAAACAAAAATAGCCGGCTGTGCATACATTCAGATGTCCAAATAAATTTCTATCTTAGTATGAAGTATCTTCTTCGATATTTTAATTTTTCAAAAATATAAGAGAGATGATTGATGTTAAATACTGCTCGGACGTTTCTGTGATTGTTTTGAGTTAAGAACATGATATTGTAAGTGTGGATAGAAATTTGATTTCGAAACTTTTAATATAAAGTAAAATTTCCGTTATTCGAAAAGCGCGGGACAAAGTATTATTGGTTAATTGGGGTTCTGTGGGAATTGCCTGGAAAATCGAGAGAGCGAAAATAATGACTCTAGCATTTGAAACAGAGTTCGTGCTTGGGAAAGCTGATTTGGTTGGAAATGTGGACAGTAGTGTTCCTAGATAATTAGTTGGGACTGTGGACAGTAAGTGTTTTTGGACATGTGTAATGTCTTCTCGTGGAAATATTTGACGATGAGATCTGGCGTGCCCCAAACACGATTAGCAGTACGAATACAGAAATACGAGTAGATTTGCTTACTAAGAATTTCCATTTCCGACTCTTTTTCCTCTTCTGGATCAAATTATTTCCTAGAAATACGTATTTCTCAAAGTTGGCTATAGTTAGCAATACAGCTTACACATAGCTAACATGAATTCAGCATGAAATTCTTTAGGAAATAAGTACTTCACTAATGATTTTTACTTATTGGTATTTCACCCGATTCAAATAAATTACTTTTAACATATATTTTTCACTATTGGCTATACATAGAGATTAGATGATAACTGTTATGAATTCAGCACGGAATTACACGGGGAATAGGAATACAAAAATGGTTTGTTTTTCCGGTTCTGGAAGAATATCTTCCATTTTTTCCGAAAATCCATATGACTGTACGAAATAAGTATGCAAAAGGGAAATAAAATGCTTGAAAAGTTTCGTCAAAACAGAGGTTTTTTCACCATTTATCACCATATGAAGATTCTGTGATACAGAATTAAAAGCTGGTAGTTTTTTGTTAATAAATACCGAGTCCAGAAGAAGACGCCAGACTTGATTTTATAGGAGTACAACGATTTGCAGTATTCCCGTACGTAACATGATGTTTAGAGACTCGAATCTCTTAAGGTAGCCAACTGATGAGGAATGGACTCCGTGGGCAATAAGATGTTGCAAAATAGAAGCTTCAACCAGCCCCCTCTAAATCCGCCTTGTCTGTCCATTGGATCACAGGCATTTGTGAAGAGCAATGTTCAGTCTTCTATTAGACAACCTCTTATTGCCCATGGAGTCGATTCCCCATTGGCCGGCTGCCTTCACAGCCTCGAGTTTCTCAAACATCATGTGACGTGCGGGAATATCATAAATCGTTGTACGCCTATGAAATCAAGTCTAAAATGAAATCAAGGCGACTTCTTGTCGCCTTGGTATTTATTAACAAACACTACAAGGCTTTCATCCTGTATCAAAGAACCTTCATATGGTAATAAATTGTGTGTACACCTCGATTTGAACTTTTTAGTATTTTAATTCTCTTTTGCATACCTTTTAATCCTGTATCACAGGTTAATTTATAAATTTCTTGCTATGAATGTTCCTTTTCATTCCCTCAATGAAATGTTGATAGATATAGTATGTGTGCTGTAGAATCAATTACATGAATTACAAGTAAACTTTTGAAGGGAATATATAAGTAGAAAATGGTTCGAACAGATCAACGGAGACATAGGGAAGGACGATCAGAAGGGATGAAATATCCGACTCTGCATGCATTTAGATGTTAAAATCGATTTTATTTTAGTGTGGAACACGGTCTTCAAAATTTTTGTTCTTAGAAGGTGAAAAGAAGAATGGAAGTTTCACATTGTTCAAACGTTATTGAGACTAATGTATGGAGAAAAGAATATGTGATACATAAGTCAGAGAAAAAGATGATCTTGAAACATTAAATGTAACTGAATGTTTCCATCTTCGTCTGAAAATGACTTTGGATTATTGCAAATATGTTTATGGAAGATGATTGCCATGGCTTAAATGTGACTTTGAAGTATTGCAAATCTGTTTATGGAAAGTGGCTTTCATGACTTACAATATGACTTTGAAGTATTGAAAATGTGTTCATGGAAAGTGGTTGTCCTGGCTTACAATATGTGTATTTTAGTGTTTCATATATAGCTGGTCACCAGAATGCAAGTATGTGTAATTATGAAATGCGGTGATTATTAAATTGAAAATACTGCTACAATTCTTTTAGTGTGGACGAGAGTTTGATTTATATGATTATCTGTTGGATTATGAGTTCAAAAACGTGAGATATATTTCTATTGAGCCATAGTTACTGAAGTGACGATAGAATAATCGGATTAAGTTTTAGCCTCATAAAGCATAAACGTGTGCAATAATATTTAGAAATAAAATGTTTTAATTTAATTATATAATTGTTTTCTTATATTCATAGTTTTTGTCTAGATCGCTGATAGAATCGGATATGTGTACATTACATATCTTACATACACATTACTATTTAAAGACGTATAAAGTAATTACAATATAAAAAAATCTGATGAGGGCAACGCAAGACTTTCGCTATATAATGCAATGAATTTACTATTTCTACAATAAAAAATAGGTTTTTCTAGCTATTATTTATCTAGTAGCTATTTATATTCTTTCCAAAAAATTAAATTTTCTTCAATTAGTCGTCATTTTCACTGATTTAGTGTCATTTTTATCCATTTGGAGAGATTTTCGTTAATTTGGCAACATTTAAAAAGTCACCAAGTTGGCGACATTCCACCAAATTCGGTGCCAAAATCTCGTCAAGCGTTATGGACGGAGAAATAAGTTATTCTTATAGCAGTTAATTAACTATTAACGTTCAAATACAAAAGTACTACTCAAAGTATCTTTTCTCATGAATGGAACGAGCTAGATCTACGAGAATAATGTCACCCAATTTATCGCATGATATTACATATGAAAAGTGAACATGTTTCTTAACTGTTAATATATCTTTTTTTTAATTTATCGGATTTTTTGATAAATGTATTTAAAAAATGTCACGTATCTCGAGAACGGTTCATGCTAGCGTTCTAAAAGTTTATGTCAATCGTTTTGTAAGGAAACATTACATTAGAAATGTCAATTTGCGTAACCTTATTAAAGGTTTTAATTTTTTGATGATTTTTTCAATATTTCACTCGACAATTTAGGGGAGTTTTGAACATTCGATTACGTTTAAAAACAATAGACTTCCAGTATTCACGAATTGTGATTTGTGTACCAAATTTCATTTGAATCGCTCTATTCGGTCGTGAGATATCGTCTCCATAGACTCACTGACACACACACACACACAAACTTCCATACACATTCGTGATCAGGGATACTTGAAGCGTGCTCTCCCGCCGAAAAGTCGAATTCGAATTTTCGACCCCGTCACAATACTTTCCTTATACATTATGTATATAAGGAAAGTAAAATACTGTAATCGTCATAAGCGTATTGTAAAATATGATAATAAACATTTGATCAAATTCGTTTAAAACAATGGGTTTTATAATCTTTATAATATAAGTCAAATAAATACGAATGACATTTGATCAAATTAATTTTACAGTACTAGTGAATAAGACTGAATTTGAGAATAATAGCAATTGTATTTGATCTTCCGACTGTTAGACATGATATACTTCCAGATCCATACCTGATTATATTTCCAGATTCGGACTGATATACTTCCTCTTACCTAACCATAATAACTCATAACACATTTTAAACAATTATAGTCACCTAATTTTTCTTATATTTTCTACTATCAAGAAATTAGAATGAATTTGTGACATTGCAATGCGATACAAATAGATTGAAATCCAAACTTTCCGGAAATACAAATACGCATTTAATATATTGATAAACAACTTTTAAATTCAACGATTCAAGTAATTTCCGCCGATTTATTCCAAGATGCAATCATAGCATGACCTTTGGAATCCCTTTAAAGCTCTTAAATTTTGTTTATTAATATTTCTCTGGAACCGGAGAGACGAACATTGACTTATATTTCCTGTGCTTCGAAATCGATTACAGGCGGAATAAATATGCTTTATTGAAAATATTAACTGTCTCCAGGATGCCGAGGTCGAATAAAATGGCATTGCGATAAGATTGAAAAACAATAGACCTAAAATTACCCAACCTGTTTCTGTTTTCCATTATGTAAAACAATTTTCATTCAGTGCTGCAAAATCTTCTTTAATTTCCCTTATAATGAATATTGGTATATATTGAGGTTTTCAAAGTTTTACTTTCACAGCATTACATGGTAATGCATAGGGAATGTATTGGAATCGTGTCGAAAATCTCAACTCGGGTTTTCAACCGATCTACAAGTTTCAAGCACCATAGAACACGAAAAAAAAATTTTTTAGCGTGTTGTCTGCATGTGTGTGTGTGTGTGTCTATATCTGACTGTACACTGTATGTATCCACTCTAACTCAACAACTAATAGACCAAATTTCATGAAATTTGGCAGGTAAGTCACTTGTAGGCTATCCTGGGGCTGATTAGATTTTTGTACAATTCGGGAAAAGTAATATGCTCTTTTTACGAAATAGTCGGCAAAAATTGCATATATCCACTCTAGCTGAAGAACGAATTGTCCAAATTTTACAAATTTTAGTAAATAGGTTAATTGTTGGTTACCCTTGTGTTGATAGGATTTTGGTATGATTTAAAAAAAAAAGAACATGCCCTGTTTTACAGAAAGTTCTGCAAAAATCGTCAAGATCAGAAATAAAATACTACAAATGTATCATCTAAATGCATGTTTTATACGTAATTGTTGATGCCGAAAAGAATAAAACGGATCCCTTTACACTAAAATGGACCATTATCGAGATAATTACGAAAATGAAGATTTTATGAAACTGAAGACCTTTCTCACTGTAGTGAAAAACTATTCAATAAAATGTCTTCAAATTTTGTAGTTATGTCTATTAAGAGTCATCCTGATGCTGATTAAATTTTGGTAAGATTCTGGAAAATATAATTGACCCTTTTTTTGCTAAATGGCCAGCAAACATCGTGCAAATCTGAAATAAATGAATCAAGTTTTATGAATATATTGATGTAATTTTGCACTGCAAAGAGAATAAGTCTGACCCCATGACTCTAGGAGAAACAGTTCTCGAGATGTTTTAGTTTTTGGAATCTTAAGGAGCTAAAGATGTTTTGAAACGCAATAATTTGCCCGATAAAATGAAGATGCATTATAAATACAAATTGGATATAAAATATAATTGTATATATGAAAAGTTACCATATTATATTATGAATATATATATATATATATATATATATATATATATATATATATATATATATATATATATATATATATATATATATATATATATACCGGGTGGTCAGAATTAAAACACCCCTACTCTGAGCTCTCTATGCATCGAACTCAGTGTAAAGGCTTCAAAATTGCTGAACCTACTATTCATGACATGGGAAAAGGAATTACGCGATAAAAAAAATTAGTTCCTGAAGCACCGATAGGTGGCGCTGTACAACAAAAAATATACTCAAATGACACAAAATAAACACAAAAAACAAACACATGCGATATGGAATTTTTCCTTTTTAATTTCTTTTGCTGATATGAAAAAAAAAAGATAAAAGGTGAAGAATTTTAAACTGTCATTGTAACTGCAATTTCGCACTGTAAGCACAAAAATTTGCATAAACCCTTGGTTTGCAGCTACTATGTTCTGGGCATAAAAGGGGATAAAACTGTGAAATTTTCATTCTTGCCAGAACGCGCTGTGCTTGTGAAGCTGGTTTATGAAAACAAAGGACATGCTGCAGCTGCACTTCGAGAGTTTCGTCGACATAAGAATTTGCGCAAAGGACCAATACTTCCACAAGCTCTCAGGAGAATTATCGCTCGATTCGAGAAAATTGAACATCTTGGAGTTCAGCCGGGTCGAGGACGCAAATCGACTCGTTCAGACGTCGTTGACGATTTCGTCACCGCTATTGTTGAACAATCAATGGATAACGTTACAGGCTGTAGTAGTGCACGTGGAGTGTCACGACTCTTGGGTGTTCCTTACAGCACAGTGCGGAAAATACTGAGAAACATAGTGCATTTTTTCCCGTACAAAATTAGTCACAATCACCACTTGCTGACCATCGACAGGGAGAAGCGCCTGACCATTGTATTGACATTTCTGGCTAAAGTTGAAGTGGATGCATCGTGGCCATGGCAGTTTCTATGGAGCGATGAAGCGCATTTCCATCTAAGTGGAACAGTCAACACCCATAACTGTCGCATTTGGGACACGGAAAACCCTCGTACCTTCCAAGATATTCCACTTCACTCACCGAAAGTTACAGTCTGGTGTGGATTCACAGCCACATTCAGTCTTGGACCTTTCTTTTTCGAAGAGGTTACTCCCAATGACCCTGTGATATGCACCGTGACGACCAGGAGGTACAAAAACATGCTCGAAAATTTTGTTGTACCCCAACTGCAACAGCACCTATGCCTTGATTCAATTACCTTTATGTTGCTAGATTTATTTATTTGTATATATATATATATATAATTACGAATGCAAAACAAGATATACAAAAAAGGGGTATGCCCCAATAGCAAGGGTGAGAAAATGATGAGAGTACTTACAGGGACGACAGTAGGGCCAACGGCCGTACCGTGCTGAAAACACCGGTTCTCGTTAGATCACCGAAGTCAAGCAGCATCGGGCGCGGTTAGTACTTGGTGGGTGACCACCTCGGAACACCGCGTGCTGTTGGCCATCTCGGGTGCGGTATCCCCGTGGTTTGCGCGCTAGATTTGCACGCTACCACAAATGCCGCCGTGTTCATGCGGAGTACGATCACGTTAAACATGTGGGTCCGTAAGTCCTTCCGAGAGGTTGGTGGTAGGGGAAGGAGGGTACGGTCCCTGTGGATGCCTCCCCCACTGGGTTCCGGTCTAAATTGGGTGGCACTTCCCGGCCGTCCATACAGTTACCTTACACCTTTCTGGTAGGTCGGACGGTCTGGGTCTCAACAACAACAGGGACGACAGTAAAAAGGCAGGGTGGGATTGTGACACCCGTTCCCGGTTAAAGTGCTTTTATTCCTAGGAAACACTCCGGTACCTCTGTCCTCCGTAATAGTGCGGCATTGCGTCTTAAATTAAGCAGCTTTATGTTTTTCCAATTTGTTATATACAGTTTTGTAATATATATATATATATATATATATATATATATATATATATATATATATATATATATATATATATATATAAATAATAGGTAATTTGCATGATATTACTAAATACATCATTTTGTGAAGCTCAAGAATTTAACTAATTTGACAAATTTGTCTCCGAACAGATATCAGTTTTTCTTTGTGCATTTTTTTGTTCTTAGCACACTTTCAGTCAGGATACGTAGCATATCGACGAGCAATTGTCCTCTTACTAACATGTGTTCTGCAGAATTTTGCCTGTCAGTGTCCTCTTTTGACAAAATAAAAAGAAAATTACAATATTTTGACCTGTAAATTTTTTGGTATTTTAAAAATAAATATATATATGTTTAAAAAGTATTTATAAAAAAATATATATATTTATAAAAGTATATTTAAAGGTATATATTTTTAAAGTATATAACTTTTGAAATTATCGCGTATTAGTAATAGACATATTTCTCAATCTCTTTTTAAAAAATACACAACAATTTAAGTTCAAAGGTTTTTGTTTACTCAATGTGTTATTATTAATTTTATGTCCCTGTTAAAGCTCATGAATTCAGATACTATGCAATTTTGCATAAAGTCTACCAAAGCAAGAAAAACGGTCTTAGGATAAACATGGCGCATATTGTTTATATCTTAAAATTTTCACTTTTGATGAACTTAAACATACATGTTTTTATTTCAGTACATTTGGAAAGTACAATGAATATTTTTTTAGTTAGCAGAAATTGTTTCATTTTTTGAACTGCTAATCGAAGAATTGAATATCTAAATGTTTATTACGTTTTGATCTCCTTAATGATTTCTCCTTAACACATGCAGAAAATATAAAATAATATTGCCTTACACCATTCTATGTATTAAAAATAAAAAATAAAAATAAAATATTCCAGACTAAGATGTAAACCTAACCTAATAACTGGAAGTATTCACTGTCAACTATTTCCGTTAACATCACATTCCAATGTTCTCCATTATGTCTACATTCTGCCCAGAACACCGACCTTCAGGAGCCATTTTCTACGAAAATATTTTGTTGAAATGCGAATTTACTTCTACTATAATCGATTGCAAAGCACCGATGATCATCCCTAGCGTTCCACTTCAGGGATAGAGGAGAAGTTAGTAATAAAAGAAGTTTACGAATATTGTAAAGGTCACGTAAGAATCTATGAAAGAACCTTCGACATAATTGATGTTTGTGGATAGCGTTCTATTTGTTAACTGTGTGGTGGAAATATTTTTTTTTTCTGTTAGGAGTACAATTTTGCAGAACTTTCATAGCTGCAAGGAAATGAGCTATATAATATTTATCTAACTATTTTGTATTTACAGACCTTCAGGAAACTCATACCTGAGACCAATATGGCTGAATCTTTAGATTTAGTATAAAATGCCGGACAGAACCTAACGAAAACTGAAGTACAGTACAAAGCTGTTTTTTTTGGGACCCAGACCCGAGGGCTCGCCCGTAGGGCAGAGCATCTAAAATCTCGGGCCGAGAAAAACAGATGAAGAAGATTCCCAGCAAAAAGGAGAATCAACGGGTAACCCAAGCCCAACGGACAGGGGAAGCCGCCGACTCCTCCGCACCACAACCCAGGACCCCAAGGATTTATTTAAATAAAAAGGGCATCTGCCCAAGACAAATACAGAGGCCTACAGTTCATCTGCACATTTTGCGGGCCAAATTATATAATCATATCCGATATAACATAACTCATATGCAAAATTAGTAGGCCAACATACTTCGATACAAAATTCAGAATAATATAAAACCAAGAATAAACACATACCAATCCAAAAAACAAAGCACCAATAGTTTAATTAAACCATTTTCACCTTAGTTCAAAACCATCTTATTACCCTATAAAATCCGCATATACAAGGCCAGAACCTCTTAAACACAAGAGCCAAATACCCAAAAAACAATTATTCCGAGTTCTCCCGTGATGATGAGACAAACGAGAATTTCGTTTTTTAATAATATCTCGAGAACCACTGATCGTAGGAACTCCAAACATGGACTACATTTTAAGTGGGACTATTTCCTGGCTATCCTCAAAATTTCATCAAATTCGGTTCAGCCGTGATGACGGGACAAACAGACAGACAGACAAATTTTCAATTTTATTTATATAGATTTCCTAAAGCACCACTGATCGTAGGAACTCCAAACATGGACAACATTTTAAGTGGGACTATTTCCTGGCTATCCTCAAAATTTCATCAAATTCGGTTCAGCCGTGATGACGGGACAAACAGACAGACAGACAGATTTTCAATTTTATTTATAAAGATTTCCTAAAGCAGCCGGAAAACAATGCCTTCGGAAAAGTCTGTCCAGAACTTTCAAAAACCCACCCGAAGACCTGGAAGGCTTAATCTTTCCACGCTAGGACGGAACATGACGGAATAAAATTTTTGATTTCCCTTTGGGGTTGAAAAAAAATTGTGTTGCAAACAGTCTTTTCAGACCCACAGAAGCTCATCCGAAGTACTACAGGTCTTAATATTTGCACTTTGCACACTTACAGTATAAATCCCGTTTTTTTTATATTTCTTCCTCATGTACGGAAAAACGCGTTGGGTGGGGGTCAAAGAGTTTTCGTTTTAAACTTCTCAGAATCCACTTGGTAACATATAAGGCTAAACCATTCTGCAGAATATAGAATAAACCACTGTATAGTACTTAACCGAACTTGATTTTCGAGAATGGCGACTATTTTCGACTTAAGCGCAAGACATTGTAAAACAAAGTAAAGCGTATTAATAAACAAGAAAGTTTAGTCATGCATAAAGCATTGATTATGAAACACTTTCCAACTGAAATGCAATTTTATTTAAATTATCTAAATTGTCATGCATTCAGCGCTGACATTTTTTAATTATCACAGTACTACTTTTTGAAAACTTCAAACTTCATCGAAAAGACAACGCTAGTTACACAAAATGAATTGTATTCAAATGACCTCATCGAAATATAAATCGACTGCCTCTATATGTGAAATCAATGAATATATCATTTACACATATCATTTATATTCCAAACTTCAGAGCTAAATAATTTTGCTTGAACAAAAATTCAGCAATTCTTATACAGCTCTTGTTGCAATCGCTTGATATGATTACATTCTGTGTGCCATAGTTTAACATTAAAATTCAACTTTAACATTCATTAAAATTCAACATAGTTTAACAAGAATTCACCCCCCTCCCCCTATTGAAGTGATGCAGAAGTGACGCAGTTTTTTTTTTATTTCGGGGGACGGGGGGATTGAAACTCTTACCACCCTTAAATACTAACCTGCTGTCTTATTTTTGTAATGTTATTTTTTTTTTCATTTTAAGTAGTAAATACAAAAATAAAAAATCTGACGTAGGCAACACATGACTTTCCTTATATAATGCAATGAATTTACTACTTTTACAGTTAAAAAAATGTTATTCTTATAGTAGATACTTATATTATTTCCAAGATATTGAATTTTCTTCAGTCTTCATTTTCATTGATTTGGCATCATTTTTAACTATTTGACGAGATTTTCGTTAATTTGGCAACATTTAAAAAGTCGCCAAGTTGGCGACATTCCGCCAAAATTGTCACCAAAATCTCGCCAAACGTTATAGACGGAGAAATAAGATATTCTTATACCAGATAAATGACTATTGGCTGCAAATACAAAAGTATTACTCAAAGTATTTTTCTCATTATTGGAACGAGCTAGATCCACGAGAATGATGTCACCCAATTTATCGCAGAATATCACATATGAAAAGTAAACATGTTTCTCAATATTTAATATATATTTTAATTTACGGGATTTTTTGATAAATTTATTTGAAAAATGTGTAATATCTCGAGAACGGATCATGCTATGGTTCTAAAGTTTATGTCAATCGTTTTCTAAGGAAAAATTACATAACAAATGTCTATTTGCGTAACTTTGTTAAAGGTTTTGATTTTTTGATGATTTTTTCAAAATTTCACTCGAAAATTTAGGGGGGTTCTGGACATTCGATTGCGTGTAAAAACAATAGACTTCCAGTATTCACGGATTGTGATTTTTGTACCAAATTTCATTCGAATCGCTCTATTCATTCGTGAAATATCGTCTCCAAAGTCTCACTGACACACACACACATACTTTCACACACATACAGACATCAACTCAAAAGTGTTTGATTCGTGATCAGGGATGCTTGAAACGTGCTCTCCCGTCGAAAACTCGAATTCGAATTTTCGACCCCGTCACAATACTTTCCTTATACATTATGTATATAAGGAAAGCAATATCAAATATATTGTTAGGACGCATCCCCTGGAATCATGGGTGTACTCTCAGGATACAAGAATGTGTCCACATTTCTGGATAACTGACACATATATTGAAAATCACTAATAATCTTATACAGTAACCATATACAGCGAATAGCGCAATAACTCACACGATCACTAAAAAACTGTCAAACATGAAACAAGTAAATAATTGTTCAGCTAATTTACAGAATTCGCAGATACCAATCTCAAAACACTGGTGTATCTCACAATTCAATATAGTCCGTATCATGTCAACTACTCTCCAACTGAGCGATTACTCCTTTTATGTACTCTCCTTAGACATTTCCAGAAGGATACTCGTATCTTCCAGAATATTCGTTATTTCAAAAAAGTTCTAGTATGAAATGTCGCCAAGTTGACAATAAATAATCAAATCTGGCAACTTAACACTGGTATATCTCACAATTCAATATAGTCTGTATCACGCCAACTACTCTCCAAATAAGCGATTACTCCTCTTATATACTCTCCTTAGACATTTCCAGAAGGATACTCGTATCTTGCAGAATATTCGTTATTTCAAAAAAGTTCTAGTATGAAATGTCGCCAAGTTGACAATAAATAATCAAATCTGGCAACTTAACACTGGTATATCTCTCAATTCACTATATTCCGTATCACGTCAACTACTCTCAAACTGAGCGATTACTCCTTTTATATACTCTTCTTAGACATTTCCAGAAGGATACTCGTATCTTCCAGAATATTCGTTTTTTCAAAAAAGTTCTAATATGAAATGTCGCCAAGTTGACAAAAAATAATCAAATCTGGCAACTTCCCTTACCAGTTATTCAAAATATGGCAGCCCTATATTCACGTAATGAGAATGACTGCCTGTAATGGTACTTTCTCTTAGAATAGAAACAAAGGTGTGCTATGCATTATTTAAATAGAGACAAAGCACAGTGAAACTTAATATATTCGTTACAATATTGTAATGTGCAAAATATTGGCCAGTATTTTTTCGATTATATAAACTCCAATTCTCCATTTCCTTTTAAAATATGTTTTACTTTACACTAACATGCAAATCAATTTAAAAAATTTAAAGTATGCTTGTTTGGAATCCTATGTAAACTTTCTTTCTAATTAGAGTCATATTTTATAGTCCTATTTTATCTGATACAAACTTTTTGAAGACATTTTCTATTTAATAATCTCTCGTAGAAAAATTTTTCTCAGACTGTAATGAATTCTGCATCACTTATTACTCTCAGAATATTTACTGTCGAATGGAAAGATACATAATGAAAGTTTGACAAATTAAAAATACTCTGAAGTGGTCGAAATTTCAAATTCGAGTTTTTGACGGGAGAGTACATTTCAAGCATACCTAAACACGAATCAAACGTTTTTGAGATGATGTCTGTATGTATGTGTGTGTGTGTGTTTGTGTGTGTGTGTGTGGAGAAGATATCTCCCGAACGAATGGAGCGAATTGAACGAAATTTTGTACAACAATTTCATTCTATGAATACTGGAAAACAATTATTTTTAAATGCAATCGAATGCCCAGAACCTCCCTAAATTTTCGAGTGAAATATTGAAAAACGTCATCAAAAATCAAAACCTTCAATAAATTTACGTAAATAGCCATATACAATGTAATTTTTCAATAGAAAGCAATTGACACAAACTTTAGCCAAACATGACTATTGCACAATATTGCACATTTTTCAAATAAATGTATCAAAAAATCACATAAAATAAAAAAAATACATTAACTATTGCGAAATATGTTAACTTTTCATATACGATGAATTTGGTGTGACATCATTCTCGTGGATCTAACTCGTTCCGTTCATGAGAAAAGATACTTTCGCACTTGGACCCCAATAGTCATTTATCTGCTATAAAAATAACTTATTCCACCGTCCATAACTCTTAGCGAGATTTTGGAGACGAATTTGCGGGAATATTACCAACTTGGCGAATTTTTAAACGTTGCCAAATTAACGAAATTGTCGCCAAATTGATAAAAATGGCGCTAAATCAATGAAAATGACGACTGATTGATGAAAGTTCAATATATTGGAAAGAATATACCAGTAGACTATAAGAATAACCTATATCTCCGTCCGTCTGTAACGTTTGGCGAGAAATTTAGCAGGACGTTGCGAACTTGGCGACTATTTTAAATGTTGCCAAAGTGACAAAAATGGCACCAAATTGATAAAAATGAAGCCATATGAGAAGTAATGTTTCACAAATTCTGATTTCCATCATATGACGGGTATACCCTCTAGTATTTAAGGATTGCTTTTCTCTCCGTTTTTCTGTAACACTTAGTGATGCATTTCGCGAACTTGGAGAATCATTTAGAGAAGCATCGCCAATTTGGCGATATTTCGCTCTAGATTGACAAAATATTATCAACCTGGCAAATATGACGCTAAATTAATGAAAATGACGTCTAATGGATCAATTAATTATTAAAATATTTTAACATATGGATTGCATAACTTATTAAGGATGCTATCATTATTGATAATTGTTTATTTAGAGTTGCGCGAAATATAAATTTATTGGGTACTTTGCAGTATTTTTACATGTTGTCATTCGGAAAATCGCAAAATGTACAATTCAACTATAAAAACACAGTACCGCGGATCTTGTACATTATTTTTTGACTGTAAAAATAGCAAATTCATTGCATTATATAAGGAAAGTCATGTGCTGCCCACACCAAAATATTACTTTTCATGTCAAACTAAGAACGCTAATTTAAACTATTAGTTATGGATGAGTCTGATATAGATTGTAAAAATTAGTTTTAGCTTGTTTTTTGCATACATAAAAAATGGTTTAGAAATAAATTTGATTCCTTTACTAAAACATATTTTTAATTCAAAATTTGTCAATGACCTTTAACTCAATATAGCAATTATATTTTCAAGATTCTTTACGTCTTGTTTCATTGCGGAGAACTTTTTTACGAAGAAGATAAAATTCTTTATAATGGTTATTTTTGTTGAACCTTAAAGTATATCTTACATGTGCAAAAATTCCGCATTAAAAGATTCATAGATACGTACTTAGGAAATGAAGTTTGCATTATAAAATAGTATTTTCAATGCACATATTATGATAGCTAAAATATGCATTAATCTTAAAAAAATGTTTATATGTATACACTCACAAACCATCTTATACTCTCCTAAGAACGATTTTCTCGTCCTTCGCACGGTTGACAGTTAGATACATCTCGCGTCACTATCGTGTTCTCGCGAGATTGATGACACCCAATACGTCGCAACTTTAGGTCTGCTAGAATAAGAGTAGAAAATATTGGTCCTGTACAATAAGTCATTAGTCCTAATAAAAATCGATATCATGTGACTGATGAAGTACGAGTATAGCAACATTCAGTTGCAAGAAATTAAATACGTAAAGCATTATACGTAAAGCATTATACGTAATAAAATTTCGTATGCAAAGACATTTTGAACGAACATGCAAATGAATAAAATTTAATGTCCAATGAATAAATAGTGGGAGCTCCAGCGCATCGAAACTGCTCATTTATCAGATGTATATCTGGACAGGTGTATATCTGGGCAGGTGTATATCTGCAGGTGAGTATGGTCTGGGGTGCCATCTCATTTGATAGCCGGACCCCTTTGGAGAGTCATTTCTGGCACACTGACAGAACAGCGGTACATAAACAACATTCTACGACCGGTTGCGTTACCACGCCTTTTCGACACCCCGTACTTACTTTTCAACACAATAATGCCCGGCCGTACACGGCACGCGTTGCTATGAATTGTTTTTAAGCTTGCCCAACATTTCCTTAGCCAGCTAGGTATCTTGATCTCTCTCCCATAGAGCACATTTGGGACGTTATGGGAAGGCGATTACAACCATCCCGGAATTTTGACGATTTAGCCCGACAGTTGGAGACAATTTGGCAAGACCTTCTGCAGGACACCATCTGTGAACTTTATCAGTTTGTGCCACGCCGGGAGGCATTTTGCATCCAGGCTAGAGGTGGACCAACGCCTTATTGACTTCATCCTTTAGTATATGGGCAAACTATAAATCAATAAATTGTTCTGGAATTTTAATCGTTTCTTTTTTTATGTATATTCTTCACATCTACCAATTTTTAGTACAATCGGTCAATCCTTCTTGGTGTGTCGATTTTTTTTTGTTATAGAGTGTATTTAATATACTTTTACCGTTTGGATAGTTTGGACATTTTGCCATTTATCCTGGAGTGTGAATTTAAAGAATTCTAAGCATAATCATTCAACACTGGTTTTCCCAAAAACTAAATATAGAAAGCATTTGGAAGTTCAATCGGATCTAAGAATAAAGTTTTTTTCCAAACCTAAAGTTTCTGGTTAACGAAAAATAACATTGCACGTCTCATTTATAAATTATGGAGTTTTTTTTTGTAAAAGTTAATGCTTCTTTGTTCTAATGTATAAAAACTGTATGTGCATTCAAATCTGTTTTATTTTACCTATAGGCGATAAAAATTTTAGTGGGTCAGAAAGAAATATACAAATAACCGGGCCATGAAATAAAGGTTTGAAAAACCCTTCTCTACAGCAAACGCAACTGTATGGAAGAAGCTAGCATCATTATTTAAGTAACCTTGAATATAACTACCGCAAATTTATTTAAAATACTGTTTAATTAAAATTTTAAGAAACGCCTAAAATAGATTACATCATTAAATATTTCATAATTAATGCCTCTTATCAACTTTCTTGGTAGATATTTTTCGTCGAGTATAATCCATGCAACTTTAGAAACACCTCAAAACGTTTATATCCTTTTAACAGAGAAATAAGAACGATGGTCTTACATACTGAGGTAAAAATCAATTCTGACATTTGCAAATGCAGATATTTTGTGGCACGGCGTATGCCCGCGTTCATGTTAAGACTTATTCAATAGTACGAAGATCCATTGGTGCTGTGTCCTACATTAATGCCTCTTCTAAAGTGCACTTACTACGCCTTTAATCGATTAGGAAGCACCGATGAAGTAGGTAAAATGTCTACTAACGTTTTACTCGCAAGGAATTGAGGAAGACTTATATAACTATATTTGACATTCAAAACTTTTTTGGATGTATTGAAAAAAATTGCTGAACGGAATCTTTGAAAACATTTATATCTATGAAAAATGATTTAAAGTTAGACTTGGAATATATTTCGTAAAATACTAATAGCTATATAGATGTTAGTCAAAAATCTAGCTTATTGTAATTAATCTGTTTTGGCGACTTATCTCCAGAATTTTAAAATTGTTTCATCATTTTTTTGAAAATCAAATATATAAGCATATTGAAGGATGTTACACGAATTGTTGCATTATATTTGTAATGTCATGATTTGCAACCAAATTTGCAATTTCTAGGTCGGTTAAAATGTGTGTTTTTAATAAATGACAACAACATTTTCATCATCATACGCTCCAAGCAGGTAGAACGCAAAGGAAAATAAAAAACGAGGATATTCTCATACTATAAAATTGCCAGCAAAAAAGTGCCAGACAATAAAATGCGAAAAACAGGCACAATGCATCAGTCTGAACAATTTTATTTAGGGTAATGTACCTTAACTCATAAAGTAGAATTTGATTAATCAAGGAAGGATGCAAGAATGAGCAAAAGAAGGAAACCCATACTTCTTCTTTGGCCCATACCGTCCGACCTACCCGAAGATGTTTAGTAATTGTTTGAACGGCAGTTAATACCCACCCAATTCAGACCGTAACACAGTCGCGGCACCTCCAGGGAGTATACCCTCCTTCCTCTACCAATAATATATCGGAAGGATTTACGGACCCACATATTTAACGTGCCCGTTCTCCGCGTGAACACGGGGACAGTTTTGGTAGAGTTGGGAATCGAGCTCGGGTCGTCCGAGTGCAATCCCCGTGAGCTAACCTCTAGGCTGTTACACTCCGAAGGAAGGCAATAGCAAGTGGCTTGTTAACACAGACAGCGCCCTAGTACAGTTACCAAATAGATAATACAAAGTGAGATGTGACCGTAAGTAGGTGATCCAAGCTCATGTGCGGCCATAAAAGGACCCCCCACCCCCCAAGTCGATAATATTTTAAAAGAGATAACTATACACAAGTTGTAAGTTCCTCAAATAAGAAATATTCCAGCAGATGCAATGAGTATATACGCTCCCACCAATTCCTCAATTGTTTCTAAAATAATTGTCCAGTAATCTGTTTACAGACGGTCACACAAGCCATTAGTATAACAACTGGTGAAAAGGCAACTGGTGAACAACTGGTATAACAACTTGTGAATTGTCCGTGACAAATATTACGAATTATATAGTATGGTAGTATACAGAGAGAAAACACATTTTTTGCGACAAGCCAGTATTACTATCGGAAGACAAGAAAGTACTGCAAAGTACTGTATTTAGGTATCGTTCTATATTGGTTTATGTGTTAGGGAAGACTGGATTCGGGAAAGTTTATACAATACAGCAATTTCTTGTTTTACTTCCAATTGAGGGCAAAAAATATTCATGTCACTACATTCGCAACATTATGCAATTTTGATAGTAATAGAGGTTAATACTTTAATAGTAATAGCGACGAAAAACTTTCCCAAAATCAAGAATTGCTATGTAAAAATCATATTTTGGTTAAATACTATTTTTAAAATGAAATCTAAAAATAAACATTTATGGTGAGTTTAGGCTGATGACAATAGGCTGGCGACGATATTAAAAAGTCCACGTTAATGTTTTCAGTCTAGCATTTCAGTTTCAGGTTTATGTTTTCAAGTTAATGTTTCGTTTTCAGTGGCAAGCAACTGATAATTCATGGAGGTTTAGATTGGATTACAACACAAATAAATGAAAATATAAGGATTAAAGTTGAGGTACATTGAACTTGAAACGTTATCGTCAAAATTCATGATTAGATAAATTATTTCATAATAATTTTTAAATTCATAAATTAATTAATAATATAAACACCTTGATTTTTCTGTTTGTCTGTCTATTTATCTCTGGGTAACGCTTCTACAAAATGTTGCCAAACGTGTTTTAATCAGGAATAAATATTTCAATTTAGATACTAACCCAGGCCATCAGCGTTTTCATAACCCTCAAAGTGAACACAACGTTTTTTCGATCACCCATTGACTTTCCACGTGCACTGCTGCTTGAAATCAGTGGTCATATTAAAAATCGGAGAGTTCTAATTAGCTAAGTAAATTTTAGCTTGAACACGTTTTGTTTTTTATCTTTTCTTTTCTTCTTTTTTTCCCTTTGAGTCGTGTCAGCAGATTTAAATTAATATTTAAAATTATTGAATAAAGAAAAACAGTTTTTGACATTTAAAACAAATTATATTTCAAAAACGTGTTGACCAATGGATAATGAAGACGATAGAAAAGAAAAGAAACGTCGGTTAAACAAAGAAAGAGTGATGGCGAACACGCCAGCGTCAAGAATATTTGGAGAAAATTCGAAAAGGAAGGGCCAAAGCGTATAATATGCAAATTAAGCAGGACACGCTACAGCAATCTCAAATCTATCGCCAAATTGATAGAAATGGCGCCAAATAGGATATAATCGCTGCTATAATTAATGAAGTTTAATTTTCAAAGCTGGCATAGAGGTGGGAATTCAGAAAATATTTCGCAAATTAGGTATTTTCTTGTTTTTGTCGAGAAAAATATGTGCAAATGCCAATGCGATATAAGAAAACCATATATATGTGCCTGTTTGTCTGTCACGCTTGGCGAAATATTTGGAACAATATCGCCAACATAGAAAGTTTTATGAAATTTTGCTGTGTGAAAATTAATACAATACTTTGGCGGCAAAAGCGTCATAAATATAGATCCTCATAAAAATATAGTGATTACTTACTATTGAGGAAAAGCAGGTGCATTAGAAGAAAAACACCTTCAAAATTATATAAATATTAAAATGAGAGAAGGACATTTTTTGTACTTTAAAATCTGTCTCAGAGACCACTGGTATTCAGCAAGTGCTTGCTTTAAAGACCAGCTGTTTTATGTGGTAAAAATATATCATTATGCATATTTTTTATTTACCCAGACCAAGAACTGAACATCTAATAAACAATGACCACTTCATTTTAGAACTGCTCGATATTTACCTACTAAAATATATATCTTAATAAAAATTATAGTGTCATTAGGTAAAGTTGTCCTTATCAAAAATTACTATACTAGGACTTATCTCTGATGCCTTCACTAAGGGTGGAGCATGTAAACTCCCGGTTCTCAAACCGGTGAGACAAATACACACGATATAAATAAACACACTTATCTAAATTGATCAATTTCTTTAATATTTAATTTCATATATAGAGATCAATCTTGAGTATTCATAATAATATTCATAACTCCATTTTTATAATACATCTAGCGCCACCAATGTTTCATTAATAAACATATTTATAATACACAATATAATTGACACATATATTTAGACACTTTCTTTTAATCTACCGCAACTCAAAATAGTTATTTTATTTTAAAATACAAGAGCTCGTTATTACGACGGTGATTAGTACGAACTAATTGTTCATTATTAGATAACTGTTAAGTGTGTGTGTGTGCCTTCCGTGATAACTAGTGACAAATGTAAGCATAAATACCTAGTCTCTTGCATTTGGACACTTAATCGCGCAATCACTATGCTGGAAGCTACTATTACACATCCTATTCCGGAGCCACGCTTTCTTTGAGCGCTCACAGTAGATATTTTTGGCACAAACTCAATTGACATGTTGCTTGGTCGTTGTCGAAAATTGAAATCTGTCGAACTTTCTGGAACAAACTGTGGGCACATTTTTACTTCCCCCTTTGGTTTAATACCACTTCTCCCATTTGTCGTTGATGCAGAAGGGGATGAACGCTGTTTATCTATGTTTGCGTTCCAATTGGTTTCCTCTGCTGCATTTACATTGCTCATTATCTTTCTTGGCATTCGTAATTGCAAGTTCAACATGTCGTACAAGTATTGTACGACATATAGCGTTTGCTTCATATTTAAATAAATGCATGCGAGTCAGATAAAAAGTGCTTGTGGAAAATCAAAAGAAACATAAAGAACTTAAAGTTACACTTAACGTTCAATTATTATTAACCTAATCTATATATCTTAACATGGCCGTAAATTGCTCGTATAGTGGTACTTATTTAACAAATTGTACATTGCTTTGTTGTGCCGCTATTAACACTCTCCAATTATTTATCTTTCGCGCGAGTGCTGTTAAAGAATTAATTCATTACACAATTAATAATATTATTTCGGCGGAGGGACTATGTAAGACCACTTAAATTGCTTAAAATATGTTTAGACCTAGATATCTTTTTGAGGAACACATACCTTCAAGTTTGTCTTGGACTTTGTTAGCAGCACGTACTTGATGTCGTCCTTATTACTAGCATTAACTCGTAGTGTAATGCATCGCCCCGTAACTTCTTCGATCATATTTTACTGCTGACTCGAACACTCCACTTATGTCATTCTCGTAGTCACTTCTGTATTCGCCAAGTCATATCGTTCTAGTCATAATGTCGAATTTCTATTTTAGTATCGTCTCTATATCATGATGTCGCACACGTATCTCTATATAAGAACAAGTGTCGTTCTTATGTCACAGGTTGTGGTTTTTTTCTTCGGGGTTGTTACTGCCCCCTTTGCTTTCATTTGCAACATTGAGAGTGACGCAACAAGCACATTTACCAGTGGTTAATCTTTTATCCAATGGAACTACTTCACATCCTCGTAAGGATGTGAAGTAGATCCTCATAAGGCCTGCCACACAATTTGCTACCATAAGCCTTAGGGTTGGGCGTGAGGTCTGGACCTTCAACATCCTCGTAAGGGTTTGCTCGGCCTCCTCTGTCTTGACGCCCCTGGTTTATGGTTTTATCTGACCTTTGGGATCACATGCTGTAAAACCCGGCGTCATTCAGACTGTAAGTACTGTTCGATGTTTCGGATACAATAAATATGCACATAAAACTGTCTGTCCAAAGTGTCAGATCTATTTATGGTCTCACAGTGCTATCAAAATTGTATAAATAATAAAATGCGAGAAAATAAATTTATTTGTACAGTATTATGTGTCAAAGTTTATTTGACAGATTAATACAGTAATGCGTAAATAATACTGTACAATAATACAGCTTTATATAGCTGTATAATATTATTAAAATACACTATACAATATTAGTATAATATTATATTAATATACTGTACAATAATCCAGAGATAAATAATTTTGAATGTACTTACTGAACAACAGTATTTAATAATTACTTATGGTAAAGACCAGCACTGAACATTTTTATGCACTGAACATATAGAATTATGTATATTGATTTACCCGGCTTTAGTCTTTAGTCCGGCTTTAGTTCGGAAACATCAAATGGACGATGGCCACCTCACTTTTGTACTGCTTATTATTTATCAACTAAAATGTCAGAGAAGAAAATGAGTTGTACAATGAAATCGGTCGAATTAAAATTATGAAATGCACATAAAAATTTGTAAATTTCGAAAAATTAAAATATTGCTACAAGCACTCGTTACGCACTCGTTAATTTAATCGTAAACATCCTGTATACGTCTCATCAAAAATTAAAGGAATATGAAAATAAATACTATAAAATACACATTACAACTATACAGAAAATTCGTAACAAGGTAGAAAAATAAAACAATACAGATAAATCACGCATAAAACATTGATTACAAAACACTTCCCAACTGAAATGCAAGTGTGAAAATAATTCAACAATTCTTATACAATTCAATTTACAATCGCTTGATTTGGTTATATTCTGTACGGTATAGTTTATCGTTAAAATTAGGCTTTGTTGTAAGAATAAAAAAGTTTATTAATCATTTAAATTAAAAAATATTGTAATTGCGTCGGCATAGAATTCCGATACACTGATAATATGCAAAAAAATTGGTTATATGACGGATGCAACGCTAAATATAAATTTGAAAGATTTACGAACATCTACGATATACACAGCGGACAAAATGGAAGCCATATTTTATTTTACATTGAGCCAGTTGATTTCTTCATATATCGGTTCATATAATAGGGGTGTAACTATTATTTCAATTTTTATTTAAAAAACAACTCAACATTTTTTCTGAATTTTTTTTTTTTCAAATTTTATGAGATAATGTAAATATTTCCAAAATTTTGGAAGGAAGTTGTGAATTTTAACTCCGCTTAAAAATCTTTGAAAAATTATGTCCCGTAGGGTTCAATACAATTCATTTTTTCAACCAGAGTTGAATCCAAAAGTGATTGGGTGATATTATTTAGTTTCATTCCCAGAAATCGCACAGAACATCTCAACAATATACTAAAACTAACATTTGTTTACATTCTGAATCAGTTGAAATTAGGATCCTTTGACGAAATAATCAAAGTTTAGGGATCATTTAAAATAAAAAAAAATGTCATTCCGTTGGACAGAATTTAGATACACAGATATATATACTATGCAAAAATTAAAGCTGTTTTATGACTGACGCAACCCTAAATATTAATTTAAACGACCTTTAAATATAACGATCTTTACACAACGAGAAATAAAATAGATGTCATATTTTATCTTGTAGTGAATCACGTGATGTTTTC
Organism: Amaurobius ferox; assembly: GCA_951213105.1. Lineage (NCBI taxonomy): Eukaryota > Metazoa > Arthropoda > Arachnida > Araneae > Amaurobiidae > Amaurobius > Amaurobius ferox. The sequence goes on along the minus strand of OX578147.1, from coordinate 52,624,708 downwards.
ATATATCATGGGTGTAATTATTCTTTCAATTTTTATTTAAAAAACTATTTAACATATTTTGCTGCTTTTTTTTACACATCTCATGTGATAATTTAAATATTTTCCAAAACTTTTCGAAGCAGTTTGTAAATTTTAATTTCGTGTAAAATTTTTACGTAAAATTAAGTTCCATAGCGTTCAATGTATTTCAGTTTTTCGACTTGGGTGAAATCCGACACCAATCGGTTGATATTATTAATTTTCACTCCTATAGGTCTCACAGACTATCTCAACCACGTACTAAAATTTCATTTTGATAAAATCATTTTCACGGAAGTTTTCGTGCAATCAGACAGACAGGCAGACACAAATAATGACCAAAGTCATAAAAACTTTTCCACTATGTTGGAAAGTGTTCAAAAATAATCTTTGAGTTTTAAAAATAATAGCAATTATTAAATTTTATATATTTTAATGGAGTTAAATAGATATAACGATATAAGGTTAAAAAATATTTAACTATAGCTATGACTTTAAAAAAATATATCTAATAAATATAAAATTAGACAAAATCTTTCAAACATGTGTACATTTCAAATGTATATTTCATGTATATGAATTTGCGAAAAATACTTTAGCATACATGAGTTTAATCATATTTGCATGATTACTCTTTTTCAATGTAAAATCCCAGTATGTCTTTTAACAACTTTGTTCAGAATTAGCAAAAATTTGGACATCAATAGCAGGAGTTAAAAAAAACTATCTATTTAAAGAATATTCATGTTGAAGATGGCTCCAACAGGTCGGCGGAGAGAATAATGGAATATTTTGTTGGGCAAGCTAAAACGTGACGAGCCCATAAATGGATTTTTAGGTAGCAAAGAAATCACTTTCTTCTTAAACTGTTTCTTTTTTATGATTTTATGTATACGTAAACATTTAATGAAATAATTTGTCAGATTTTATTTTATTAGCTCTCAGTGCAGATCCGGATAATGTATGTTTAAATCATAAAAAGTGTGTCGGTACTATCTAATTATTTCAAGAAAACAGAATGAATGTTCCACGCAAATAAATAAAAGTATGAAAATCTTACAGATGTTTCGCGATTCCGTGGATCACATTCGTCAGAGAATAAACCACAACCCAAAGGGACAAACTGAAGTGAGTAAAATAAAATTTTGATGTACGGTATGCCCATGGAAACCCTTACACAACCCAATAACTTTGCAAGGAAAAGTCCATGAATGTAATGAATATACACGTTAGGTCTATCCACCTATGTTCCATCTAGTAAAAATGACTGCAGCGCCCCAAAGATTAATTTAAGAATTTGATTTATGATTTCTGCAACAAAATGAGATAAGTGAAAACCTAAAATTACAAATTTGTAGGGCATTGTCTACAAATTTGTAAAGCAATAGAAGGAATTGGCTGTAAATTTATTATTGAAGGCATTTAGTTAACACAATATGATTATTGGCGAATTTCTGACCTAATAAGGAATGCTGCATTAAATAACATTTACATGCACATGAATTAGTTTAGATCTTGAATTTTATCTCACATATGGTTATAAGGTCACTGATATAATTTAAATACTATTCTGAATTTTTCGGCAACAGTTAACAGTGTTGTAGCGTGTCTGCGCATCTAATAATCATGTTATTATAAGTGATATTTTTGCCTTCCGTATATGCGTTTCTTTCGTTCCACATTTCAATCTCTACTAATTACATAATGTTCTACAACTTTATAATTATCTTTTCTTCGTGGTCCGTGCAATTTTCCTTAATTCGTCATCCTTACTTTTTACATTGTTCGCTAGGGGGCGCTGAAATACTTGTTAGTCGATAGTGCGTAATCCATGTCGGTAAAATGAGTTAAAACTTCATATTAAGACAAGAAAGATCAATCATGCTTAAAGCATTGATTATGAAACACTTTCCAACTTCAATGCAATTTTATTTAAACATGTCTAAAATGCAATACATTCCTCGGAAATATTTTAAAACTTATCACAATACTACATTAATTTATTATATTTGAAACCTTAAACCTTCATCGAAAAAATTAACTTCATTCAAATGACGGCATTAAAATATAAATAGCTTGGTTTAAACATCTCTAAAATGTGATACATTCCACGGTAATAAATTTAGAATTATCATAATACTACGATAATTTATTATATTTGAAAACTTCATCGAAAACAACTGAAATTCATTCAAATGATGTCATAAAAAAATAACACGCCTGGCTCTCTCTATAAAAGCAACATTTCATTCATAAATAATTCCCCCATTCATGTCATTCATCACAATACTATAATAATTTATATTATTTAAAAATTAAGACCATGGAGCTACAAGTAAGTAAACTCTATGCGTAAAACTTCATCGAAAATTATCGTCCTTCTCTTTCTAAAATCAATGAATATTTCATTCATATCAGCCAGACTCCATGGACTAAATGATTTTGTGTTATATAATTACAGCGATTCTAATACAACTCATTCTACATATTTTGCTGTTACATAGGTGAAAACATAGGTGAAAAATGCTTTTACATAGGTGAAAAATAGGCTTAATAGTAGAAATAATCAAATATGGATGAGCATTTAAACTCAAATATATTGTCATTGCCTTGTTTCAGTATGTAGATGCACAGAATTTAGGCAAAAATAAAGTAGTTTTAGGACGGATACAACACTCAATATGAATTAAAAAGAACTTTAAAAATCACGATTTTGAAACAAGATGGATGCCATATATCATTTTGAAGTGGGCCATGTGATCACTTCATATCATGGACACGTGATCGCTTCATATAAGAGGTGTTATTATTATTTTAATTTTTATATAAAAAACTACTTAATATATTTCGCTGAATTTTTTTTATATATTTTATGGAATAATTTGAATATTGCCTAAAATTCCCGAAGCAATTTGTGAATTTTAAATCCGCTTAAAAAATGCTCATAAAATTAGGTCCCATAGGGCTCAATGTATTCCATTTTTTTAACCCGGGTTCAATCCAAAACTAATTGGGTGATATTATTAATTTATATTCCCATAGGTCCTATAGACCGTCTGAACAACATACGAAAATTTCATTTTGATTAAGTCCTTTTTACGGCAGTTATCGTGCTAACGGACAGACAGACAGACAGACAGACAGACAGACAGAATGAACAAAGTCATAAACACTTTTCAACTTTGTTGTAAAGTGTTAAAAAAAAGACAATGTCGTTGGCAATAATTCAGGTGGCGATGAGATAATATAAGTAGTCCTGCATTACGTGCAGTTCTGTGATGAAGAGACAAAACTATTTATTTACGCAGTTAATTTTGAAAAAATAAATTATTACCGCCATATAAAGCAGAACTGAAATAATAAAGAATATTCTTACGAATTCAAAATTATTTTACCTTTCAATTTATTTCTATCTGCATATATACACTATACTATAACTAAGGAAAAAATACTGGTTAATTACACGCATAATTAGGGAATCCCGAATTTAAAAAATAATCAAAAATACACATACTAAATACTACGCTTCTCTGTTATGTCAGTTAATATTAGCAGCTACTTCACTAACACTAGCGAAGACTAGATATAATTCTCAAAGCATTATGGAATTTTCAAGTGTTTCATCCGTAGAAGTTTTATCTCCTTTCTAACATCATGACTTAATTATTTTACATGATCATGTTATACCTTTCCTTACAAAGCTATTGAAGCTTAAGGACTTTCCTAGGCATATAAGAAGGACGATGTTATCAATTTTAAATGCTATCACGAAGACGTACAGAAAAAATAATGTAATTGTATAGTCTCGAACAAAATCTTAATATTTTTTTACATATCGACTGCTCATCCACATTAAATATATATTTCCAAAATAATAAATGTCCATTATATTAATTTCATACGTAATAACGAACTTATTTCTAAAATAACATGCTTAAAAATATAACAGTTTCTATAAATTTAGATGTTTTATAACTGTTTGCGTTGTGGAAGCAATAAAAAGGCTATATTTGTTTGCATGTTTTGCTTCTCCCAATAACTGTGTTCTATAGTCACTGGTTCAGACGACCATGTATTACGTGGCTGCGTCTCCATATAAACTCATGTCTGTAAAAATTGCAACATCACCATGAAGGGATCATTAGAATTGATTGAAATGCATTCTACAATTATCTGTATTGATACAAATAAATGATTAAATTCACAAAGCAAAAAAACAGAAAAAAATTACCTGTCGAAAATAAGTATTAGGTGAAGCCACCACGCGTTGCATTAAGTGCTTCTATATGACGTGGCATTGAATCAAAGGGATTTTGAATTGGCACCTGGGAAGAGAATTTCAGATTGCTCCTATCCGAGCCCAAAGTTCAGCTGTATTAGTTACAGGACAAGCGCCGCGAGCAAAACGCCGTCTGGCGAAATCACAAGAATGTTCAATAGGCAACATATCCGGTGGATAGGCAGTCCAAGGAAGAAACTGTATCTGTTGTGCTAAAAAAACTGATTGGTGTGCAGCTATCTTTTTACCCGAAATAGTTGCTCAATTCAGAAAAAAATTAATGCTAAACGTCGCATCATTCTTCATCATGACAATGCAAGTTCACAAATTGCATTTCAAACTAACAATTGTTTGAATCATGAAAAAATTGATTTGATGAGTATTTATCCTTAATGGCCTGATTTAACATTTTCTTGTTCGCACCAATAAAAAATAAAATAATTTAACATTCAACGATTTAACATCCCAACAGAAGCAGTTGAAATTTATAAATCACATGTTTCTGCTATACCAAATTCTGAATGGTATAACTGCGTCTCAAATTGACTTATTCAAATGAAAAAATGTATTGAAGCTAAATGCGAATATTTGGAAATGCAATAAAAGAATTTATTTCCATACAAAAATATTTAGTGTAATATTTCTTAAAAATAAATATTAGCCTACGTAATTTGGAGTTAGATATGTAATAATTTAAAATTTGCAAATTTGCAGCAATTGCACATCTATAATTATAGCTTTAAAAGTTATAAAATGTAACATAAATAGCACATCATTCTAAAATTTAGATAATACCAATTATTTTTAAAATATACTTGATACAATTTATTTTAACCTGCCTAATTTCTGTAATATTCGTCAACTTTCTATTTTAGAATATAAAAAGTTCAAAATCCTTTCATTAAATCAGACGCTACTTGTAGGAGTTAAGCGAACTTTTAAAGGGAATATTCATGTTGTAAAAGGCTCCAACAGGTCGGTGGAGAGAATAATAAAATATTTTGTAAGACAAACTAAAACGTGATAAGCCCACAAATAGACACATACGAATATTGATTTTTGCCTCGTGTAGAAATTTATTACTTGATTCTTCAATTGGCTATGTTTCACGCTACTTTAACACACAGAAAATTCGTACTTCGTCGAAATAGATTTTTATCATACATTAGGTTGTTTAAGATGTATATCTTAGATTGGCTTAGATAAATAACATGCAAAATCTTACGGAGCTTCTTAATAATCCCTTGAAGTCTGCAGTCCTTTTGGTTAAATGCAAGAGGAGCAATAATTTTTTGGGCCGAATGTTCACATAGAGTAATCATCTTAACAGTATTGCTTAAGTTTATTACACTATGTGCGAAAGAAACGCCTCTTTAGTCTCACGGTATATTTATTTGAATTTAAACTCAGCTACTTCATGATATCTAACCAATGTTGAAACATCCAAATTACCCAAAGTTTATTAATGTGAATATTTCTGCCACGTTTGGTCGAGATAAGTATCGTAGAATTGACCGTATCTGTAATAACATGCAGAGTCAACTTCAACAAAAAGGGCTTGCAATATGTCCCAATACCTCAACGGTAGAGAATCGACTGGTCAATTCGAAGATCCAGGGTTCGATTCTCGGTCGGGGCAGCAAGGTTTATTACAATGTTTCCCGATTCAATTATCCCTGAAGGTTAGTGTATAGAGGTCGGAGGTCTGAAAACACCAGACCGGGCGACTCACATAGTTGGTTTAGAGTAGCTAGCTGCACGGTCGGGAAAGGATACCTCCTGCACTCAGGAGGCACCCAAGGTCTACCATCCCGCCAAACGAACATTTATGTAGGTCTAAAAAGATAACAATTTATGAAAAGTTTTGTGACTAAACAGACAGTTTTACATTATATTTGAACTTGACATGTACGTCCATTTTTCAAAAATGGGAAAATGGTTATTGCGAATATAGATAAAAAGATCATTGAAAAATAAAATTTAGAGTGAGGTATATTAACATAATGAAAAATAGATTAAAATTAAAGAAAATAATAAAATTTTAAAAGTAAAATTTAGAAAATATATAAATAGAAAATATATGAAAATGAAACAAAATAGGCACATAAAAAACAGAAACAGAAATTTAGAATAACATTTAGAAAAGAAAATTTTGAAAAAATACAAATAAAAAGGATCAAAAGGAAAAGAAATAACCGAGAAAATAAGAACAGTTAACATAGCTTTTTTTTCCAATCCATGTAAGTTAAGAATGAAATAAAGGGATTCATTGATCAAAATTAATTGAAAGTAGAATCTAATCATAAGCGTAGGTCACTTTATTAGACATTTCCATGGCAACAAAAATACAGTTTTTAATTTTATCTACTGAAGAGGGATTTGAACGAACTTTGGAGAACCAAATTGATTTATTAGAGGGGGAGGATTTGCAGAGATGAAATTTCTAGAAAAAGGACAATTAAAAATGTAATGATCAACGTCACTGAATTTATTGCAAATACAGTTAGAGGTGGATTTAATTTTGAAAAAGTATAGGTAATCAAGAAAGGAGCCATGGCCGGTAAGAAAGTAAATGAGGTATTTATTAAAAATTTGTAAATTAGGATTCACGATAGGGAGGTAAGACGGGATTCCAGCCGGATCACCAGTCCTGGTGGAAATACAGGTATAATCATTAAGATAATTTTGCCAAAGATTAAGGATATAAGATTTACAAAATTTTTAGAGGGTTGAGTAGGAAAGAGAGTATTAAGACGGGAACCAGATATAGCAGCAATTCTGGCATGGTAATCAGCAATTTCATTTCCAGATATATTGTGAGCTTTTACCCAAGAAGTATTGACAAGGTTTTTGGCAAGGAGAACTTTGGATTTAATGGAATTAAGATAATTAGATGTATTTTTATTGAGTTAAGAGCTTGAATGGAAGAGAGGCTATCGGAAAAAAATATTAAAAGGGGTATTATTAGAGGAAGCCCAGTCAATAGCAAAGAAAATAGAGGTAAGTTTGGCTTGAAATACTGTATTCTTGTTGTCAAGTTTAAAGGAGAGAACCTTTTCCAGAACATCATGTTTAAAAATACAGACTGAAAAACCAGTGTTATTGTCAATATTTGAACCATCAGTATATATATATATATATATATATATATATATATATATATATATATATATATATATATATATATATATATATATATATATATATATATACATTATAATTAATCTTTATCCTTTCTGTTAACTAGATTTACGGACCATTTAGAGGGGTGAAATTAGAGAAAGGAACAAGGAAATCAAAATCAGAAGGATGCGAGAGGGAGGGAGAAGAAAGGAATCAATGTCAGTGGTCTGAAATTGACAATAGTACAGCCAACACGAATTCAGTGGACTCTGGTATATAGAGCGGTGATTTCAAACCGGGAGTTCACTGACCATGCAGGATACTAACCTGAGTAAAAATAGTAGTATCAGGAGGCTTACCTGAAGTAAAAATAGCAGAAGGGGGTCAGAGATATTGTCAGTTGCAAGCCAATCTGACATCAGAGTGTGGAAAATGCAGTATCTACTTAAAAAAAGAAATCTTGCAATTCTGCCCCAGTAGTTCAAGAGCATCGGCTAGCCAGGTCAAAGTTCTAGAGTTTGATTGCCGGTTATGGCAGCAAGGTTCTTTACAGACATTTTAAGTGATTCAGAATATTCTCTTTCCAATGATGTATCACATTAGGTAATCCGCAAACTAGAAGTTGCAAAATGTTCTTTATTTCCACATGCCACTCTCATAGTCTAGGACGTTTTCTCTGTATTTCTAGCTGTTTTCCAAAAAATGTTTTTACTGTTTTTGTTTGTTTTTTCTCAACAGCTACTCAGTACAACACATTGAAATTAAATTTTTATTGCGCATTCAGATCATGTACGTACGCAATTTAGCACATTATTGGGAACTGAAGTTGTTTACTGTGTTTCAACAACAAATAATGTTGAAATATTTTTGTTAAAAACTATGATCTTAGGGGAAATGTGTAAAATTATTAAATAGCATTACGGCCGTGAAAACTTTGAAATAATAGTATTTATAAATTCTGAGGAAAAGGAACTCGGAGTTAAACTATTTAACATGGTCAACATATGCTAAATCCAATATCACTTATAGAAAATATGTGCCTATTAAATAACATTTAAACAGGCTATCAATTTAACTTTTTTTAATTATTCTACATTAGTTTCGACTTGGTTTAAAGAATAATTGTGGTGTCTATTCTGCACACAATAAAAGTTAATTTGCTTTTTAACAACTTTGTCGAGAATTAGCAAAAGTTTAGCAAATGATTACAGAGTTAAGTGCACTTTGGAGAAGGATATTCATATTGAAAATGGCTCCATCATGTCGGAGTAGAAAAAGGTACAAATGTTTCAATAATTTAAGCGCGAGAACATCACAAATGGACGTCTAAAAATATTCAAGAATTTTAATCTATTTCAAAGGGACACAGAAATTCTTAACATGTTATTTTGAAGAATAAAATGTATAAAATGTAAAATTTTAAATACACTCTTCCAAAATAACTATCTGCTGAACCGTTAAATTAATGTTGATAAAAATTTCAGGAACTGCGGCTGAGTCCAGAAAATAATCAGTAGTAGTTTAAATTCATCTACAGCTAAGCAGAGGCGGGGACTTCATGGATTCGAGACCCGTTATGAAAGTCCAATAATACTGTTGAGTTTCTTGAACTCCTGCTGTTTTGTACTTATTTAGTGAAGAAAATGTGCACATACATGCATACATTTTGTTTTTTGAAATTAATTATTCAAATTTTTCATTATTCATTCCATGTTTACTATATATAGGTACTTCACCCTCGGACTGTTTATAGTATTCTGAATATAAAATTCCGAAATGATTTAAAGATATATTTGCTATCATTTTTAACGTACTGATGTTTTTAGAATGAACATATTGTTCATATAAATTTATTATAACTTTATATAAATCATGAATATCAATGTTATTAAAAAAGTCTTTAAAATCAAATGTTGTTATATCATGGGTGAAAGGTTGTAGTTTTTAGTTTTTAATCATTTACAAATTATTTTTGATAATGTATGTTCTCTGTGTTGTGAAATGATCATAATTTTGATTTAGAATTTATAGAACTTGTCTGTTCGCTGCATTGGTATATGAATTAAATCCTATAGTAACAGTTCTAAAAGTACTTAGTGATTTATGGAATTCTGGTATTAGTATCAAGTAAGGAAAGTAAGATTGCGTTTTAGTTTAAGTAGCTTATAGTAAGCAATGAGTTGTTTACTGATAATAGAGATATTAGTTTGTAGTTGAGATAAATATACTGAAGTATTAAGTTGTATATTGAGTTCTTTCAAATAAAATTGTGTGCAAATAAATGCAGAATTACTAAAAACCTTATCAACATAAGTTATTACAAATTTGTCTTGTAGTAATTTGATCTCTTTGAAGATGTTGTGGTAATTATGTGTAAAATATATATATAGGTAAATGATGAATCCATTGTTTTACATGTCAGGTGACTTGTACTTGCCAGCTGTTAAGGGGTATGGTACCCAAATTGATGAATTCTGCAATTTTAAAGTTATAGTTGTAATTTTTTGTATTCAGGTAGATTTTAAGTATAGTATACAATATGTGATATTCAAAATTAAAAAAAAATAAAAATATTATTTTTTTAAAAATCAAAATTTTAAAAATTTGACAAGTTTTTTTTTATATAAGCAGAAAAAGTATTTCTCTGAAATTTTAATTTGATCATTTTTTAACATAAAATTATATAAGAAATAACTTGTGGTCACAGTTTTTGTAAATATGAATCAGAAAAAATTTAATAAAAAATAATGTAAAAGAACGTGATTTTACTCTTCAAATATTGTTTTCGAAAATCATAATAAAAAGACAAACACATATTTCAGCAATTGCTGAAGATAAATTAAAGAAAAGTATATATGCAACATATGTTCCAAATTTAATTCATATACGAGCAGTAGAATTTGACTTATACTAATTTAAATTTAAAAATATGTCCAAAATCTCGTCTTTGAGAAAAAGGATTAAAGTTGGGGCGTGGCTGGTGACAACTTCAGTAGTTCGATTTTTATTATTGCAATGTAATTGGCTCTATTTAACGTAGCAAGATGAATTTGGGGTCATTAGGAAAAGAAAATTATGATTTTTTTTAAACAATAAAGAAAAATTGATATTTCTCGGAATTGTTTGGTACCATATCCCCTTAAAGGCTTCAATAGGGCAGTTATGACCTGATAGTTTATAAACATATTTATCTAGATCAATGGCAATAGCTTGAATTATTTTCTTTTCATTATATAAAAGTGGAAGTCTGTATTTGTATCCATAGCTTAATAACTGTTTCAGAGTGATTTATTTTATTATATTGAGGTTCATTGTGATTACATGTGCATGATGTTGGTCTACAAAGAATTGATAACATGATTCTGTACATGAATAAGATACAGAAGTGTCCAATTGTTTGGATAAAATATTGTAGTTGTATACTTTACGTTCTACAGGTACAGGATTTTTATAAGCTTCTATTATGTTAACATTATTAATCGGTAATAATGATATGAATCTATCAAACATTTCTGTAAAATTTAAATAATTAAAAGTGGGATTTGTGCAATTAATAACGCAATAACATTGGTTGTTTTTCCCTTTTGGATGTGAAAGATGGAGGTTAAAATCTAGCAGACTTGTTCTGGTTAATAAAAAGTAATAAACAAGGTGTCCGAATTGTTTGTGGTTATTTAGATCTGTGATTGAATTATAAAGTTTATTTAAATGTTTCTTTTTGATTGAAAATACCCAGTTTCTGATTTTTTGCCAGTCATAGTTAGATTCAAATTGTGAATTGAGATTATTTAGTTGAGACTTAAAGTCTAAATTTGTAGTGTTTATTTTTGTATTCTTCCCTCTGAGTGTGTGTGGTTCTATGAGAATGAGGATGTAACAAAGAATATACAGTTTGATGTTTAACATAAGTATTAAATAAATCAGTTTTAACAAGTTTGAAACTATTAATATTGTTATTTAGTTCAAACGGAAAAGCAGTATTATGTTTTGAAATGAATTTGTTTTCGAAGTAAATTCTTTCTGAAGAATTAGGAATTATATCTAAAATATGAATAATAACTGAATCAAAACCATGTTTGTAAAAATGTTCATATTCAAATTGATTTTTAGAGGTGTTATGATTTTCAAAATGCTTCATATGATGGGTATAACTTGTTGTTGTTACCTGAAACTTTATTGAAATGATGAGGTATAACAACATTGTTGTAATGTATATTTCGGAGTCGTGGGCCTATTTTAAACATACAAATTTTAGTCAATATATGGATAAATATCGCTTTATTGAAAGCACCAATAAACGAAAATAGGAGAGCTATACACCTGATAACTCATTAACTATATAATAAGGTCATAAAAAAACTGCCCAGAATAATATATAGCTGATAACTCATTAACTATATAAGAAGGTCATAAAACACCTCTCAGGAGCAGTATACAGGTAATAACTCATTAATTACAAGGTTATAAAACAATTCTCAGATACAACAAAAAAATTAAATGATCAGCTAATTCACAGAACAGGCGATTATATTCTTAAAGCACTGATGTATGCACAAACACCGCTTAATGGTTTGATGACTACAACCTCTAACTGAACGATGACTCTTCATTTAAAGACTTAAAAGAAAACGGCATTGCTCGATATATTCTTATCTAAACTCAAAATTTGAGGAAATTCTTAAACTCGCCAAACGTCGCCAAATCGGTAATGTTTCACAAATTTATCGCCAAAGTTACCAACCTGGAATTTTAAATAATAACAATAATTGTCTGTGAATGCCGTTTTTACCCAGGGAATGCCAATATTCCGTGAAGAATATTTAGGTATTCGTAACAATATTACCTACATGCTTCTTTATACACATATCACTAATATTTATATACCTAATATTTAGAAAGAGAGAAAAGAATATATGTAAATGTTTTTCTTAATTACATGATTATCATGTTTATGATCTAATTAGATATTACTTGACTTAACATGGATTATGAAAGAGTCATGGATTAAGAAAGGGGCGCTAATCAGTATAGCTGTAGTCAATTCTTCATGGTGATTGTATATTTACATGAAACGAAGACCAATTTTCATTATCTTACGTGAAGTTATACATATTTCTGCAAAATAACCATGTCTGTTCTAACACAACTCGTAATAGTTAGTGCTTTCAAAAAGCGAACAATAATAAAATAAAATATTATTCTAAACAATTTTGAAAATATTATAGATAATTGCAATAAAAAAAAATCCAATATGGGCAGCACATGACTTTCCTTATATAATGCAATGAATTTACTACTTTTACAGTAAAAAATAGATTATTTTTATACTAGTTATTTATATTCTCTCCAAGATACTAAATTTTCGTCAATGAGTCGTCATTTTCCATGTCGTCATCATCAATGAGTCGTCATTGATTTAGCGTCATTTTTATCCATTTGGCGAGTTTTTCGTAAATTTAGCAACATTAAAAAAAGGCGCCAAGTTGGCGACATTCCACCAAATTCGTCGCTAAAATCTCGCCAAGCGTTATGGACGAAGAAATAAGTTATTCTTAGATAAAAGACTATTGGCGTTCAAATACAAAAGTATTACTCAAAGTATCTTTTCTCATGAATGGAACGAGCTAGATCCACGAGAATGATGTCACCAAATTTATCCCATGGTATTACATATGAAAAGTGAGCATGTTTCTGTATAGGAAATATTTTTTTCTATTTTATACGACTTTTTGATACTTTTTTTGAAAAATGTGCAATATCTCAAGAATGGTTCATGTTAGCGTTCTAAAATTTATGTCAATCGTTTTCTAATGAAAAATTACATAAGAAAAGTCTATTTGCGTAATTTTATTAGAGGTTTTGATTTTTTGACGATTTTTTCAAAATTTCACACGAAAATTTAGGGACGTTCTGAACATTCGATTGTGTATAATAACAATAGGCTTCCAGTGTTTACGGATTGTGATTTTTGTACCAAATTTCGTTCGAATTGATCCATTCGTTCGTCAGTTATCGTCTCCACAGACTCCCTGACACACACACACACACATACTTTCACCAACACACATACTTTCACACACACACACAAACATCACTTCAAAAATCTTTGATTCGTGATCAGGGATGCTTGAATCGTGGTCTCCCGTCGAAATCTCGAATTCGAATTTTCGACTCCGTCACAATACTTTCCTTATTTATATATTATTGTATATAAGGAAAGTAAAAGTATTATAAAATACAAAAAAATAATTGTAACAAAGGTGCATTAAAATGTATGTTTACCTTAAACTGTTGAGACTACATTCTTATCTACATTCTTATTTTACCAAATAGTGGATCAATTTCTACGATAAACATTGATAACGAATGTATTTTAAATAGTTTGATAATAAATAAAATATTTGCAAATCAGTTTAACTTCCAATATAATTCTATGAAAATTAAGCATAAAATATAAAGTAGCATTAATTGCAAACAAGTTTTAATGAAAGATTAAGATAAATGTTTCCAGTAAACCTTTTAGGAATATTTATAATTTTTATCATTCTTTAATAAAATGTCTTTTCTGTTTTTAACTTCGTTCAGAATACTTGAGTGTAGGAGTTAAGTGCACTTTTAAAGATAATATTTATGTTGAAAATGGCTCCAACAGGTTCGCAAAGAAGAATAATGGACCTTAATGTAGGACATTAGTAAACGATGAACGCCATAAATGATTGTCTGCAAGAAGGTAAGAGGGTAATGTATTTTAGAGTACATAGAAATGCATAGCACATTTTGCAAAATGCTTTGATAGAAATATTTTCCCATTTCTACAACGATAAAAGAAATATAACATAAATCCTCAAAGTAAAGTATTTGAATGGAGAGATGTTAATTCTGTAATTATATATACAAAATACGAGCATACATATTTGTTTAAGTTATTCACGGAGAGTCTTTGAGATATTCATATTTCCCTTTATAAATATGCATATACTTTTATAGTCTGTACAAATAGATAGATAGCTTTGCTAAATGTCTGGCCACCTATGACCAGTTTCTCAAAATTTGTATTAGCAATATTTTATCCCATTTTTATGTAAATCTCTATTGATGGGAATCAAATTTGCCATCTATATTTCTACTAAAAATATTTTGAAGAATACATTTCTCAGGATCTAGATAATGCTCAGATGATGACATATGGCTTCAGATTCAAATTTCAAACGAAGTATATGGTTCACAAAGCTTTCAACCTCTGGTTATTTTTCCAAATACGATGCATTTTTTCTCTCTTTATTTTAAAACATCTATTTCTTAAGATTAACTACAAATAGTACTTATATTATTACTAATATGGATTCAATATCGCATTCTGCAGTAGATAGGGTGATTCACCAAAATATTTCACTTCTGATTTCATTTCTACTTCCTTTTCAAAAGTTTTCTTTAAAACATCTATTTTTCAGGGTTGTTATAAATAGAACTTAGTTAATGATAGAATTGGTCTTTTAGAGGACATGAATAAATGTTAAATACCTGAAAAATTAAATAAACTTGTAGAATTTACATTAGCTTAAATTCATTCCAATGTATAAATCCAAGGTGGAACATCAAAAGCTTTATTGATATTAAAAATAGTTATATAAATTGATATTAAAAATGGTATTAGATAGATAGATAAACTTGATTGTCGACTTTTCACCATAGCCCTGGAGAAAATAATTGGAGATTCTAATATCAACATTAAAGGAAACATTTACCAGACATATATTAAAAGTCTTCCATATGCGGATGACATCTATATAACAGATTCATACACGATCTAAATGAGGGATTTCTGGCCATGGTCCGATAATATACTACGGCGGGCATGAGCCCATCTATTAGAACTCTGGCCACAATTTTTGCATTAGACACTTGCGTCTGTTCATGAAAGTTGTTTCATTAAACTCTGCTACATCAGATACTTACTTTCACGAAATAACAATCACATATAAAACTTAACTTTTATATACAAACATAGGACACTTAAAAATATACATAAACGTAAATCATAAGATCATAAGCCTCTGACTAAGTATAACACACAGTGTGGCCATGGGGCGCGGTAGCCCATTGGTTAGCGCGCTGGAGTTGCACTCAGTAGGCCCGGGTTCGATTCCAGCCACTGCCAAAACTGCCGCCGTGTTCACGCGGAGTAGGATCACGTTAAACATGTGGGTCCGTAAGTCCTTCCGAGAGGTTGGTGGTAGGGGAAGGAGGGTGCGGTCCCTGTGGATGCCTCCTCCACTGGGTTCCGGTCTAAATTGGGTGGCACTTCCCGGCCGTCCAAATTGTTGCCTTACACCTTTCTGGTAGGTCGGACGCTCTGGGTCTCAACAACAACAACACAGTGTGGCCATAAGCCTCTGAATAAGTATAACACACAGTGTGGCATCCGGCCGTCCAAATAGATGTTCATGTCCTTGCTGACGAGTCGGACGGTCTGGGTCTTCAACACAGTGTGGCATACTTCCCGGACGTCCAAATGGTTACCTTATACCTTTCTGGTAGGTCGGACGGTCTGGGTCTCAACAACAACACAGGGTGGCGAATTTGCCAATAAACTGGAGGAGTTTCTACTTCAAGAAAAGAAAGGCGGGTGCAAAACTCGTGGTAAAATAATGTTATATGTCTGACGTCACTAAGCAATTGATTTGCCAATGTCAGCAGATATTATGCAAATCTGAAAACAAATTATGCATAATATAATAAAGATTGAAAGTTCAAATAAAGTTCAAAATTGTGAAAGTTAAAAGTAGAGACCTAAGTATTTGAGTAGCCACAATACACATGAAAATTATCCAAAACAAAAAGCCCCTCATATCTGAGGCTTGTTTGTACAAATTGGGATTAGAAGAGCAACTCAACTACCCGTGATCTCAAATAAACTGTAAAAATAATATTCGACATGTTGATATGCCTGATCATAAGTGTTGATCAAAGTAATGATGCGATGTAAATCTATGAATGCTTTCCAGTTAACCTATCGAAAACAAGCACTTATAATCAGTGCATATCCTTATCGACGAGCAGGTAAAATCAGCAAAGGTAGTGTGTTCTTCACGATCTCCAATGGAAAAGATATAAGGAAAGATAGATATCCACAGTATGCAGAGTAAATAACAATGAGATATAAGTTTCGATGGCTTGAAAAATGAGCAAGAACCAAACTTCATACGATGATATACAACTTGTCAAAGAGCATATAATGTTGAATAAAAATGAGTACATTTTTTGCAGATTCACAAGCGGTGGTTAACAAGCATTAATCGATGACTTTCTTCTCAGTATTCATGCCATTCATAGTTTTTGACCATAAAAAAATGTACATCGTAACTACCCTCACAGCAAATGATTGTCACATGTGTGACAATGACGTTGTAGTCATGTGGCAACTGGGTCACAATGTGACATCATATTTGCTGACTTCTATGCGACGTTACATATTAGTAACTTTGTAACTTCATCGTGACTATATTCTATGACGTTTACACAATTTAATTAACATGTAACAATATGATGACATTACAATGGCAATTACAATGTGACGTCACAAACAAGTTAATATGAGACGTCACAAACGACTATGAAAATGACCAAAATGACTTCGCTGTGACCTCAATATGACATTGCGGGGATGTACTCCGACGTCCTGTGACGTCCCAAAGTCACAGTGTGAAGTAAATCTTACGTCACTGTGAAAAAAAATGCTGTTAAGGTAATAATCGCAAACTTACAGGGCAGAGCAGTCTTCCCCTCTGGAAAGGAATCTTTGAACAGCAAATTGATGAAGTAAAAAATAGTTATTAATGTGATTCAGAGATAATTAATGAACCGTGATTTGGATCAAACTGTGATTGCAACAAATTGTACTTACAGTCATTTTCTAACGTGACAGTTAGTAATAATGATTATATTAGTCCTAAAATGTATAAATGATTTGTCGAATTTTAAATTAAATTATTGTACTGAAAACAATTTTGTGCCATTCTCTTGTAACTTTGTGAGCCAGCCATTTAACCTACACCATACGGTGAAGGTATCCAAGGTAAATCCGTTTATAATACATTTTAGACAATAATCAATCCTTATAACAAAATCAAAAATCTGATGTGGGCAGCACATGACTTTCGCTGCAGACTTATATACACATTCTCTTTATTTTAATTAAATTTAATTCACTATTAATTCAATTTTCGTTCTCATTTGGTAACTGGACTCATTTTCAAAGGTGGCGTAGAGAAAAATCGAATAAACTAAAATATCTCGAGAACGGCTAGTCCTAGTGTAATGGAGTTGGTCTTATTCTTTTCTTCGTTAAAAATTACGTATAAAACAAGCATTTAATGGATATATTTGAGCATACGTAGTTCTTAAGTTTAGATTTTGACGATTTTTGCGGGCCTTTTTCGCAAAAAAAGGCAGGTTATTTTTTTCCGAATCATACCAAAATCTAATCAGCACCAGGGTAACCCACTTACAAGTGATTGATCTACCGAATTTTGTGAAATCCGGTCCAATAGTTTTTCAGTTAGAGTGGATACAATATTTTGCGGGCCATTTCGCAAAAAATGGCGGGTACTTTTATTCCTAATCGTACCCAAAACTAATCAACACCAAATTCTCCCACAAGTGAAACCTACCAAATTTTATGAAATTCGGTCAATTAGTTTATTAGTTAGAGTGGATACAAAATCTTCACAGACAGACACACAGAAAGACAAACACACAGACACACAGACACACAGACAGACACACAGACAAACACAAAGTCGTCACGCTAAAAATTGTTTTTTCGAATTCTAGAAGTCTTGAAACGTGTAGATCCGTCGAAAACTCGAGTTGCGATTTTCGACATGATTCCAATACTTTTCCTATACATTACCATGTATTGCAGGGAAAATAAAAAATCTGATGTGGGCAGCACATGACTTTCCCTGCAGACTTATATTCACGTTCTCTTTATTTTAATTACATTTAATTAACTTTTAATTCAATTTTCGTTCTAATTTATAACTGGACTTCTTTTCATAGGTGGTGTAGAGAAAATACGAAAAACTAAAATATCTCAAATATTTCGAGAACGGTTAGTCCTAGTGTAATGGGGTTGGCCTTATTATTTTCTTCGTCAAAAATTACGTATTAAACAAGTATGGATATATTTGAGCATTCGTAGTGTTTTATTTTAGATTTTGGCGATTTTTGCGTGCCATACTTAAAATAAAGGCAGGTTATTTTTTTCCGAATCAAAATCTAATCAACACCAGATTGTCCCACAGGTAACTTATCTACCGAATTTTGTGAAATTCGGTCCATTAGTTTTGTAGCTAGAGCAGATACAAGATTTTGCGGGCCATTTCGCAAAAACAGGCGGCTTCTTTTATCCCGAATCGTAATCAAAATTAATCAGCACCAGACTCGCCCACAAGTGACCTACCTA
Organism: Amaurobius ferox; assembly: GCA_951213105.1. Lineage (NCBI taxonomy): Eukaryota > Metazoa > Arthropoda > Arachnida > Araneae > Amaurobiidae > Amaurobius > Amaurobius ferox. Next base: position 52,605,821 of record OX578147.1, on the reverse strand, counting down.
CCAAATTTTATGAAATGCGGTCCATTAGTTTTTTAGTTAGACTGGATACAAAATCTGCACAGACAGACTCATACAGACAGACAGACACACAGACACACATACAGACACACACAGACGTCACACTAAAAATAGTTTTTTTTGCATTCTAGAGGTCTCGAAGCGTGTAGATCCGTCGAAAACACGAGTTGTGATTTTCGGCATGATTCCAATACTTTCCCTATACATTACCATGTATTGCAGGGAAAGTAAAAATCTGATGTGGGCAGCACATGACTTTCCCTGCAGACTTATATACACATTCTCTTTATTAGTTAAATTTAATTCACTTATAATTCAATTTTCATTCTCATTTGGTAACTGGACTCATTTTCAAAGGGAACGTAGACAAAAAACTAAAATATCTCGAAAATGACTCTTCCTAGTGTAATGGGGTTGGTCTTATTCTCTTCTTCGCTAAAAATTACGTATAAAACAAGCATTTAATGGATATATTTCAGCATACGTAGTTTTTTATTTTAGATTTTGTCGTTTTTGCGGGCCATTTTGCTAAAAAAGGCAGGTTATTTTTTTCCGAATCATACCAAAATCTAATCAGCACCAGGGTAACCTACAAGAGACTTATCTACTAAATTTTGGGAAATTTGGTGCATTAGATTTTTATCCAGAGTGGGTACAAGCTTTTGCGGGCCATTTCGCAAAAAAAGGCGGGTTTTTTTATCCCGAATCGTACCCAAAACTAATCAGCACCAGATTCGCCCACAAGTGACTTACCTACCAAATTTTATGAAATTCAGTCTATTAGTTTTTTAGTTAGAGTGGATACAATATCTGCACAGACAGACACACAGACAGACACACAGACAGACTCACAGACAGAGACACAGACAGACACACAAACGTCACGTTAAAAATAGTTTTTTCGTATTCTAGAGGTCTCGAAACGTGTAGATCCGTCGAAAATTCGAGTTGCGATTTTCGGCTTGATTCAATACTTTCCCTATACATTACCATGTATTGCAGGGAAAGTAAAAATGAAATATAGCTACAAATCGCTGTTTTCATGGATTAAAATATTTTTCAGATCACACCTGATCGGGAGAAGAACTAAATAGCATCTATTTAAAGTAATTAGCTCTACCTTACTTTATGCTTTAAACCCTGGACTCTCACATTACTTGCTGAAAAAGCTATTTGAATGTTTGTCCTAAAATTTTTTCGCAGTATGTTTGGAGGAGTGCCGACAAGTTATTTTCAGAGAAAAGTTACAATTCCGGACTATACAAACTATATAAAGATTTTGGCATAATCTAATATATTGAAAATACCAGAATGTAATGGACAGAATATATAAGAAGGGATAATAGCAGAATTAGAGATACAATTTTTACGTTCACACATATTGAGATCGGAAAAAGACCTATAGGACGACTCAAATTGAGATAAATTGCCAGTGTGGACAAGGAATTTGAGGTGTTAAACATAAAAATTTGATAATCATTGCCCAAATGAAGCCATTTTGGGGGAAGGTCAGGGTCAAGAATTGCTGGGTGAGCCATTGATGATGATGAGGTACGGTGATTAATTTGCTCTTACATTTCTAAAGAGTTTGCTTGAAAAATCGATTACGTAAGATTGTTCATAGATATTGCTTATGTAATGACTAATATAAGTTCAAAATTAAATATTGGAGGAGGTAGAGTGGCACACTAAAGATGTGCACTTCCGAGATATCCTTTCGATTCAAAAATTTACATTTTTTTTTTCAACACGTATTTTTAAATACAATTTCTCTTCAACATCTATTTTAGGATCAGCTATAAAAAGTGCTTAGATGACAACTGATGTGGATTTAGCATCAAATTTTGGAGGGTGTAGAGTAGTTTACTAATTATTCCCACTTTCAGTTTTCCCTCCACTTACGGTTCAAATATTTTCCTTGAAACATATACATTTAGGGATTAGCTATAAAGCTCAGATGATGGCCATATAGATTCAACATCAAATTACAAGGCTTGCTGGAATGTTTACTAAGGATTTTCGCTTCTGGTTTTCCAAATTTGAATTTAAAAATTTCTTATATTTAACAATCTATTTCTTAGAATGGGCTATAGATAAATATCAGGTGGTCATTGATATAGATTCAGCAATAAATTCTAGTTGGAGGAGAGGTCTCATTTAAAATTTTCACGTACCGTTCTAAATATGACTGCTTTGATTTTAAAATGTACAATTCCTATGCAACATATACTTCTCAAGATTACCTATAGATAGAACTTAGTTAATGATTGATATTGATAGAGCATCTAATTTAAGAGGAGTTGAGGGTTTACTAAGGATTTATACTTCTGGTTCTTGGGATATGACTTTCGTAAATTCCCATAGTTGTACGAAATAAGTTTGCATAAGAGAATAAATATGCTTCATAATTTCATCAGGAATGAAGCATACACAAGAACTTAAATGCTAATGGCGAGATAAAACCAAAAAGTGACTATAGAGGGTTGAAAATAGAATACTTTGGAAAATGTTATAAATAATGGATCAATGAAATACAGTTAAAATCTAATGAAAACGTTTTTATGGGCGCACATTAATAGGTATTCTACATTCCATTGTTTCTGTAACTGCATATATCGTATGGTTAAATATTTTTGCAATCTGTGCCCAACAATGGAAGAAATCCAGATAAAAAAAGTGAGACTGGGTGATAGTTATCAATAGTATCAACAATAAAATATCACAAATAAACATATAAATAACAATATCTGCGAAGATATGCAGCAAATAGAAACTATGAGTATAATTATAATTAGTTATGAGTATAATTAACCAATATTTAACCATATTTTATGTATAATTAACCAATATTTTTACTTTCCTTATATACATAATGTATAAGGAAAGTATTGTGACGGGGCCGAAAATTCGAATTCGAGTTTTCGACGGGAAAGCCCGTTTCAAACATCCCTGACCACGAATTAAACATTTTTGAAGGGATGTCTGTGTGTGAAAGTATGTGTGTGTGTGCGTGTGTGTGTGTCAGTGAGCCTGTGGAGACGATAACTGACGAACGAATGGACCGATTTGAACGAAATTTGGTACAAAAATCACAAGCCGTAAACACTGGAAGCTTATTGTTTTTATACGCAATCCAATGTCCAGAACCCTCCTAAATTTTCGAGTGTAATTTTGAAAAATCGTCAAAAAATCAAAACCGCTAATAAAGTTACGCAAATAGACATTTCTTATGTAATATTTCATTAGAAAACGATTGACATAAATTTTAGAACGCTAACATGAACCGTTCTCGAGATATTGCACATCTAAAAAAATATCAAAAAGTCATATAAAATAAAAAAAAATAAATTTCCTATTGAGAAACATGTTCACTTTTCATATGTAATACCATGCGATAAATTGGGTAACATCATTCTCGTGGATCTAGCTCGTTCCATTCATGAAAAAAGATACTTTGAGTAATACTTTTGTATTTGAACGCCAATAGTCATTTATCTGCTGTAAGAATAACTTATTTCTTCGTCCATAACACTTAGTGAGTTTTTAATGACGAATTTGGTGGAATGTCGCCAACTTGGCGACTTTTTAAGCGTTGCTAAATTAAGAAAAAACTCGCCAAATGGATAAAAATTACGCTAAATCAATGACGACCCACTGATGATGACGACATGGAAAATGACGAATCATTGACGAAAATTCAATATCTTGGAAATAATCTATTTTTTTCCGTAAAAATAGTAAATTCATTGCATTATATAAGGAAAGTCATGTGCTGCTCACATCAGATTTTTCATAGTACAATATAGCACAGAATATAGGGAGATAAAAAATAACTGAAAGGGAAAATAATTTGTATTACGTAAGAATATTTTTATTGTTTCAATTCTGCTTTGCATTGCGCTAATGATTTATTTTTACAAATTTAACATTTTAAATAAATATTTTAGATCCTTCGCCATAGAAATTAATACAATGCTGGACTACTTAACTTATCCCAGCGCCACCTGGATTATCGTCTCACTAATCATTAGTTGGCATTTTTACACCCATTTATAAAGTTAAGAATATACATTTCATGATGACCATATATTGGTAATAATATTAAATTATTCTTCCCCTACGTCTTGAAATGACGTTACTTCCACGTATTTGTAACATGGTATCCATGCACTAACTTGCTTACAATATAAAACTTTTCAAATTCATTTCAGTGAAAACGAAGTTTTCTACTTTAACAACTTTAAGTACTTTTCCCTTCATTTCAGAAGAAGCCGATTTAATTTCGGAACTGTTCGTAATTAAGAAAATTGTAGGAGCTTTAAACATTTATATGACACATAATAAGAGAAACATTTTACAATGCAGTCATTACTGACTATATGCGTTAGATTAGTAAGGTGTACCAAGCTTGTATATTTACTTTAATTTTTAGGATAATTTTTTAAATGTTCGGAATAATAACTTCGTATATTTAAAAACATTTTTATTTGTCATTCCATGCTTTAAGAATTAATATTAGAGAATATATTGTATTAATCACCAACGTTAACCACAATTTATTTTAGTAAAGTTGCTCAGTTTTCAGCCTCGGTCGTCTCAATTGTAAAGGAGCCTTGATTAGAGCTCCATTTTAAAGGACTAGTGACATTTTTGGTAGCGGGATTACATAGATAAGTCAAATAGTGACATAACACTAAACGTTGGTATAACGAAATACAGAAAAAGGACCTTGCGTCCAGGGACAATAACACACAGATGCACGAAGATAAAATATATACATTTATTGTGTATTCACTTAAACTGCAGTAGCTGGCCATTTAACTAAATAGAGACACATACCAAACATTCAGTATTACGCTTCCCCTTTATGTAACACAAATATATCATGGAATATACTTCGACGGGCCTAGCGATAGAATATATTTAAGTAAACTTTGGACTAGTTATGAAGCTTCGATGCTTACTCAACTCTTCCCTAGTGCCTATAAATCTTGTTTTGGCTAACGCAAGACACTAGACTCTTCTGACTATAGTAATGCCAATACTAATGCGGGTTTCACGGACTGGTACATTCTTTCTTACTCACACAGCGACTCTCAACAGCAGCATGCACAACCCAGCGTCCGCGTCAGCTTTCGCTCACTCCGCGTTATCTTCATCTGACTCCGAGTCAGCCTCTCAACTCACTCAGATTTTCCTCCTACTCATTCGCAATTAGAGACCTATCCTTTCTCGATTACAGGATCGCAAATATTACTTGGCTCGGTGATTAGTCTACCTATCCAAACCAGTCAGAAATTGTTAAAGTCATATATAACAAATAAAGTAATATATAAAGATTAAAGTAATGTATAATGAATTATATATGGCATAATATATGACAAAACTGAGGGAGATAATAACTAAAGGTTACATAGACCTTCAAATGTCCTCAGAAGAAAAATTCAATTTTTTCAGTAAGGATAACTTGGTTCTTGTGTTTAGAAATGACTGACTAACGTATAATGAGAGATTTTTTATATTTTCAGTACATTTTGGTGAAGATAGGAGATATTATATACTATGGAATCGTCAACTGAAGTGCATTACAGACAAGACTGACCAAAAACCCAGATATTTAAATCAGTCACTTACAGTTATTTTAATGACTATAAGTTGATTACAGACATATATGATTTTAAACCTAGATATTTATTATTTGTATGAACGTAGCACAAATTTGATCACAAACATGACTGCTCTGAAACCTAGACATTTAATACACTTGTAGGACTGCGTGGCATACAAAAGATTAAGATTAGCTTAGGAGCTAAAGATTCATGAGCGGTCGTGAATTTAAAATGGTACATTGCGAAAGTGATAACACGCAAATTAATTTTTTGTGTTGCCCGTTGTTATCTGAAATTACAAATGAATTAATATACATACGTATTTTCACTTAACCAATGAATAGACAAAATTGATCAAATCAAAATTTATTAAAATATTTATTTACGTTAAACTTGCTCAATATTAAATTTCTAATTTCATTGTATTTACAAAATTACCAGTTACCAAAATTATTGTTACAGATAATTGTACTTATGAATGAGACGCAGAATGTGATACAGTGGCACTACTACTGACTTATAGTCAGACTTACTGATTTCCTCAAATATATGAGAAAACAGTTACATTTTACTCTTGAGTGCTTCAATAAAACAATTCAAGAGCACTTCAATAAAACGATGAGACTGGTTGCATTCACACGTCTCACAAAACACAATGCTTTTGCACTGGCTTCATACCTGTATTTTCAATTGAACTGCACTTCCTCGTACTCGACACATTTTAAGAGCGTTTGCCTATACGATTAATATTGAGAAATCAAAGTTGAAGTCGTGACGTCACATCGTCACGTCAACTCTAAAAACGAAGACTTACAATAATGAGATTTTTCAATTGTGTTGTACGAGGGTACTCTGTGGGTTCCCACTTGTTCATATTGTCTTTCCGTGATCCTTTTTCCCACTGGCATCAGTCATGTGGGTTGAGCTTAGGCCGATCTTCATAAGAGAATTTCCTATAGCATCTGCGGCCTTGCGTGCGCTATGAAACTCAAGTGTCATAATTGGGACGAGACAGCCTATTGGTTAGCGAGAGAGAATTGCCTTGGTCGGCCCGGGTTCGATTTCCGCCACTGCTAAAACTGCCGCCGTGTTCACGCGGAGTACGATCACGTTAAACACGTGGGTCCGTAAGTCATTCCGAGAGGTTGGTGGTAGGAGTAGGATGGTTCGGTCCTTTTGGAAGCCTCCGACACTGGGATCCGATATAAATTGTGTGGCCCTTCCCGGCCGTCCAAACAGATACCCTAGACAAGATATATTATACCTTTTACCAGATACCTTACATTTCTGGTAAGTCGGACGGCCTGGGTCGAAGAAGAAGAAGTGTAATAATTAAATTTCTTGACCGTCGGGTGCATGAAAATGCAGTTTAATTGAAATATGAAGGCAGTGTAAAAGTGCAATGTCTTTTGAGAAATGTGAATGTAATCAGCGGCTACGTTTTATTGAAGTATTCTTAAAGTTCTTTAGTGCACTTGTGAAATACTCAAGAGGAAAGTGTGACAGTTTCATATATTTGAGGAAATCAGTAAATATGACTATAAGGAATAGTGCCACTATATCATAAACGGTAACATAAAGTTGATTATAGGCGCGGCTGATCTAAAATTTAGGCATTTTAGATTTGTAGAAACTGTAACGTACAGAAAATTCACTGTATTGGGGATCTTCGTATAACCTCTTTCAAAGTGTTTATGTCATTCTGTACCCTATCTCAGTTTAAAATGTAACATGTTTATACTGCCATCTTAAAATTCAGCATCTGGATGCAGATTGGTGAATTAATTATAAAAATTATAAAAATTGATAAATTTAAAATTCTGTGGGAGTGTTAGAAATGGAATCAGGGGAAGTAAATATCGTTGAAACAAATATCATGTGATATAAAACGAAAGATCGTATAAATTCAAAGAGAAAATAACACTTTTTCAATTCTACTTTCTTTCACTTTGGAAGAGGTTGTAAAGAATTTCGAGTTTTCTTTCATATAAATTTTGCAAAAGAAATGAACTATCACATCAAAAATAAATTTAGAAGTACATAAACCTAGTCAAATATAGAAGAAATGAAACATAGCTACATCAATCTAATTAAAAATGTGCAGCTGGATATTAAACATAAAAATATTTTATTAGGTATTAAAGTTTTAAGCTTAAACAGAATAAAAACACAAAAATAAATGCTAAAATACTGTATCCACTAGAAGAAATTGGAAAGTCGCTTTTCCCCTGTTTGTTTTTCAAAAAGTAATGAAAGAAGACACGTGAAACAGCTTTGATAGATGCATGAATCCAAACCAAATATATAAAAAAAAAAACCAAGGATGCTTCAGTTTGAATAGAAAATATGGGGTGATAGAATATCAAAAGAGGATATTCAAAAAATAAAAAATAAAAATATTTGAGAATCAAAAAATCGACTGTAGGAATTTTTTTAGTCATTAGGAACAGGGGTATAAGAAAACGTTGATGTATTTTTGTTTTGAAAAATTAATGAACCAAAATATTTACAATTTGTTTAAAATGTACATCAAACGCTAGAAAAACGTCATATAAATGCCAGTAAAATAAATCAAATTCTTAATTTTTATTCTAAACTTATAAAATGAATAAAAAATGAAATGGTGAAAATTCTAAACATCCGTATGATTTTGAAAAAAATTATACATAAAAAAGAAGAAAATACTAAATATGTTTGCAATCATTAGGGATGGGCCGTTAAAACTGTTTGGTTTGCGATTTGTCGGTTTGAAAAGCATTTAAAATATTTAAACGATACATAAAGCTCCGCATTATGGAGCTGTTGCAAGTTCATTTGAAAATGTTTGCGTTAATACCAAACTAGTTTTTTTAAATCGAGTGCGTGTGTCAAATTATAGGAAATAGCAGGATTACAAGAAATGTGGGACTGATATTATATATATATATATATATATATATATATATATATATATATATATATATATATATATATATATATATATATATATATATATATATATATATATATATATATATATATATATATATATATATATATATATATATACATATATATATATACATATATAAATATGACATATATATATATATATATATATATATATATATATATGACATATATATATAAAGGGTTAATATGTAAAAATAAAAATGAAGAAGAAAGGCAACGTAAAGTGCTTAAACATTGGCGGTAAGGGGTAGTGACCTTACTCCCCAGTTATCAACATGCATGTCTTAAATGCCGCGGCATGCACTCCTGGACGCCAGCACTGACTGTAGCCAACCTCCGGAGTGATAATCAAAATTATCACAAGACCTTTTAAAAAGGAAAGTGTTATTAAAAAGTATTGGTCCAAGTCTCAGAGACAGCTAAATTCATGCATATACTTCCTCTTTATAACATCAAAACAATCATATTCAGCCGTTTTGATATTTGCGATGTCATTTCTCTCAAAGACGTATAATCAATGTTCATAATGACCTCAAATATTCACACACATTTAACCCTTATTTTTCATTTTTTCCGTAGTAATTTTTGATGTAATGGATCATAAATTGCATTGGATATCTTTGCCTGAATGCCTGTTGTAAGAATTTTCTGTCACTTTCCAATCTGGTGGCGTCACTGCTTACAATTCTTTTTGTTCTCGCTAGACCACCAATAACTACATTCCTAAATATATTCAAGTGTAAATTCGATGTCCAATGTATGATTCCTGTTGTAGGAATATTATAAGTTATCCTTTTCTCATATATATAGAATGACAATTTATTATGGCTGAAATCAATACTGCGATTTAGAAAATTTACGACATTATTCTGGGTTGGTGGATTGTCTTCCAATATTAAATTTGAGTGATAAAATTTAAAATTCATTTGAAAACTTTCGTTTTCATAACCTATTAACAAATCATCAACGTAACGTATGTAAATTATTTCATTGCTAATGTGGGACATTTTTTCAAAATGATCAAGATAGATGTCTGTTAAATTTGATGAGCATCCCCCTACCCATGGGGATGCCTTTGATTTGCTAATAGAAATTCAGACCGTTATATAAGTAGTTTTCTTCTATAACTATCTTAATCAGAGATCTATATTTCTTGATTTCTGTATATTTTGCATTTCAACTTCCCCGTACAACAAGTTCAGTATTCGGCATAATAGCTTGAGTTCAATATTGTTAAATAGCTCTTAAAAATCATAGGTTCTGAAAAATAATTTTGTTTGATGGTTCCTCAAGATCTCTATGACCTCATAGCTGTTCCCCACAATATAAGATCTTGAGGAATCATCAAACACAAAATTATTTTTCAGAACCTATGATTTTCAAGAGCCATTTAACAATATTGGACTCAAGTTATTATGCTTAAAATAATGGGTAAAATTACTACGGAAAAGATGAAAAATATGGGTTAAGTTTGTGTGAATATTTGAGGTCATTATGACCATTGATTATACGTCTTTGAGAGTAATGACATCACAAACATCTAAACTGCTGAATATGATTGTTTTGATGTTATAAAGAGGAAGCATAGGCAGGAACTTTGCTGTCTCTGAGGCTTGGACCAATACTTTTTAATATCACTTTCCTTTATAAAAGGTCTTGTGATAATTTTGATTATCACTCCGGAGGTTGGCTACAGTCAGTGCTGGCGTCCAGGAGTGCATGCCGCGGCATTTAAGACATGCATGTTGATAACTGGGGAGTAAGGTCACTACCCCTTACCGCCATTGTGTAAGCACTTTACGTTGCCTTCCTTCTTCATTTTCATTTTTACATATTAGCCCTTTATACATTTTTAGTGTTTTATGCTGCTGTGCGCAAGTACACCAAAATTCGTTTCAATATTTTTCTTTAGAAATCTATCTTTTATATGTACACACACACACACACACACACACACACACACACACACACACACACACATATATATATATATATATATATATATATATATATATATATATATATATATATATATATTAGCCCTTACATATTAGCCCTTTATATATTTTTAGTGTTTTATGCTGCTGTGCGCAAGTACACTAAAATTTATTTCAATATTTTACTTTAGAAATCTATCTTTTATATTTACACACACACACACACAGACATATATATATATATATATATATACATATATATATATATATATATATATATATAAATATATATATATATATATACATATATATAATATATATACATACATATATAGATATGGCATATATATATATATATATATATATATATATATATATATATATATATATATACAGAGAGAGAGAGGGAGATCCAGTTTCAGTTTAAGACCATAGATAGAATTATTAACATCAAAACAAAATACAATACAGTTTTTGTAGTTAGTGTAGAAATAACACTAAGTATTTTTTAACTGAATGAAATTTAAAGACATGCATATCAGCAGGGAAAAGCGATACTATTTGTCATGTAAATCTGCATTTACATTTCTTTCACTTCTGTCCAGGGCGTCAGTATCAACTCTTCAAATCTTATAACTACCCACATATACCGTAACAAACACACAGAAGGTACATGCATATAGTATTGTGATACTTAAAGACAATGTATTATTTCACTTGAAGACATCTTACAGTAATGCTTGAAAGCAATACATTGTAACATTTTTGACTACTTATTAGTAGCATAATACCTTCCACAAATCCTCTCATTACTTCAATCCCAGAGCCACATGTTACACTCTTTTCGATAATATGTAGGCCTAAGTACTTCTGTGATGCAGCTTTGGTAATATAACATGTGACGTATACGGAAAGGACTTATCTTGACAAGATGTTATGACTGGTATTGTTGGAATCTGAAAGAGAAAAGTAGAAGGCAAGCCATGCTGCATCGAACACAAAATTTCACTGGTAATTTATTTATTTATTAATTATTGCACCTTGAGTAACTTCTTATTACAATTTTGATTCACATTCTTTATTGCCAAATTTAAAATGTATATTTTAATATAATGCTATTTGGATTTAATGCTATATAGAAATTTCGAAATTGTGTCACTGTAACCCTAACTGTGAGAGCAGGACTGTTGTTCCTTCACATCATTCTTGAGATCATACCTTAAAATACCTCTATCCAAAATTTATTTATGTTTCCTTGAACGGCATGATTGCTAGAGGTTCATATATCAGCATTTTTTTAATAATCACCCTGTATTTTTTAAGCTTTAACAAACTGTTAACTGTTTTGTAAACTTTAACAATATAATTCCATACTTCATAGATTGTCATTGAGATGTCCTTGATAATTTAATTTACAATAAATCTTTACTCGCGTAGAGAGGTAAATAGGAAATTTACCTCTACTATGGAGTTGTTGTTACTGCGGATTCTGACCCATCCAATACAGGACAAAATTGCTTTTAACTGGGTCGGTACACGTTAATTAGATGAAATTTATTATTATTTTTGTTTTGTTTTGTTTTGAGCTCCAATCGTGGTAACGTATTTGCAAGTTCTTTGAAAATTTTTGCTATATTATGTTTCGAAACTCCGTGAATGTTTTCTCATTTTAAGTCCCTGAGAAAAGTTTTTGAATCCAGCGCCTTCCGTAACACCATTTGCTCCTATTCGTGCAGAAATTTATAATTGTTTATGTCTAGCGATCATGTCAATTTCAATTGACCGGTGCAAGTTATGACCCAAGTTCCTTTTTGCAACTATGTGTTAGGAACTGTCCCTCTGACCTTTACTCATTTAATGCATTTATTTCCCTCAAATAAGACAGATCCGTTTCACCTTTGTCGCGCATAATGTCTGTATGCGTTGCGTCAGTAACACAACTACCAATAGTATTGCACCTCTGTTTCGGAACCGGTGTTATAAATAATGTACCTTTAAAATAGCAGTAATGGGATTTGCTTCGACATAATTCAATGCTGTTAATTTTATCATTGACCATCGTTGTTGACAGCTACGTTATCCAAATAGAATAAGAATGTTAAACGTTCAACTAATGTTATAACGTTTAATTTTATCCAATAATGTTAAATATAATGTTTCTTCAAATATTATAGTGAATCAGAATGCGAAATATGTATATCTTAATCTGACTGAGAACATACTGTATAGTTAAAAGATGTTATGCAAGTTGTTAAAATCACTTTAAAGCAATGTATCTTCGGAAATAAATGTGCCGTTTGTTTCTTGTTAAAGTTTAATAAATGATTTACCCTTTATATAATGCATTTTAGGAACTTTGTAAATATTCATATTCTGATTGTTGCAATAGGAACGAAATCCAATTAACTTGAACTTTGGGCAGATGTTACAACTAAATAACGATTATTAAGACTACAGAATTTGACATTCATTTTAGATTTATTTTTACAGTATTAGATAAGTACAAAGTTAAATATAAGGTTTTAATTGAATATTAAATTTACTATTATCAGTATAAAATTAGATTTACAGTTGTTAGTAAAATATCATATTTAAGATTACTAGTGAATTTTTAGATTTTCGTTTATTAGAATATTAATCAACTTCAACTTTTACGATTTTTAGATTTGATATATATACTATGCTAGCTGTGATGCCCGCAGTTATATGCCAAAGTTTTAACATATGCTTTATTTAGCAGACACAGATACTAATTATTTCCCTTGGCCCACCTTTTTTTATATTTTACCCACTACCCATACACAGAAGTGTGAGATAAAAACGAGTCCAAACAGCCATCAAAAGTTCGAACAAGTAAAATAACAGTACGAGTGCGTGGTAAAGAATAGGCCAAACGACACATCCAAAACGACTTATTTAAAGTGTTTTTGAGAAATAAATTGAAATGGAACTCAGGCGCTATCTCATCGGGACCAAAATTTCGTTACGGGTTAATAGTATAAAAAAGCAAAAAAGCAACGTCATCAAGAGGAAGGCAATTATTCACCCAATCAGGACAGACCCAAAAATCCCGCGCTCTGATGGGGACTAGCATCATGAATCAGAATTCGGAGGTCTTGGCGGAAGGCGTTTTCTCCGAAGCCAACTTTAAAAAACGTTTGTATATAAGTAAGTTGTAATATGTTGCATTTGAGAAAATACTTATCATGAGAAGAATTGCCTAAAAGCTACAGGACCAAAAGTTCCGGTAAAAATTTTTAAGATGAAAGTTTAAAAAGGACGAAAATCTACCAGTTCTCTCTATAATTATCAACACCAAGTGTGTGCAACTACTCGGATGTGCCAAGGAGGTTCCAGGCAGTATAAAGGCATGTGCGCACTTCTGCATGTCGTTTTGTAATAATAAGGTACATTTGCATTTAAATATTGCAAGAGACTCTTTAATGATTATGTGATTATTTTTACATTAACGGTAAATACATCTTTCAGTGGAAGAAATTTGGAGGATTATTCACAATTCCTTAAGATCTATAAGGAACACATTTGAAAATGTATGTTCCTCCACATGTTAATTGAATAATTATATATTGCATTTACTTACGCCAAAGTGTGATACATTCATTGATGATAATCACATGCCATAGATTAGAGTGATGCTCACTGGGCAAGTCCTCCTATGAGAACATGCAATTCGCGCAATAGATTTGCAAAATAACTCACCATTTCTTTTTTCTCGAGAAAACCGGAAAATCAGAACAGTTGTGAGTTCTAACTAACATATCGATTATTATTTCCCTCAGTTTTCATTACAATTTTTGTATATTTAAACTAACAATCCTAACTCTTTCGGTTGCTATACGAATCGCCACTCCATTCAGCATTGTCTGCCTTCCTTCGGGAGAGTAGAAATCAGTTTGGGATCCGAAGAGTTCATTAGGTCGTGCGTGTCTTGAGTGAGTGCTGATAACGAATGAGGTTCTTCTTGACGAGTTTCTTGAGGTGTTGTTGTTGAGACCCAGACCGTCCGACCTACCAGAAAGGTGCAAGGTAGCTGTTTGGACGGCCGAGGAGTTTCTTGAGGTGTAGAGTGTTTTTAAGTAGATGGTATTTTGGATGGAAGACGGGTTCTAGAGAAGAGAATGAAGTATTCGAGCAGTGCGTGGAAGGAAATCCATGTCTATATAACGATGACAAGAAGCGTCTAGTATTGGGGGTATGGCCGCACTACGGGGCGAAGTAATAGAATGCCGGGGAAAGCATATAAGTTTTGTAAATGCGTATTCAGTAAGCGTTATCACCAGCCTAGGATATTGAAGTATTGTGCATATTTGTAAATTACTCTAGGAATGTGCAATAATAATTTAGTATATATGTTGTCCGTTGCTTTATTAGTAAGCTGCTGTAATTTGTGTGAAGTTCACAATAAACAGTTATATTTTAAACAGTGCCGTCCTGTTTTATTGCCATTGGATCGAAAGTTCGAAATATCAAGCACTCTAAGTTTGAGTTAAGTGACTTTTTTGACAGAATGTACTCTCACAACATAACTATATTCATCCGTAAAATGATGTAATCAGAAAGACCCGAAGAAGGCAAGTTACTTTACATAGTTTCTTACAGGTGTAATTGCTATCCGATTACTAAGATATTACCGATACGAAAGATATCCGATTAAGATTACTTGCTCATATACACAGTGGTTACATGTTCAATATAGTAGTAGTCAGCTATAAATTCATTATATTTTTGGAGATTTAATTCTTATTTTAATACTGGGTTGTTGTTTTAATTCTTATTTCAACATGCAATTGTAGTTTTAATTCTTAATTCAACACTGAATTGTAGTTATAACTCTTATTTCAACATGTATTCTCGTTTTAGACCTCAACATGGATTCTCGTTTTTAATTTTTATTTCAAGATCGGTAGCTGTTTGCGAAGGAGATAGCACTATATATTTCAACCAATAAAATGATGCTGGAAATTGAAAATTTTGCCAATAATGATCTGATTCTTCGTAAGTAATTAATAATCCACTATTATTATTTTTTCTTTCAAAATGTTTCGGGGACATGCCGGATCGCGGAAGAACTCTCATAGTAAGTAACAATGTAATATAGTCATGGAGTGTGGAGACATTTTTTTTATTTGAGAACTCGTGTTTAATTATTGTGCACAAAACCACGACTCTCTATGCCAATAAATAAATCGATGAAAAATCGATAATCGATTTTAAGTACATATACATTCACACTAACAGACATGGTTGTACGTGTTTCAATAGTGAAATAATTTTTATAAATAGTTGAGACGGGGGAACAAAGTTACTAATTTTTTTACGATTGAGTTGGATTCGGTGGGATATTGTCCGTCTGTCTGATTTGCCACGGTGGTAGCTCCTCTTGTTGCGCATTAAGTTTACAGGTTTACAAGTTAAAGCTTCCTTAGTGGTCGTGAATTTAAAATAGTACATTGCGGAAGACAAATTGATTTAGTGCCCGGTGTTCCTGAAATTCAAATGGATTAATATACATAATTATCTTCACTTACACAAATGAAGAAACATAATTGGGCAAATTAAGATTTATTAAAATATCCTTTACGTTGCACTTGTCCAAGATTAAATTTATTTTTATTTTATATTTACGAAATTGTCAGTTACCAATATTATTATTATAGGTAATTGTACTTAGTGATAGCGGATGTGATGCAGTTACCTATTGCTGACTTAAAATCAGACTCACCAAGTTTCTCAAATAAATTACGATTTTTTTTTCTTTACTTTGGATCATTTCAGCAAAACAATGCGACTGGTTGCATATTTCTCCCAAAAGGCACTATATTTTTTCGCTAATTTTTCATTATCACCTATCTGCACTTTCTCGCACACGACACATTTTTAAGAACATTTTGCGTCGACAATTAACATGGGAATTCATGGACGAAGTTAGTGGCATCACATTGTCACGCCAAAACTAAACTCTAAGTGTAAAAAGAAATATTGAACTTTTCTGAAATATATTGTACGTTGGGACTCTAGGCTGATCCCTTGTTCTCATTGGCTTTCCGAGATCTGTTTTCCCATTGGTTCCTGTCAAGTGGGTGGAGCTTATGCCGAGACTCATTAGAGAAATTCCTATAGCCTCTGTGTCCTTGTTTGCGTCCATGAAATCCACGTACCATGAGGCCATAACTAAATTATTTGACCGTTACTGATTGCCCGCCCATCATAAAACCGGCGTCTTCATGTCTGGGGATTGATACCATATTATCGTTTTTTGCATACAGTAGAACCTGTAATGCTTTTTATTCCCACAGTATCACACCTCTAAAACATAACCACTATTTTTGAAATTGGAATATGTGGTATAAATTAATGTTATAACGGATATGTGTGGTAAATAAATGTTGAAAGTTATATATGGTGTAAATAATATTTTAAATATCATTGAATCTGTATGGTTTTACAGATCGTTAAGGCTCTGCCACGTTCGTTATTGAACGTGACCGAATAACAACTATGTATCATGTGCCTCGTTTATACATTAACCGACAGTAACTCATCCAAAATTTAATCGATTTTTTTTTAATTTAGACTTGCGGTATAAGTATGGTTTTCCATTCCGATTGTATTGTTGAAATTAGTCGGAATAACATTGGCGCATGTTGCACCCACAGTATGCTCATACATAATTATGGACTATACCCCTTCAACAACCTTTTATTTTAATTTGTATTTGTTGTGTAAATTAATGTATTACATGCGGGATTTGTTAATTAATGTGTCAATGAAAATGCATGTTATGTTATCACTTTACTGCTGTATATTTCCCGATGATAATACATATAATACTTAACAATTTTTGTTTCACTTTTAACATGTATAACTAATTATGTTTTACATACGAAATTAAATTTTTTTATTTATAAAAATGATATCTCCCTCGCTTTATATTGGGTCATAAAAATATCACGCCCAATACTAATAAAATATAAAAATATATTTACATTAATTTAAATCTTATGGTGTCAATAACTAGACATGTATATATATGTATCACCCACATTTGCAAAATCAGATCCATATAGAAAGAGGCCATCCCAAACAATATAAAGCAAGGTGACTTCCCACATGTATTCAAATTTGTCAGTTGTATGTACACTCATTAGTACTTAGCTGGAAAAACTTCGGTCATCAGCGACTACAGTTTATTCCTCTAGCAGTTGTTTTCGTAAGATGAAAGAGTTTATTTTTACTCTGTTTAAATAAAATAAAATAAATTCCATAGAACACCATAGTGATACATAGATACGTAGTGCAAATATAACACCAATTTCAAAATTGTTTAATTTTTACTTTCCTTATATACATACTGTATAAGGAAAGTATTGTGACGGGGTCGAAAATTCGAATTCGAGTTTTCGACGGGAGAGCACGTTTCAAGCATCCCTGATCACGAATCAAATAGTTTTGAAGTGATGTCTGTCTGTGTGAAAGTGTGTGTGTGTGTCAGTGAGTCTGTGGAGACGATAACTGACAAACAAATGGACCGATTTGAACGAAATTTGGTACAAAAATCACAGTCGTAAACACTGGACACCGCAAATAGACATTTGTTATGTAATTTTTCATTAGAAAACGATTGACATAAATTTTAGAACGCTAACATGAAACGTTCTCGAGATAATGCATATTTTTCTAAACAATTATCAAAAAGTCATATAAAATGAAAAAAAAATTCCTTATGAAAAACATGTTCACTTTTCATATGAAATACCATCCGATAAATTCGGTGACACCATTCTCGTGGATCTAGCTCGTTCCATTCATGAAGAAAGGTACTTTGAGTAATATTTTTGTATTTGAACGCCAATAGTCATTTATTTGCTGTAAGAACAATGTATTTCTTCGTCCATAATTATTGGCTAGATTTTAGCGACGAATTTGGTGGAATGTCGCCAACTTGGCGATCTTTGAAAATGTTTCTAAATTAACGAAAAACTCGCCAAATGGAAAAAATGACGCTAAATCAATGACGACTCATTGATAATGACGACATGGAAAATGACTACTCATTGACGAAAATTCAATATCTTGGAAAGGATATAAATAACTACTATAAAAATAATCTATTTTTTTTTTACTGTAAAGTAGTAAATTCATTGCATTACATAAGGAAAGTCATGTGCTGCCCACATCAGATTTTTCTTTTTTGCATTTACAGTAATGCATAAATATATTTAATTTATGTTATGCAAAATGTTTTGACATCATTTCTGAGATTGGCTTAAGGCATTTTAAAATTTAACTACTATGTATAGGCAAAATTTGAGTTTGAAGCTGTCAGACTGGCAATAAAGTATAAAATTACAGACATGCAGTGATTGAATTAAGGTTTTGCCATATGCACTTATAGTATTAAAAATACAGATCTGCAAAGTTGACTTTAAAAATGATGCTATAAAGCATGACGGTCTTTTAACGAATAAAATATATTTTCTATCATTCCTATACGGCATTCTCAAAGTTATTTCTTCATGGCAAGTTTGTATAGAAGCTGCAATTCACATTATGTCTCCAAATATTTGTTGTCAAGTGCTTTTTATTCAAAACAGCCAAATATTCGCCGTCTGCATTAACTATGTCTGTGAATTTTTTTCAACAATGACTAAAAGTAAGTTAATTCTGTATCTCCATATTAATAAATATAATTATATTCTTAATAAAGTTCAATTTATTTTTCTCTAGCAGATTTTATTTACATTATAGTCATAAGGATTATTTCATATATAGCCATAAACTGACACGTTGTGTTAGTTGTGCCATTGATCATAATAAAATAAATTGTTTTGTTTTTTTATACTTTACTACAAAGATGTATTTTAAATTAAATTAAATAAGGACATGAAAGATCAATCATGCATAAAACATTGATTATGAAACATTTTCCAACTGAAATGCAATTTTATTTAAATATTGCTAAAGTGCGATACATCCACGGCTGCTATATTTTGCATTATCGCAGTATTACAATAATGTATTATATTTGAAAACTTAAAACTTCATAAAAAATGAACTTTATTCAAATATCGGCATCGAAATATAAATCGGCTGGCTCTCTATGTAAAACAAATGAAAATTACATTCATACCACTTTTATTCCAGACTCCAGAGTCAAATAATTTCGCGTGAAAAAATTAAGCAATTCTTATACAACTCATCTTACAATCACTTGCTTACATTCTGAATCCATTAAAATTAGTATTCGTTGTTAAAGTAATCAAAAATTTGATTTTCATTTAAACTTAAAAATATTGTAATTGTATTGGCACAGAATATAGATACACAGAGAATACGCAAAAGTAAAGTGCTTTTAGGACGAATGCAACACTGAATATAAATTTAACAGAACTTTAAACATTCATATTTTATTTTGAAGTGGGGCACGTGATCTCTTCATCTTCATATAATATGAGTGTAATTCATATTTTAATTTCTAATTATAAAACTACCGAATATATTTTGCTGAAGGTTTTTTTATATATATTATATGGGATCATGTGAACATTTCCTAAAATTTTCGAATCAATTTGTGAGTTTTAACTATGCTTAAAAAATGTTTGAAAAATTAGGTCCCATGGGGATCAACGTATGTATTTCACTTTTCCAACCAGGGTTCTATCCAAAACTATTTCTGTGATATTATTCATTTACATTCCCATATGTTCCACAAACCGTCTCAGTAACATACTAAAATGCCATTCTGATAAAACATTTTTTGCGCAGTTATCTGCAAACGGACAGGCAGACAAACAGATAGAAGACACAAAGTCATAAACAGTTTTCTACTATGTTGGAAAGTGTTCAAAATTATATTATATCAATAAACCTAAAAATGCAGTGCAAATTGAATCAGGCATATACAAGATTTTGAAATGAAAAGTAAATGAATATAACAATGAAGTACTGGACTAAGAGATATCACTTATAATAGGCAAACAATTGAAACTTACTTGAAATTAATTAAAAAAAACATATAAATATGCATAGAATATTAAATTATTCTATTCAGTTTTGACATGATCCGATACCACATCAGATATCTTTCTAAAGTATATAATTTTTCGTCCTCACTGTACATATTTAATTATATTCTCTGAAACAAAAGAAATCAATATTGAGTCATTTATATTATAACAATGCGTAAACTGTGAAGTAAAATAATTTCTTTGAAGTTACAACAGAAAGTTTAATTACCTATAAATTAAAACTCAATATAGACCGTGAAAATCCTCGCTTCTTTAATTATGGCATTTAATTAAATTAAAAGCATGTTGTTCGTTAAATTTGTGTTAGACTACCAGAAATGATTAAAATCAATTGTTTCTGCTTCGCTATGAGAAATGTTAGCTTACAGTTCCAGTTCATTTAATTAAATTTTATATAAATATCAGTTGGGATTACAGTTTTCTTCTATAGCAAATATCTTTAAATTTCGCAGAATAACATTAAAATTAATTGTATTACTGTCCATATATACAAAGTAAATACAGTATTTGTAATATATATATGACACAAATGGAAATTCGCATGAGTTTTTAGAGTAATTACACACCTAAAGTAGGCACCGGCCGTCCAAATAGCTGCTCTTAGTCCTTTGGACGAGTCGGACGGTCTGGGTCTTCAACACCTAAAGTAGGCCGGCCGTCCAAATAGCTGCTCTTAGTCCTTTGGACGAGTCGGACGGTCTGGGTCTTCAACACCTAAAGTAGGCCCGGCCATACACCTAATTGCCATTAACCCCTGGGTTGGCTGTATGGTCTGGGCCTTTCACACCTAAAGTAGGCCGGCCGTCCAAATAGCTGCTCTTAGTCCTCTGGACGAGTCGGACGGTCTGGGTCTTCAACACCTAAAGTAGGACCTTCCCGGTCGTCCATCTTGTTGCTCCAAGTCCTCTGGACGAGCCGGACGGCCTGGGGCTTTCACACCTAAAGTAGGCCATTGGGTGGCACTTCCCGGCCGTCCATACAGTTACCTTACACCTTTCTGGTAGGTCGGACGGTCTGGGTCTCAACAACAACAACACTTAAAGTAGGCCGTCCGTCCAAATAGATGCTCTAAGTCCTCGGACGAATCAGACGGTCTGGGTCTTCAACACCTAAAGTAGGCCCCGGCCATACATTTAACTGCCATTAACCCCTGGGTTGGCTGTATGGTCTGGGCCTTTCACACCTAAAGTAGGCGGCCGTCCAAATAGCTGCTCTAAGTCCTCGGATGAGTCGGACGGTCTGGGTCTTCAACACCTAAAGTAGGTTGTATCCTCATATCAAACATTAAGATGTTCACTTAAAAAACTCCCTAAAACTACTGCTAAAAACAAGATTATTATAGAATATTTGTGTAAGTATAGCATACAATAAAATTTAGGTGTCAACTTCATTAGAGAATGATGCAGCCTCTTTCTTTAGGAACGGAAATAGTGCAACCTCACGTATTCCTCGAGAGGAAATGAAAGAGGCTTTTTACAGATGGTTTTTATATCCCAAGTTCTTTCATTACCGTTTAAGTAGATTCACCCACTATTTAATTGATTCTACACGTTCTGCTATCTGTTCTCTTGCCAATTTGGTTTCTGTCCGTACATTATTTACATTCTGATTTCCTTTATTTCCAAATGTCTTTACGTTCATTGTTAGCATTTTGTCAATTATTCTTCAACTACTGTGATTTTACCTCTTTCATTTCTCCTCGGCAAATGCTCTATTATTTTCAGCTACATGCACTACTTTAGGGCAGATGCAGAACTTGCTGGAATAGTTTGCAGAACTTACTTCTTGTTTGTGCTTAAAAATATGGCTATGTTTTGTCTTCGAAACTGGTTGACTTCTAAATTTTATTGTATCATAATTATTTTATATGGATTTAATTTTTAGAGATATATGTTTTTGTATACACGGCACACATACGCAAGGCACACATACGCGTGTATGCGTGTGAGAAACATAACTTCTCAGGAATTAATTGACCAATTTGATAGTAATCTGAAACCATTCTACCAATATGAAATTATTAGAAAAATAATAATTTAGAAAAAAGAGGAAACATTAAAATATTGCAACTATTAATAACATTTCAAAGATCATAAAAGAATGACAACACATAATGATAGAAAGACGAGGAATTTTATGTAACTTTTACAAAAATCATAGAATTATATTTATGATGAACTCACTAGCAGGAATCGCTATCAATAAATATATTATGCGGTTATTATATTTATAACAATCAATGGGTTCGCTACACTTTAACCTATTAGTTTAGTCCACTAACACCAAATTCATAAATATATAGTTGTGGTGCTGAATTTTTTATGCAAGAAGTTTAATAGTAATTTTACTTTAATAGCATATAGTTGTCCTAAAGACTTCTGAACACAGCGATATGTTTACATAAACGCGCCAATTAGCTGGTGTATCAGGAATACATATGCTAGTCACTTTAAGGAAAATCGCATTAATTGGGAGTTTATGAATTACACAAATTTTTGATCTACTTAATTAAGTATTCATACATTTGATTAGAATTTACAACAATTGACAATATATTTTTGAGTGCAGATTATAAATTATAAAACCCGTTTGGATGTTCAGCTTTTGCTCTAATTGTCAAAACTTCATATTCTGTTATTAATATTTGCGCTTTGGAAACCTCACGCAATATTCTTAGGAAATGGTTCTATACCTGGTTTGGCGATGCTGACCCTTGTTAAGTAAAAGGTATGTCCGTCATACGAAAATTTCAAAATTTGCTATTCATTATCGCCCATTTGGCGTTATTTTTATCAATTCTTGATGGTTTTGATATTGCAGTAGAGATTCCTTCTCAATTTGCAAGCTATATACTTCAGTCTTTTATTTTCGATTTTTTTCCAAAGATTCTTGACATTGAGGTGCTCGCCATCCTCTCTGTTGAACCTCTTTCTCTGTTTAACCGAAGTTTCTTCTCTTTTCCATCCTCTATATTTTTGATTGGCCAAAGCGTTTGTGAAATACAAATTGTTCTGAATGTCAAAAAATATTATTGTTCAATATTTTTTAAATGTAAATATAAATCTAATGACACCACTCAAAGGAAAAAGTAAGAAGAAATAAAAACGAACCACGTTTAAGCAAAAATTCAATTTGCTAAGAAGACCGCTTCGGTTTTTAGTATGAACACTGAATTCATCAACAGTGAACGTGGGAAGTCAATGGGAGCTCGGAAAAATTTAGTGTTCACGTGGAGGGTTATTAAAGTGCTAATGGCATGGGTTAGTATCCAACTTGAAATGTTTATCAGTTATTGAAACACGTTTGGCAAAATTTTGTAGCAACGTTATCCAAAGATAGATAGTTAAACAGACAGATAAATTAAGGTGGTTATATCATTATTTGGACTTAATATTGGTAGTAGCTACATCTCAGTCGCAGATTCACTATCTATTTTAGCTGGTTTCACAAAGCAACTAATCAATTGATCTGAGACCCGTCAATTTATTTGATGTGTGCCATCTCCAGTAATTTCAGTGTTTTTGGAGTGTTCGTAATCTCCTCGAACTCTTTGTTACTAGAAAGTAGACACACCTCCTTGCACGCGGTTGGCTCAACTTTTAGTCATGCAATATTATATGGTATTCCTTTGACGGGACTATCAACACGACTGGGGATTAACGTGTTCCAATAAAGTCAAAATACTATTATCCCATAAGATCAATTACGATATCAAACTGGCCACACAGCTGTATTTTGTTCACCTAAGAAATCCTTGAACACATTGTAACATCAAGTATACTACATATTACAGAATCAATGTCTAAATTTGGAAATGCTTTAAATCTGGCATCGTACTTCACCAAATTAGATCAATATGAAAAGATATCTCTCACGACTAACTTCCAGGCCAGTTCATTTTTCACATTTATTCAAATGCATTATCTTTAAAGTCATTAGTATTTCAGTGTCAGAGAAACTTTTGACATCAACGAGCACAATCCATTCCTCTAACAGATGTTTTAGTAAGATGAATAAGGTACTTTCTCTTTGTCCAAATCAAGTAACGTGAATGTCATGTATAAGTTTAAAGGAAATTCCACTTTTATATATTGGAAGTGTGATGCTTCTCTCGCTTTTCTATACGTCCATATGGCCGTTTTATTATGAGATATATATTGTAATCTTATAAAATTTGTAAAAGAGAAAACAAAAGATACCTAAGACCATAATAAGTCTTTTGAATTGCATGTGCAATATAATGGAATTCGAGTAGATAAAATCAGCGGTGGGTTCAGCCCCATGGAGACAAAATGATTTTGAGTGTATAACTCCAATGTTAAATCAAATATTGAAAGTTTGAAATGATAAACTCTATATTGCTAAAACTAAGCACTTGATTCAAAATCGAAATATACGAGTCGTATATACGTGTAAGGCCTTCAAAGAACTACAAAGTACTTGCTTGCTGTTCATAGTTATAAAATTTTAGTTTTCTAGATCCACCCATTTGATCAAGCGTGGCACCGATATGACTGTGCATGCACGACGATAGTTTAATTATATTCCCTGTCGTGCAAGTGAAATCAATATAAAATTCATTTAAGAAATGTGGAAAATGTGTTGTAAAATAATTTCTTAGTAATTTCAACATAACGTTTAATCAGCTATATATTGAATCTCAATAAATTGTATAAAAATCATCGATTTTTTAATTAAGGTATTTAATTAAATTACAGGAATGCTACTCACTTAATTTACGCCAGACAACCCGTTTAATGCAAAACAAATGTTTAATGCTAATTGCTTCTGGAACTTTTCAATGAGAAATATTGTGCATATATTCTATTCCAGTTCATTTAATTAAATTTTATATCAAGATAATTTCCAAGTGTGTTTTTTTTTACTTTTATAATGTATTTAATGTTTTAATTCCAAAAAATAATATTGATATTTCTTTAATATTTTCTCTACATGCATTATAAATATTTTTAATTGTGATGCGTTAAAAATTTGTGTTTGTGGTTTTAAATTTACAAGTTCAACGTAATCTTAAACTTCAAGCGAAGAATGATTTTTCAAATAATATATTTTTGTATATGCTTCGTGGTAAAATGTATCATATACGTCATGGTAAAATATATCATATACATAATGGTAAACTACGGCAAGACCAATTATAACATATTATGGTACTTAATATCACGGTAAATCGCACAGTGAATACATAAATAATACTTCGGAAAATTACTTTAAGAATAATGTGAGTATGGCCCCTTAAATCCCGCCTTTGCTTAAGCAGCGTGAATTAATTTTATAGGCATTGAATGCATTTTTTCGGAAATAATATATTTATTCATTGAACGTGATCATTAGTAAATATAATATATATTTTTTATAGTATATTTTTAATCTCATTCATGGCGTCTATACCAAATACGCTTTTTGATAGAAATAAGTGTTCCAAAACCAACAGTGCCAAGTAATATCGTTCAGCGTATTATGAAGCATAACATTTATTTGCACAGAATGCAAATACTGTTCATGTCCCGGGTTAGCCCCATGAGTGAATGGGGGGATAGTAATTACTCAATGCATGTTATATATATATGGTAAGTTATTGCTGCACGATGCCTCCGAACAGACAAGGTGGGACAGTTCAGCGCCATGGTTTGAATTGCCCATGACAGAAATTGTAATTTTCTAAAAAGATATGCCATAGCTAATGTCAAATTGGAACTACAAATATCTTGAAATGTATAGCCTCTGTTAAGTGTTAGCTCACACTGGGACCCGGTCGAGACCTCCTGGTAGCTGGGAGACCCATAGATCATCAATTTTTATTGGAACGCATACTAAATGAGCGTCACTACGCAATCCAATTATTTGGGAGGAATTAGAATCACCCATTTCTCACACACAAGTGATGGAACGAATGAGCGTACAAGAAAACATTCCAACACATTTTGTTCCCCCTTCTTCAAAATCTGAAGGGGCTCGACCTTAAAAATGTAAATTTAGACTCCATTCTGATCTGGTTAGAGAGAGTCTCAAAGTGTATGTGTACTTGTTTCGAAGCCCTATTCGAAATATATTTTGACTCATTTTTAGGCACGGGTATCCGCTGCCACTCTGTAGCGGCAGCCCTATGCATATAGTAAGGAGCTGATTTCTGTGCCCTGATGCGAGTATATATACCTAAGTGTAGTTCGTAGCCAGGCGCGACCATTAAAAAAAATTAAGTGTTATGACCGCTCTAAGCCAAGTCGAGCTGGGTCTGAACCCGACTGAAATATGCATCATCATTGGGCAGTGACGATCATCGGTGCAGCGAGGACTTCACCCCTTTTTGCCACTCAGTACCACACAGCTCTGAAAATAGACGGCGTAGTATGGGCTACCCTTTGAACCCTTTAAACTATATCCAAACCGTGACAACTGTTTGGACTGTAAGGACAGTGACCGACAGCTCAGTTTCTATCTCACCTCACGGAAGAGTATACCTGAACAAGGTGTCTGCTGGGAATCAAAGATGGGGTCCAATGTAGCGTACAACACACTTCAGCTGAGTGCGTCAACCGTCATCGGTGCTGTATGTGTGAGATAAGCAACTGCAAAGTTTATTTGGGATGCGACAGAATAGACATCGGTCTGCACGTAGTTTCCGGAACTTCGAGATTCGTTGGGCCAACAGGCAATTATGCTGTGGAGAGTATGGCGGATAGTGTTCCCCAATCCGTGATGGAATCCCCATTCAAAAATATCTCCTAAAATCGGGTGTCCAAGGGAACTGTGTTTTTCTCGACTACCCAAGCCCTCTTCACTATGAACTGGAATTATCTAATTTTTGGAATTAAGCCATTTCACCTGTGGTGGAGGTATTGAGGTATTGTGTTCTTTAAGTTTCTATTGTGATGTAATGTTTATTTACACATTGATCTAATTTAAAGTGCCAGTGTGAAATTAAGCTTTAGGAAATTCCCCTACTGCGCCAACTTGAATTTTAATTAATCAATTGAAGTAGCAATTATAATAATCCGAATCACCCCCTCCAGAGGTCAAGCGTGGTACGTTTAAGTATAGTGTGTTTGAATTATTACTGTCAATGTTTTAATAATTTATGTGTTTAAATAATTTTTGTGGCCACAGATCGTCTGGTTCTTTTAGTGTATGCGCAATGTACTTTGATCTTTTCAGATCCCACTATACCATTTTCAGCGTCAACTGGGGGACACTATGGGTAAGTATTTGTATTGCATTTATGTAAATTTCACCTTATCACAGGGTGTCTCATACTTGTTACCCCTTCTGATCTGAAATAATTTGTGTACCAACTAATAATTGCCTTATGAAAAATTTCCTACAAATAGGATATAAATGAAAGTCTAAAAGCAAATACACGTAGCCTATTCAATTAAAAATAACTGGAATACTAGGAGAAAAATGAGAACACAAAGAAAAAATTATAAATTTTGACTGTGTCCCACGGCACGATCTTACAACTGATACGAAGATTTCACAACAAATATCCGACCTTCATTAGGCACCCCAAGAGAAACGGAAGTAGCAGTTTCTCTTCGACCAGAGATCATTAAGGAAAATGGTTTTAAGAACGTTTAATAAACTGGAAACGAACAAGCTAATTGAAAAGCAAGAATGGTGGAAAATAATCTGAGAAATTTAAACAAACAAAGCAAGGCTGTACTCCCTGATTTGAAGTTTGCCAAGGAAATAATAATGGTGGGGATGAATCTGTGGAGGCTGATGAAATCATTCCAGAAGAAGTTTTCGAACATTCAACTTCGCGTTCTAGTCAAATGATGCTACAGTTTCCAATGCTTTCGAAGGTTTGTGATATAAGTACGGTATCTTAGACCTATAAGCAGGATTAAACAACTAGCCACGGCAATCTGTTGGTTTATGCCGATATAAAGGCTTGCTGCGTTGTAACAAACTCTCTCATCCAGCAAAGCCGCAGTCAGGGTAACGTACTCGGCAGAGTTTTTCACCGGGCAAGGTCCGAAGAATTACCCGCCAAGCCCGACCCCAGTCGCCGGCCAGATCTAGGCTGAGGTCGTCAATAGACGCAGTCCATGCGATCACATCAATTTTGCGTGGTCTCTGGTAGAACAGGGGTTCACACTCCGTCTACGGCGACCTGTGGGTGTCGTTTAGAACGTGAGCTTATCTTTTTCGTGAACCTTTCCTACGTCCAGAGCGCACCCTATTTTTGCTAGAGGAACGTTTCCTTCCTCGACCAGTTTATTTGCATCTTTTCAAACGTCTTCTGCTCCGTCTGCATTCAGTCGCCCTCATCTTACAATATCCTCCTTCTTTCACAAGTGTTCCAGGATCCATTAGAATATTTCAAGGATAATTTCAACATAACATTTTGCTCTGAAATATACACATTTTTCACGTCTCTGAGATATTTCTACAAATTCCGAAGGGTAACACACAATTTGCTAAGTTTGCGAATGGAGTTTAGAGCTATTCTGACAACATTTAATTTATCGGCTTTCTTAAAAAATGGCTTCCATTTTGTTTTCTCCGTCACACAGAACGCAGTTTTCAAAGAGATAAAATATAACGGCAGGAATTTCAATTATTCAAATTATTGAAGCCGGAATTTTTTTGCGTATTGAATTTATTTATATACTAGTCCAATAGGCGTTGAAAATCAACGATCTCATAATAAGCAACCCCTGAAAAATGTAAATTTTTGAATAATTCGCGTTTTACATTTTTTTTTGCAAATCAAAAGTTTTTTTGTAGAATCCCCTAAAGAAAACAGTATTGCAAAACTGATATTACATACTCTTTCTGTGTAACGGTGTACTCGTACAGTAAATTACAGTTTCTATATTCCCGAACTATGCAATTTTGTCATTACGCCTTTGGAACGTTTTTCTATGGCGCACCCCTTAAATGAACATTTTTGAACAACTCTATTCATCTGAGGTTTTTATTATATGATTAGCCCACATACAACATACCAAGCTTCTGTCACATTTACAAGGAATCGTGTCTCATTTATTCGGAAACTTGAATATTTGGTCTGCGACGCCCCATAAAGTAGCAAATATTGGAAATCTGAAAATGCACACTTTCTTCCCTTTAAACTATCTACACGTACATCAAATTTTATGGCTCTATCCGATCGCTAAGAATGTTTCTTCTATCATTTCAACTACCGGACGTTTTTCTGTGTATCACCCGATTAAATGAACATTTTTGAAGCACTGTATTCATCCTGGGTTTTTTTATTAAATAGATAGCTTATTACTACATTTTAAGCATTTATAACATTGTAAAGAAAGCGTATCTCATTTACTCCCCAAACCAAACCATTTTATATGTGCACCCCTATAATAGCAAACGTTGGAAAACACACTTTCTTCCTTTTCAACTATCTACCCATACTTCCAATTTGAGGTTTCTATCTCATCGCGAAGCATGTTTTCACCTTTCGAATGTTTATGTGTGGAGTTCCAACAAGCATAAATGAACATTTTTAAAAAACTATCTTCTTGGATTTTTTATCAAATGATTTTCCCATTTATCAAATATCAAGCTTCTATCACATTTTAAAACGGGTGTTTCTCATTTATTCCGAAAATCGAAAATTTTGGTGTGCGGAACCCCTTAAAGTAGGAAATATTGGAAATATAAAATTGCACACTATTTTCCTTTCCAACTATCTACGCATACATCAAATTTAAAGTCCCTATCTCATCGCGAACCATGCTTTTTCTATCATTTCACTTTGTGATTGTTTTCGTATGGAATACCTACACCCTTAAAAGGACATTTTTGAAAACCTCTATCCTCTTGTGTTTTTTATAATATGATTGCCTCATTTACAAAATATCAAGCCTCTATCATGTTTTAAAAGAAGTGTGTCGAATTTATTCTTTAAGTCGAACGATGTGGTGTGCGTTACATCCTGAGGTTGAAAATTTTGTAAAACTGAAATTACACACATTCTTCCTTCAGAACTATTGATAAGCGTGCACCAAATTTGAAATTTCTATCTCACCCAGAAGCATTTTTATTTATCATTTCACCTTTCAAACGTTTTTTCTGGAGCACCCCCTTAAACCAGCATTTTTTAAAAACTATATTGTTTTTCGTGCTTTCATCATATGATTGGCCCATATACAAAATTTTAAGCCTTTATCAAATTTTAAAGGAATCTCTTCTCTATTGTTTGGCAAATCGAACATTTAGTGTGCCGCACCCCCTAAAGTGGCAAATATTGGAAAACTGAAATTGCACACTTTCTTCCTTTCGAACGATTTACCCACACCCCGAACATGAAGTCCATATCTCATCGCTAAACATGCTTTTCTACAATTTCACTTTTTGATCATTTTGGTGTAGAGCGCACCCTCTGCAGAACATTTTCGAAAAAACAATTTTTCCAGGGAGTTTTATCAAACGATTTCCCCTTAAACAGATTAAAAGTCTTTATTTATCAGACAGACAGACAGACAGACTGACGGGCACTTGGCAATTAGTATATACTATCCGTATACCCATTGAAAATCAACGATCCCACAATAAGCAACCCCCAAATAATAAAATATATAAAAAAAATTCAGCGAAATATATTCAGTAGTTTTTAAATAAAAATTAAAATAATAATTACACCTCTAATATGAAACGATCACGTGAACATGATATGAAACGATCACATGACCCACTTCAAAATTATATATGGCATCCATCTTGTTTCAAAATCGTGATTTTTTCAAGTTCTTTTTAATTCATATTGAGTGTTGTATCCGCCCTAAAACTACTTTATTTTTGCTTAAATTCTGTGCATCTACATACTGAAACAACGCAATGACAATGTATTTGAGTTTAAATGCTCATCTAAATTTGATTATTTCTACAACTAAGCCTATTTTTCACCTATGTAAAATGTAAACAGCAAAATATGTAGAATGAGTTGTATTAAAATTCCTGTATTTTTTTAACACAAAATAATTTAGTCCATGGAGTCTGCATGGCTGATATGAATGAAATATTAATTGATTTTATAAAGAGAAGGACGATTTTTTTCGGTGAAGTTTTAAGCATAGAGTTTAATTATTTGTAGCTCCATGGTTTTAAATAAAATGTTTAAATAAAATAAATTATTATAGTATTGTGATGAATGAAATGAATGGGAGAAAGTTATGAAAGAAATCCTGTTTTTATAGAGAGATCCAGGCTTGATATTTTTTCCATGACGTCATTTGAATTAATATCAGTTGTTTTCGATGAAGTTTTCAAATATAATAAATTATCGTAGTATTATGATAATTCTAAAACTATTACCGAGGAATGTATAACATTTTAGAGATATTTAAACCAGGCAATTTATATTTCAATGCCATCATTTGAACGAAGTTCATATTTTTCGATGAAGGTTTAAGTTTTCAAATATAATAAATTAATGCAGTATTGTGATACGTTTCAAAATATTACCGAGGAATGTATTGCATTTAGACTTGTTTAAATAAAATTGCATTAAAGTTGTAAAGTGTTTCATAATCAATGCTTTAAGCATGATCGGTCTTTCTTGTTACTTTTCAACTATCTATCGGTACATTAAATATGGAGTGCCTATATAAATACTGAAGAATGGAATTTTATCATTTTACCTTTCAAACGTTTCATGTGGAGCACCATTTTTAATGATTATTTATGAAAAACTCTTAGTATTGGGTTTTTTATCAAATGATTAGCATATATACCAAATGCAAAGCCTTTATGAAATTATAAAATAGGTGATTTATTAGCAATTCGAACGCTTTGGTGTGTGAAATCCTCTAAGTTACAAATATTGGAAGTCTGAAATTTGACACTTTCTTCTTTCGATACCCATACACTAAATTTGAAGTCTCTATCTCACCGCAAAGCATTTTTTTTTCTATCAAATCACTTTTGAAAGTTTTGGTGTGCGGAACGCCCCAAAATTACCATTATTGGAATTTTCTATTGCACACTTTCTTACTTTTGAACTATCTACCTATAAATAAAATGTGAAGTTTCTATTCCATCGCGCAGTATATTTTGTCTATCATTTCACTTCTCGAACGTTTTCGTGTGGAGTAGAAACTCCTTAAATGGACATTTTTGAAAAACTCAATTCTTTTGTATTTATCTAATAATTGTAAAATATACCAAAAATCAAGCCTCTATTCTAAATGTATGCTTTTCTCATTTACTCGAAAAATTTAACATTACGTTTGTGGCACTCCCTAAAGTATAAAATATCGGAAAACTGAAATTGCATATGCTCTTCCTTTCGAACTATTTACTTATACACCAAATTTTAAGTCTTATCGTATCTCCAAGCACGGTTTTCGTCATTTCACCTTTCTAACGTTTTTCTCTAGAACACGCCCTTAAAAGAAAATTGAAAAACTCTTCTGTCTTAGGTGTTTTCATTGAATGATTAGCTCATATACCAAATTTCAACCCCCTAAAAACTTTTAAAGCAGGCGTTTTACGTCTGTTTGACAAATCGAACATTTTAGTGTGTGGACCTCCCTAAAATAGCGAATATTGGAAATCTGAAATAACACACTTTCTTCCTTTCGAACTAGTTATCCATACACCAAATGTTAAGTCTCTATCTCATTGCAAACCATGCTTTTCTATCATTTAACTTTTCGAACGTTTTGGTGTGGAGCACCCCCTGTACAGAACATTTTCGGAAAATTCGATTTTTCCATGGGATTTTATCGAAAGATCGAACCGTGTAGCAAATTACAAGTCTCTATCTATTCGGGAAGAGCCTAGTGAAATCGTGAGAGACAGACAGAAGGACAGACGGACACTTTGCAATTAGTATATATAGATATTCCTTCATGCTTTAAGTCGAAGAAGATCTACTGATTTACAGCTGTAATAATTCATTGAGTTTAATACCGTGTTAATAAGATTGAACAGCATTAAATTAAAAACTTACATAACACACATAATACTTACATAATAAACATAATTATAGATCATCATTAGAAAATAATTGTTTGCACCATTTAACATAATTTCACTTCAACAAATTTTTAACCCTTTGTATAGCTCATACCCCTAGGTGTCAGTATCAGTTCTCTTCTACATTAGTAGTTTTTTCAACACACACCAAATAAAAATCTAGCACACATATTTATTCTCCACCATTGTATCCTTTCAGTATTACTTCAAGGGATAATATTTTACTTATTTTGCTCCGATAAAAATTTGGCAATATTCCGAGTCTGTGATGTTCAAACGATAACGTATCAGGCCTCAAATAAACCGGCAATATTTAGAATCTAGGTTTTCTCGAAGCAATTTTCTTAAGTAAACCAATGAATTATATTTTTCAAACTGGAAATTCTTTGATATTTCTAGTACTTTTGTGTACATGGTTTCTAAGAAAGATAAACTATTTTTTAGCATTTTGATGTGAATAACATATATGCTTGAGGTATCTGTGGCAAATTTTGGGCGTTAAGAAAACTGTAAACACTTTGTACGCTTATTTATCCAAACCTAATCGATAAAAATGTAATGAATTTTGATTTATTTTGGCGAAAATATGGTCCATATTGTGAATATATAAAAAATATCATTATTTTAATATTTAGATCATTTATTTTTCGAAACAAACATAAAATGTATTTGTTTGAGCGAGTTTTTGCTTTCATTTCCCTTACTTTCAATCGAAATATCTTCAAACCTATGAAAGATGGATAAAAATAATAAGGATAAGAATATGTATTAGGAAAATAATCAAGATTGGTATCACGTCTGCATTCAATGGATAAAATCAAAGATAAATCGTTTTTAAAAAAACAAAAGTTCTTTTATTTAACACATTCTAAAAGACGTACAAAATATGTTAAAAACTGCTAGAGTGCTTTCGGACGTATATACGACCTTTATCAGTGGCTACATGGATAATAAAAACATGGAATGTTTATATATAGAGAGACCGATTTAAAGCAAATTTGCATAAAACATAAAATGGTAAATGAACTTACTAAACATAATACAATAAATATACACGGGAATTACAAAACAAGTTTAATCGCTTACGAATTTAAAATGTTACAAGAAAAAACTAATACAAATTTGAGAAAAACGTCAAGCATGATATTCCTGAGAATGACGTCACAAATAACTTTTAAGAGGTTTGAATTGCATGGAGTTGAGAATGAGTGGCCAAGCATAACGTAAAATTTGAATAGGATCGAAAATTACACATTGATTCACAGTAAATATAAATAAACATGGATGCATAAAGAAGAATACTACGTGGATTGTTACAACGAACCAAAAGGAAAGTTTTTTCAAAATCGCGGGAAGAAATTTATCATTAACCTCATATTGAGCAAGAGTCGTAGAAAGTTTACTAGATTTAACATCGCGAGCATGTTCTGCATGCTTCAAAAATTTGTATTATATCTTTTCATGAACTATTTTAAAATTCGTAATAGTTTAAACTTATTTTGTAATTTCCGTGTATATTTCTCGTATTATTTTTAGTAAGTTCATTTACCATTTTATATTTTATGTAAATTTGCTGTAAACTGGTCTCTCTATATATAAACATTCCATGTTTTTATTATTCATGTAGCCACTGATGAAGGGCGTATATACGTCCGAAAACTCTCTGGCAGTTTTTAATATATTTTTTACGTCTTTTAGAATGCGTTAAATAAAAGACCTTTCGTTTTTTTTAAACGCTTTGTCCTTGATTTTATATATTATGAAATTCAATTTCACTTTTTGAGTTATCGTCTTGCACATTGTAGTAGACTTTAAGTTTTCTGTCAAATTTGTAAAACTTATATCTCAAAAGTTATGCTAGCTATGAACAATAAGCAAACATTTACAGCTTTTTGGAAGCCCTACAAGTGTATATTAATGAATTTTGGATCCATCTGTTATTTTTGTTAAATATTGTGGTTAAAATTTTAATAGTGAAATTTTGTTTCCATGTTTTCCAATCGGTGAGAAAGCTGTAATATTTGAAATGTCACTTGTACTGCAGCTCTATGTGTTTACTTGCTACTTAGGGAAATGCTTGTGCTCTAGTACAAATTAATTTGTTTAATTAAAAAAATAAGAAGTCAAATGAAAGAAGGAATTCTAAAGATGTTTAATGATTGATGAAGTTTGAACAGAATATATGGATATATTTGTATCATAGTGTGAGACCAGGAGGCACCATATGCAGTTTTTTATGTTTATGACGAAACAAAGCACATACTTTTAATCGCAGTTTTCTGACAGTCTTGAGCCGGGAAGTTATAACTCCCAATAAATATAGGTCACAGAAATTGCAGGTAAGTTTGGGACAGAATATCCTAAGGTCAAGCCTTAAACCAAGCTTCATTGGAAACTGAAAAGACAAATAATGAAAAGATACGACATCGCACTGAAGAGAATCCAAAGAGAGCAAGAAGGGCGTATTTGAACCTCTTGCCAAATGATGCGGCGACAATGAGAAAAGTCAAAGAATATAAGATTAATGATTATTCAAAAGTTGAAGGGAGAAAGTCGTGATTTTAAGCAGTGTTATTCAGAGAGAGTCGTTATTCATTTGAGTATTGAGAATGTTGTAGAAAAAGACGAATTCTGACTCCAAATATCAAAAAAATAATCTGAAAAGGTGACAGCCATGCTGAGCTACAGACCCGAAATACAGATGTATGTGTCAGTCGTCATGTCCCTCACATTAAATATCGTCGCATGTGTGACAGTGACGTTGTAGTCCCATGGTATTCGGGTCACAATGTGACATCATATTTGTGATTTCTATGCGACGTTACGTGTTAGTAACTTTGTAACTTCATTGTGACTATATTTTGTGACGTTTCCACAATTTAATTAACACGTAACAATGTGACGACATTGCAATGGCAATTACAATGTGGCGTCACAAATAAGTTAAAATGCGACGTCACAAATGACCATGAACAAGGTCAAAATGACTTCGCTGTGACCTCAATATGACATTGCCGAGAACGTCTCAAAGTCACAGTGTGACGTAAATCATACGTCACTGTGAAAAAAATTGCTGTTAGGGGTACGTCAGGTCAATTTTATGATCTTTGGAATAAGAATCAAAAGACCTGATCTCACAGGGTGCTTTTCTCCTCCTTTAGCGTTTGTTAATATATTCATGTAATTTTAATCATAATAATATAGATGTGTGAATAAATGATAATTTATTTTTTAAGTCGAAATAAGGATTTTAATGTGCAGTGTTTAGATTTAATGATTTTCTTAAGTAACTCGTGCAAAGAAGTAATGGGGGGGGGGGGGTTTGCGGCCATGATAATAATATACAAATGTTACAATTCACGACCACTTTAATTAGGATTAATAATTTATTCCACAAAATTCATCTAAAAAAGTAAACCCAATTTAAGTTTTTTCAGCACGCAAAGTATGTATTCAAGTATGTATTTATGTGCCACCAGACAAGTTAAATGATTGACTTGAATCTAAAATCTCGGCAGATATATTGTTTAAGCTTAATTCATGTGCCAACAAACCAATTCATAAAATAATGAGATAATTTGGCATAATGTCCATGATCGGAGTATCCAGATGAAATCGGAGCGAAAGTTAATTGTGCTAGCAAGCCATAAATAGTGTGCTTGTAATTTGTAGCGCTTTAAAAGACTGTAAATATTTGATATAAAATGTAAGATTATGAACTAACAACAAAGTTAGATAGACGAAAGAAGCCAATTACAAGTTTGTAGAGAATCGTTTCTTGAGTAGAAATATACTCTAAATCGGTTAAAAACGAGGTTTACTTAACACAATATGGTTAAAAGCGAATTATTTTCGATATAAGAATGATACAATAAATAACATTTACATGCACAAGAAACTTACATACAGTCTAGTTCAGTTAACGAAATTGAATATTTGAATTTAAAAAAATACTATTATAGCATGATTTAACAAATATTGTAGGCATCACCGTTTTACAGCAATTAGCAAACTATTAAATATGATAGAATTTAATAACCTTACACATATACATATTTACATTTTCAGACAGTATGTAGTATTTGTGAAAGGAAAGTATAACTACGGGTTTAATTAATCTTATTTTTTATTTTGATGGACCTATATGTTTGGGGGAACCCAGAATGTGCCTCAATAATACTTAATATATCATAGAATATATATATATATATATATATATATATATATATATATATATATATATATATATGGAAACGTAATATATATATATATATATATAAATGGAAACGTAAAGCTTGGATTAATTCAAAATGGTACATGAAGGTAGCACATGTGTTTATGCATTAAAGAAAACACGAATTATGTACAAAGATGAAAGAGAATTTAACTTTTCGTAAAGTATGTGAGGACGTCTCATTGGGGGCATAACAAAATGATGTTGAAAGGTAAATAAAATTTACATTAATATGGTATCTGATTATCTTGGGCCTTCAAACAAACTTTGCAATGATTTTCCGTGCTTCGAATGAGGTGATCAACCATCGCAGATGTGAGCAATGGCCATTCGTCCAATAGGGCAGATTCCAACTCTCTGAGACTGGCTGAAGGAGGTAAAACTGCAGAGACAGCACGCCCGAGGGCATCCCAGGGATTTTCATTGGGATTAAAGGTAATACGTCGGTAATACGTCATTGGGATCAAGGGTAATACGGGGGAAGACGCCGGTTACTCCATACGAGAAATGCTTTCACTTTCCCGATATTCGTCAACGATGTTAGCTCGATGGGGATATGCATTATAATCCATCAGAAGGACATATGAACCAACTGCTGCAGCGTAGAGTCTCGAAATAGGGCTCTAGAACTTCATCCCGATACTGCAACCGTCACAGAACCAACTTTAATGTTGTGCAACCATGTGCGATATCCCATTAAAATTTTAGCCACATCATGACGCTGCCACCTCTGGATGCGTGATGTTCGATGATGTCCTTGGCCTGACTGCGTGTGCCTCGTTCTCTCTAGACTCTTATACGCTTATCTGATTCCAAGGCAAATCTGGACTCGTCCGTGAACAGGACGTTGTACCTAACTAAACAGTCCAATTGATATGTTGACGACACCACTTTAATCTTGCCCCCCCCCTGGCTTGGACGGTTAGTGGAACATAAAAACGTGGTACTCAGAAGTACATTCCCTTCATGGCGAGCCTTCGGCGCACAGTACTGGCAGATATTGTCTTACCAATTGCCGCTGCAACCATGGTTGTAACAGTTGTGGAGGTCGTTCGTCGATTCCGCTTGGCTACTATAGCAATATACCGATCATCAGAGGGGTGGAATTGTTTTCATAATCGAGAAATTACCGAATGATCAAAGCCAAAGATAATACCGCCATCTTTGATTGACTCCCCTGCTTCAATGAGTCCGACAGCACGCCAGCGCTAGCTATCTGTCACTGGTCTTCTTTCAGCCATATAAACATGAATATTATCAAAAATATTCCTACAAAAGTTATAAACACTTTGCATCAGCATTTAAATGCACCTTCTCAAATCCTTCAGAATCATGGCCTCTTCAACAACTACCTAAATAACATATATCCGGAAAGTCAATCGTGATTGAGTCTAACATACGATATTAGCATACTGCCATCTACATCCGTAACAGTTTT
This sequence comes from Amaurobius ferox, assembly GCA_951213105.1. NCBI lineage: Eukaryota > Metazoa > Arthropoda > Arachnida > Araneae > Amaurobiidae > Amaurobius > Amaurobius ferox. The sequence goes on along the minus strand of OX578147.1, from coordinate 52,566,615 downwards.
CAGCCACTCAAACTCAAATACGCTTTCGAAAAATGAAAATTCGCATTGTGTGCTTAACTTTCGGAAGTGAGTGTATAATTGCTATACTTTATGCATTTTCAAAAGCTAAATCACTTTATTGCTTCAGGTGTTAGTATTTTTATCAAAAAGCCAACTCTTCCAGCATATTTCTCCGTTCAGATTGTCCATCTACGATCCTCCTTTCGTATAAACATTTAGTAGCATTTCCATTCTTGCATTGCCCAAAGGAACAAACAATATTTCATTTCGATTTGTGCGAGATAAAGTGCAACCTCTGCTGGTTTCCTTGTTATATCAAAGATAACTTATCATATCTCTTAGAAACCTGCAGTATAGGAAAATACGGGACGCTTTTAGCAATTGCATTTAAAGAATGATATTGATTTTTAAATGTTTACTGAAATTTCTAACATCCCATATATCCTAAATTACTGACAAAAATTAGCTTTCACTTTTTTCAATATATTTGAGTTTTTTAGACATATATTTCTACTTTTTGGATTAAAATAAAATGTTTACATTACATTCGAAGCTTCTTTTGATTAACTGTATTTTTTTTAAAGAAAGAGTCACTATATATCTTGGAAATATTGAAACATGCATTGGTAACATTCTTTTCTTATAGGCAACTAATGAGTACTCTTGAAATTTACATAGAAGATCTTATTTCACAAAAAAAAAATTTCACATATTTTGCACATTTTGAAACACTTCACATATTTATCACAAAGTATTATATGCCATAGCGTTTGCTCACAGACTAAGACAGAATAAAAATTCTGAATTTGAGACAGCGCATGACTATCCCTGCAATCTCATATTCACATACTCTTTATTTCTTCATCCCTTTTACTTTTCTTGTATTGCGTTTAATTTCACAAAATAGCACCCATAATTATTTCAAATAACACTACATTTGCACATTTAATTCAATTTTTGCTCTCATTTGGTAAGTGGATTTATTTTCAAAGGGTTCGAAGGAAAATGCGAAAAAAGTACAATATCTCGAGAACGGCTGGTCCGAATGTAATAAGATTGGAAATAAAAATTACGTATAAAAAAAGAATGTAATTGATATATTTGAGCATATACAGTTTTTGATTTTAGATTTTGACTATTTTTGCGGTGTATTTCGCAAAAAATGACAGGTTATTTTTTTTAATCTTACCAGAATCTAAACAGCACCGTGGCCGCACACAAGTGACTTACCTACCAAATTCCATGAAATTTGGTCCATTAGTTTTTGAGTTAGAGTAGATACATACATTGCACATACAGACACATATACAGATGGGCAGACACGCATACAGACACACAGACACACAGATATCATCCTAAAATAGCTATTTCGTATTCCAAAAGTCCCAAAAGTGTAAATCCGTCGAAAACTCGAATTCCGATTTTTGGCATGATTCCAATACTTTCATTATACATTATTGCATGGGAATGCATTGCAGAGAGAGTAAAAATCGGTTCAATAATAATTCAATAGTGCGACGAAGTTCGTTCTACTTTTTGTGAGACCAGAAATAGTTCTCACATTTGATGAGACACTTTTCTGTGTGGAATTTATGGTGGCCAGAACGCCAGACAAAGCTTGTAGTCTGGCTGTCACCAAAGTTTATGACGGCGTGAACCTAAAGGTCAGAAGACTATAAATTTTGGAGTGCCATACCAGAGGAGCTGAGCTGGGCCGTACTAAATGTGGAATGATGCCATTGGGTAAAGGAGTAACCAATAAGCGCCAAAAAGTAGTAAACGCGAAGTTACCCCCCACACACACACACACACCGAGGGAACTACAGCCAGTGACCCGAGCACGAGAGCAGAGACAGAAATGGAATTTTGATTTAGAAGCATGCTAGAAGGAATAATCACGTTTTAGCCTTAAGGGCACGACTAGAGAAGAATGAAAAACCCAACAGATTTGTAGAGTGTCCCGTAGAGGTTCCAAATTAATGGAGGTGCGACTGCATTCAGAGTACGTTTAGGAGCCACACACCAAAGAGTTATGGCAGCACTGAGAACTGATGCTAACCTTTGAGATATGATAAAGCCCAAGACTAATTGGAAGGTATGTGCCCAACAGTTATCACAGGTTCTAGACACGACAGTAATTTTAATAATTCTAGTCGCATATGTCCCCTCCGCTGCAATAAGTAATGAAAATAAATGTTGTTAATAAATGTTATTGTTTAAGTTTAAATGGTGTGATAAATTCAGCAATTTATTAATTAATTATTCCTTTACAGGACTCGCACGAACGATAAAATAATTGGAGGGTTTACAACGGTACAACGAGTAGTGTACATTATTAATAATTCCACTATATGAGAAATAACGGCCATGTCAACTTAATGAATTTAATATTGAAATAATAATTACTAAATGAATTTAAGAATTAAAAGCGTAACTTTAAAAGTTCTTTTTCATTCGGTTGCCACACTTTTCAATGTTTATAAAGTACGAAGAGCTGAAAGGAATCGACAATTTATAACTATGGTGAACAGTTGATAAATTTAATGATAACTATTTTCCACTAAATATATTTAATTATAACATTCCTTTCGATAATGTATTTAATATTTTTATTACGACATCTAGTTATTTGAAGTAATAGTATGTGAGGAATGCAATCCTTGAATATAATTTCTAGGAAGCTATTAGTTTTAAATCGATTTAGAGTTAATTAACATCAATATAGTTTGCCAAAGATTTCTAGTTAATACAACTTGCGTAACTTACCTTTACAAACAGCAAACTTCTAAGTACAAAATTAATCAAATTAGCCGCTGAAGGAGACGCGTTTTCTATACATACGTTCCCGAGTTTTCGTTAAATTGCATTGTTTTCCATTTAATTTGTAATTCAAAGTGTCATGAGAAAGTTTTAGCATCACAATGGCAATGATTGTTTCTTTACGGATGTTCGCGAATTAATTTAGGAATTTATTCTAAGAAAATGGAACGATAGTATTAATACGAGTATATATGGATCTAAAATAAGGTGTATTTCTATAAAAAACCGATTTAATTTTAATAAAGTATATTTATGGAAAACAAACAAGTTATAAATGTAATATACAATTCACTTTTCTATAATCAGAAATTTATCATTGAGTAGATACTACATATTTATTTTTTCGGAAAATTTGAAATTAATTTGTTTAGATAAAAATTGATTTAACTCAATATCTGCCTCCACAATTTCATAGTAGACTTTACATAACCTCTTAATGTAAAACGTATCTATCTTTCTTTGATATTGCAATAATATAATATGCAAAAAGTACCAATTTTTGATTATGTTGCCTTTGTAGTCAAAATAGCCTGTACAGCATTTCGGACAGAATCAGTTTATATTGACCCAGCATCAGTTGAGATGTACAAAGATAAAAAAAACAAACAATTGGTAGGTTATACGAAGACGTCACATTGGGGTCATAACAAAATGATGTTTAAAGGCAAACAACTTACATTTATATGGTATCTGACTACCCCGGACATTCACATAAACTTTACAACGATTTTCCGTGCTTTCAATAAGGTGATCAACCATCGCAGATGCGAACAATTTCTCCAATAGGGCAGATTCCAACTCTCTGAGACTGGCTGGAGGATGTAAATGTGCAGAGACAACACGCCCGAGGGCATCCCATAGATTTTCATTGGTATTAAGGTCGGGGAATTACGCCGGTCACTCTATACGAGAAGTGCTTTCACTTTCCAGGTATTCGTCAACGATGTTAGCTCAATGGGGACACGTATTATAATCCATAAGGTGGAAATCAGAATGAACTGCTGCAGTCTAGAGTCTCGCAATGGAGTCTAGAACTTCATCCCGATACTGCAGCCGTCAGAGAATCGCCTTTAAGGGTGTGCAACCACGCGCGATACCCCATTGAAATTATAGTCCCTCCATGACGCTGTCACCTCTGGATGCGTGATGCTCGATGATATTCTTGGCCTGATTGCGTGTGTCTCGTTCTCTCTAGACCCATACACTCTAACAACTGATTCCAGCAAATTTGTTCTCGTCCGTGAACAGGACGTTGCACCTATATCTGAGACAGTCCAATTGACATGTTGACGGCACCACTTTAATCCTGTCCCCCCCCCTGGCCTGGACGGTTAGTGGAACACAAAAACGTGGTACTCAAGAGTACATTCCCTTCACGTGGAACCTTCGCACAGTATTGGCAGAAATTGTCTTACCAAGTGCCGTTGCAACCATGGTTGTAACAGTTGCGGAGGTCGCTCGTCGATTCCGCTTTGCTACTATAGCAATATACCTATCATCAGAGTGGGTGGTAACCCTTGGACGACCGAGCAAAAGTCTCCAGACAACTGTTTAACTTGTTTGGAATTGTTTCCATAATCGAGAAATTACCGAATGATCAAAGCCAAGGAAAATAGCGGCATCTTTGATTGACTGTCCTGCTTCAATGCATCCGACAGCACGCAACTCTCACGATCTGGCATTTGTCTTCTTTCAGCTATAGAAACATGAATATCATCAAAAATAATCCTATGAAAGTTATAAACGCTTCGCATCAGCATATAAATGCACCTCCTCAAACCCTTCAGAATGCTGGCTTTTTCAACCCACTGTCTAAATAGCATGTATCCGGACGGTCAATCGTGATTGTTTGTAACATACGATATTTGCATACTGCCATCTACATCCGCAGTATTTGTCAGCCTTTCAAATTCAAATGCGCTTTCGTAAAATGAAAATTTGCATTGCGTGCTTAACTCTTGGAAGTGAGCGTATAATTTCTGTACTTGATGCATTTTCAAAAGCTGAATCACTTTATTGCTTCAGGTGTTAGTATTTTTATCAACAAACCTTCTGTTCCAGTATATTTCTCCTTCCAGATTATCCATCTACGAACCTACTTTCCTACAAACATTTAGTAGCATTTCCATTCCTGCATTGCCCAAAGGAACAATATTTCATTTTGATTGGTGAGAGATACAGTGTAGCCTCTGGTGGTTTCCTTGCTATATCAAAGATAACTTATCATGTCTCTGATAAACCTGCAATATTGGAAAATACGGGAAGCTTTAAGCAATTCCATTTAAAGAATGATATGGATTTTTTAATGTTTACTGAAATGTGTAACATCCCATATATCCTAAACTACTGACAAAAATTAGGTTTCACCTTTTTCAAAATATTTGAATTTTTTAGACATATATTTCTACTTCTTGGATTAAAAACAAATTTTTACATTACATTCGAAGCTCATTTTGATTAACTGTATTTTTTAAGGGAAGAGTCACTATATCTCTTGGAAATATTGAAACATGCATTGGTAACATTATTTTTTTAAGGGCAACTAATAAGTACTCTTGAAAGGTACATAGAAGGTCTTATTTCACCAAAAAAATTTCACATATTTTGCACATTTTGAAACACTTCAAATATTTATCACAAAATATTATATGCCATAGCGTTTGCTCACAGAGTGAGACGGAATAAAAATTCTGAATATGAGATTGCGCATGACTATCCCTGCAATTTCATATTCACGTCTTCCTTATTTCTCCAATGAATCATTGTATTGAGTTTAATTTCACAAAATAACACCCATAATTATTTAAAATTACACTACATTTGCACTTTTAATTCAATTTTTGCTCTCATTTGGTAAGTGGACTTATTTTCAAAGGTGGGGTAGGTAAATGCGAAAAAAGTACAATATCTGGAGAACGGCTGGTCCGAGTGTAATTAGATTGGAAATAAAAATTACGTATAAAACAAGAATTTAACTGATATATTTGAGCATATACAGTTTTTTATTTTCTATTTTGACGATTCTTGCGGTGTATTTCGCAAAAAATGGCAGGTTAATTTTTTTTTAATCGTACCAGAATCTAATCAACGCCATGGTCATACACAGGTGACTTATCTACCAAATTTTATGGAATTTGGTCTATTAGTTTTTGAGTTAGAGTAGATACATACATTAGACAGACAGACACATATACAGATGGGCAGACACGCACACAGACAGACAAACTCACAAATATCACCCTAAAATATCTTTTCTTATTCTAGAAGTCCCAAAAGTGTAAATCTTTCGAAAACTCGAATTGCGATTTTGGGTATGATTCCTATACTTTCCGTATACATTATTGCATGGGAATGCATTACAGGAAGACTAAAAATAGGTTTAATAGTGATTCAGTTGTGCGACGAAGTTCGTATTACAATCAATGTTTATAAAATAAGAAAGCTGAAAGGAATCGACAATTTATAACTATGGTGGACAGTTGATAAATTTAATGATAACTATTTCTCACTAATTAAATTGTATTATAACTTTCCTTTCGATAATGTATTTAGTATTTTTATTACCACATCTAGTTATTTGAAGTAATAGTACATGAGGAATGCAATCCTTGAATATAATTTCTAGGAAGCTATCAGTTTTAAATAGATTTAGACTTAATTAACATCAATATAGTTTGCCAAAGATTTCTAGTTAATACAACTTGCGTAACTTACCTTTACAAACAGCAAACTACTAAGTACAAAATTAATCAAATTAACCGCTGAAGGAGACGCGTTTTCTATACATACGTTTCCGAGTTTTCGTTAAATTGCATTGTTTTCCATTTAATTTGTAATTCAAAGTATCACGAGAAAGTTTTAGCATCACAATGGCAATGATTGCTTCTTTACAGATGTTCGCGAATTAATTTAGGAATTTATTCTAAGAAAATGGAACCGTAGTATTAATACGAGTATATATGGATCTAAAATAAGGTGTATTTCTATAAAACCGATTTAATTTTAATAAAATATATTTACGGAAAACAATCAAGTAAATATACAATTCACTTTTCTATTTCTATAATTTTATCATTGAGTAGATACTACATATTTATTTTTTCGGAAAATTTGAAATTGATTTGTTTAGATAAAAATTGTTTTAACTCAATATCTGTCTCTACAATTTATCTGGTTGCTGCATCAAATGTACACTACTATTGACATGTTTACTTAATCGCTAAAATTATACACTGCACAAAATAAATTGGAAAAGTAAAATAACATTACTGAAATTTAATTGCTTTTATAAAAAGAAATGATTTTTTTATGAGGGATCACTTACGGTATAGTAGTAGACTTTTCATAACCTCTTAATGTAAAACGTATCTATCTTTCTTTGATATTGCAATAATATAATATGCAAAAAGTACCAATTTGTGATTATGTTGCCTTTGTAGTCAAAATAGACTTTACAGCATTTCGGACAAAATTAGTTTTTATTGACCCAACATCAATTGAGAAAGCGCGGTGAGTCAGGATGACTAATGTTTTATGTCGAATTACTGCAGTTTGTCGTATCATTAATTATGTATATACACTAGAATGTAAGGCAGGTGCTGCATCTTGCCTGGCCAGTCTGACCAATAATGTTAAGTACCGGTCATCGGACGAAGTTGTAACTCGAAGGCGACCCAAGACTGGTCTTTTGTTTATTCTTCCTTTTTGGGGAATTGGATCCATAAGCTTGAAATTACAGAATGGTGGACTCTAAAGAATTCAGTAACTTCTCCAATAGATTGGCCGGATTCTAGCCTGCCCACAGTTCACTCTCACTGACCATCATATAAATGCCTTCTTTGAGATATATTGAATGAAATGGCTTTCGGATTTTCACCCTAACGTCGGTAGTAGATGTAAGGACCGACAGAAAGAAACACCTGTTTTAACAAAGAAGCTAATTTACATATTTGGCACTAAGCCGATTGCTATTACGCACGTGTTTCTATTTGTGTATTGTACTCGAACTATACACAAGTTTCGTCCAATAAAGTTAATTCGTTCGCCCTTGATCTGAGAATTTGTATTTCGTGCCCATTTTTTGGAGGAGGGGCGGGGGGGTGTATGTGTATATTGACTCAAAATCTGTACCATTATTGAAACCAATAATTAGTTGATAGTCTGTAATGAAATTATCAAATATTTCCAACTTGGAAATATAATCGGCGTTTCCCTGGATTTAATAATTAAACCTCTGATTAAAGGTACATTGGAGCATTCAGCGAATCCACATAATCCCAACATTGTTTTTACGATACATCCGCTTACAGCAAAAGTAAATGGGGCCGAACGGAGGTAATATACATTTCATAAGCGTATGAGACACATTCAATACGAATACATAGTCTTCGTTAGCGCCAGCAAAAATATATTGTCTTTAAAACTAAACTGTAGCATAATTAGAATCTGTAATATAATCAAATTAGTGAAATATCCACAATTTGGGAAAGGATTCGACAATCACATTATCACATTGCTTTCAAAATACGTCACACTTAGAAGAACCACAGGGAATTATTCGCAGAAAGGAACCGAAAACGTTAATTAAATTTCAGAAGCCTAATCACAATCAATTCAATATTGACAGTAAACAATTAATTTCTAATTACTAACAAATTTATATTTATTTGTAGAACTATCAGCACAGGTAATTTCAAAATTAACAGCAAACTTTACTTAATTGAAAACTGCGAAAAGCGTCATTCAATACCAGATTTATATATATGTCACTACCTACGGACAAGTTGTGACGTAATTTGAACATTTTATAGCTATGAGGAATAGGAGAAAAATGAAAGTACTTTACCAGAAGAATTTAAAATTTCATTTATTATGCGTTTGTTTTAAAATTTGCAGAAAATCAAACAATGTAGTAATTAAAAATATTTTTTATTTGAATACAAATATATATACACACGTACCTTTGTAAAAGTATATAATTGTACTAATCTTTCACTTTCGTATGCTACAAAATAGAAAACAAATAACTTATAAAATGCTCATTTCGAAGTATTTTAATGAAATATATATGAAGATATTGCCCTATGGATTCGGTTCAAAAGTCCTTTGAAAGAACGTTCTTCGTTCTTTCTGATGGTGTCAAGATGGGAACTCTGTAACAATATTTTTGATCCCTAAAGAGCCAATTTGCGTGAAACTCGTGCGGAATTGTACTTCAACCTAAAATTATTGAAAGCTAATTCGAATTTTATAAAAAATCTCACCTAGCCGTATTGTTCCAGGACCCGAAATACCTATGTACAAAATTTTGCCACTGGCCGAAGCTTAAATTTCACTCTACATTCAACATACACACAGCCACAGACAAATTTCTTATTTATTATGTAGGATAAAAAGCCAACAAATTAATAATTTGTTTTTATTTATCTCCTTCACACTTACAAATTTTGATATACTGACTCTTGAAGAATCTACCACGATATACAGGGTGTCCCAAAATATTGACTGCCGTTTTCATTCTTTAAATATTGATCAATTACAAAGTTGTGTAAAAAAGGTAGAGATGCACTAATAAGGTGCCCCATACACTAATAAGATGATGAACAAAATTTCAGCATTTTATCATAAAAAGTCCAAGAGATATGAAAAGACAAAAATTATAACTGAAACTTCTTTTAGATGCATCTACGTGGGTTCTCAGAGGGGAAAAATCATGTCAGCAGATCGCGTTTCAGAGGTCATACACAAATTACGAAAGAAAATACTGATTACATAAATGAAAATAGTTCTGCTATTTATTGGTACAAAAGTACCTACACTGTGCAGAAATGATAACTTTACACAAATATTGTAAGATTCATTAAAATGTTTTCCAACCATGTCAAATATCTATTAAAGACAAGAAGTGGAAATTATTTACCTATGATGCATTCCTCCGTTGCGTCACTTGCACTTTTACTGTAAACATTTACATTTTAATTTGTGATTAATCCCTCACCAAATTTGTTTAACCATATCTCTGGGACTTTTTATGATAAAATGCTGAAATTTTGTACATCACCTTATTAGTGCATGGGGCGGATTTTACTCATTGGAATTGTTTTTGTAGGGGGACCGTATATGAATTTAAATTTTGTTTTTCGTAAAATTGAATCCCTTGAAATGTTTATCGACTTCATAAAATTCTGTACTTTTTTACGCAACTTTGTAATTTATTATATATGTCTGAAATCAATATTTAAGGAATAAAACCCGAGGTCATGTTTTTAGGACACCATGTATACCGTTGATTCATAATCCTGAATCCATTTATGTGAAGTTATATCGAAAGAATTAGAAGAATAGAAAGAACAGCGTCCACTTCGACCATAAGAACTTGGAACTCCAATCCAGTATCTCAATGGATAGAGCGTCGTCTCTTCAGCTTAAAACAAAAATGAAATACCGCTTAGGACTCATGGGTGAACAGCTGAATATTTCATATATAAATAGTTCGCAATAGATGTCCAAAAATGCCTTCCAACGTTTTTAAGTCGACCTTACGAATTATGGCTGTAGTTTCGAAATCATGAATATTACCATCGCATATGGTGGTAGCCCATATAAAAAGGGGAAAGGGAAGGGGGGGTGTTCTGGTCAATATTTTCATGCCAATCTGACATTTGAGTGAGGAGAGTGACACTATGATGATAAGAGTACGGGATTCTATCCCAAATGGCTGAGAGGTTAAATTATCGTCTCATCAGTTCTATAGTGTGCAGTTTGAATCTCTGTTAGAATAGTGCATCTTTTAGAAAATATAATTTAGACAGGAATTCTAAACTTTTCTATTCTAGCTATGCAATCATAAGTCATAAAAACTTATATCGTGAAGGACTCGGTATCGAATTTTAATTGTTTCATTTTATAATTACCCTATATACATAGTAATATGTACGTATAAGAAACGCATTGGGACGGTGTCGTAAATTGAATTCGAGTTTTCGACGACGGCTTAAATGACCCTCTACATGCAACACACTCACAGCCACAGACTCTAATCGAAAAATTTTGAGGTGATGTCTGTGTATATATGTTAGTCTGTGTATTTGTGAGAGAGAGAGAGGAAGAGAGAGATGGAGAGAAAGAGAGAGATGGCGAGAGAGAGGAAGAGAGAGATGGAGAGACAGAGGAAGAGAGAAATGGAGAGAGGGGGAGAGAGAGAGAGAAATAATGTGTGTGTGCGTATAGACGCAGTATCTCATTCATGAATAACTCATTTCGAAAATAATGTGATGTAATTATTACGATTAGTGAATATTGGAAAACTATTCATTTCGACTCAATCAAATATTTCGAAGATTTCGTTAATTTTTTGAAGACATTTTTGAAAAAAAATCATGAAAATCTGGATTTTTTATAACGATAAATAAATAATCGGTCCCGATGAAATTTTTCTTACAAAACTAATGATAGGAATTTTAAAAATACTAGCATAAACCACTAGCTAGATATTGCACGTTTTCCATATAAATTTATCAAAATGTTTTAAATAAATTAAAAATGTAATAAGTATCATCAAAAATGTCCACTTCCAACCTACAATATTACGCAACAAATAAATATGTTGATATCATTCCCGTCGATCTATTTAATTCCAGGCCTGAGAGATAATATTTTATGCATTTGTTTTGTACTTTGACGCCATAGTTCCATAATCATTCTAAAATAGTCATTTATTTCACGATATATTCAGTTAACTGTATTTTGATAAGGATTTTGCACTTGAGTATAAATAACCCCCTCTATATGAACGTTTATGTTGCCAAACGCGACAAATTCCAATATACCTGACTTTAATTCGGTGCCAAAATCATTTTGCTGTATTTATTGTACAACATTTTTACGTTGTGAAATGAAGTACAGTAATTGTAGTATGTAGGAAAAATCATGTGCTGTTCAAATTAAATATTTTAAACATGTAGATTTACTATAAAATTCAAAAAGGTAAAATGAAGATAATTTTCTTTCAGATAAATTTCTGTAACAGCCCAAATTTGCTTCAATGAAAATCTCTGAAACTCATTACATATTTATAGTGTCTTTTGTGAGTCTATTATCTTCCGCAAGAGTCATCTAACCCGAAATCAATCAAACTAACCGCTGAGGGAGACACATTTTCTCCAAATGTATTCAAACACATTCACTTAATTCATTGTCTCCGGTGTAATTTGTAATTGAAAATGTCATGAGAAAGTTTTAGCATCACAATGGGCAATGCTCCTTCTTAACAGATGTTCATGCTTTGTGAATAAAGGAACAGAATTTAAGAAAAGAAAAAAAAACATATGTGTAAAGCATTACTCTGGTAACAGCTTAAAAGATTTCGATTTTGTGATAAAACAACAACATAAAATATATATTTCTTATATATTGACCATACTGATATTTATTCAAGATTATATTTTGATTAGTATACGTGTTGTTGATATCTATAAGCATGCCCCAATTTTATCAAAATCGTCTGATTATTTCAAGATATGTCGCCTTCTATGTTGATAGATACAACTTAAGCTTTGAGCAGCAATTTGAGCGGCCGGATCGCCTTCCATGTGCAAAACCAAATTAAATATTTCTCGAACTTTTCGTGATAACCACAGTATAAAAGTATAAATGTTAATCAAATTCTAGTGTGAAATACTTCACAAGAATTCACTTATTTTATAATTGTGAATACATTTAATTTAATATATATTTTTATTTTAACTAAAAATGGACATTGTCAAGAGGATGATTCACGTTAGCATCCCAAAATTGTTGTCATTCGTCTTTAACTAAAACAGTGCTGGAAAACACATTTTACCTGACATTAGCTCACATTCTATTTCTGTAACATTTTTTATAATTTCTGAAAAAAAAATCAAAACATTGAGAGAACTTATGCAAAATTAGATTAAGGCCTTTGAAGAGTTAACTTCCAATTAGCGAGGACATTCTTTAAGCATCCTCGATAAACTCGCAGTGCGATATTTCTGAGTTTAACTGTATAAGTTATTTCTATCTGCCATGGATTGATGAATTGATGTTGGAAACAAAACACAATTGATAACAAAGAGAAATTCAAGAAAACTATAAGTATTGTAAAGCATTGTCTAATTATTAATAATCAACGGCAGAGACGTACGGTGTTCTTATGCGGAAAAGGATGGGTACCTGTCATATTTCAAGGATCGGACAAATTCACGCTATCAAGGGTTTGCGACGAGCATGTGAATCTAAATGCACCATTCTGCAAGTTCTGCTCTTTTATCTCACATATGCGACAATGCTAATGTCTTCATTTGCATACTTTCTTAATCATTGTATACCTTTCCTTCTGTAGTTTTGAGTGGCTGTATATAAAGTAACCATTGAAACGTGATAGGTATTTGTAGATACGTGCTTCATGCAATTTTGATGTCGATTTCTCCTAAAAACATAATGCTCTTCAATTTGTAATTGCCATTTTTCTAATATAATGCCATAAGGCAATAGTCATGCTCGCTTAATAAGATAATGCTATTCAATTTTAAAATTGGCATTTATCTAATGTAATGCTATATGTCTATGTTCTTATTCTCTTAATAAGATAATGCCCTTCAATTCTATTTGACATTTTTCTAATATAAAGCTACATTGCTATGTTTATGTTTATGTACCACGTCTGCATTAATTAGATAAAATCAAGGACAAAGCGCTTTAAAAAGCGAAAGGTCTTTTATTTAACACATCCTAAAAGACACACAAAACATATATAAAAAATTGCCAGAGTGCTTTCGGACGTATATACGCCCTAATTGGCGTATGTAATTGGCGTAGTAATGAGTGGCGACTCATTCTAGACTCTATGCAATTCAAACCTCTTAAAAGTTATTAGTGACGTCATTCTCAGGAATATCATGCTTGACGTTTTTCTGAAATTTGTATTAGTTCTTCCCTTGTAATATTTAAAAAATTCGTGAGCGTTTAAACTTATTTTGTAATTTCCTTACATATTTCTTGTAGTATTTTTAGTAAGTTTATTTACCATTTTATATTTTATGCAAATTTTCTTTAAACTGGTCTCTCTATATATAAGCATTCAATGTTTTTACTATTCATGTAGTCACTGATGAAGGACGGATATACGTCCGAAAGCGCTGTGGCAGTTTTTAACACTTTACAACAAAGTTGAAAAGTGTTTATGACTTTGATCATTCAGTCTGTCTGTCTGTCCGTTAGCACGATAACTGCCGTAAAAATGACTTAATCAAAATGAAATTTTAGTATGTTGTTCAGACGGTCTGCAGCACCTATGGGAATATAAATGAATAATATCACCCAATTAGTTTTGGATTGAACTCGGGTGGAAAAAATAAAATACATTCAGCCCTATGGGACCTAATTTATCAAACATTTTTAAGCGGATTTGAAATTCACAAATTGCTTCGAAAATTTTAGATAATATTCAAATTGTTCCATAAAATATATAAAAAAAAAATTCAGCGAAATATATTTAGTAGTTTTTTAAATAAAAATTAAAATAATAATTACACCTCTTATATGAAACGATCACGTGACCATGATATGAAACGATCACATGACCCACTTCAAAATGATATATGGCATCCATCTTGTTTCAAAATCGTGATTTTTTTAGGGTCTTTTTAATTCATATTGAATGTTGTATCCGTCCTAAAACTACTTTATTTTTGCTTAAATTCTGTGCATCTACATACTGAAACAACGCAATGACTATATATTTGAGTTTAAATGCTCATCTAAATTTGATTATTTCTACAACTAAGCCTATTTTTCACCTATGTAAAATGTAAACAGCAGAATATGTAGAATGAGTTGTATTAGAATTCCTGTATTTTTTAACACAAAATAATTTAGTCCATGGAGTCTGCATGGCTGATATGAATGAAATATTAATTGATTTCATAAAGAGAAGGACAATTTTTTTCGATGAAATTTCAAGCATAGAGTTTAATTTTTTGTAGCTCTATGGTCTTAAACAAAATGTTTAAATAAAATAAATTATTATAGTATTGTGATGAATGACATGAATGGGAGAAAGTTATGAATGAAATCATGTTTTTATAGAGAGATCCAGGCGTGTTATTTTTTCTATGACGTCATTTGAATTAATTTCAGTTGTTTTCGATGAAGTTTTCAAATATAATAAATTATCGTAGTATTATGATAGTTTTTAAAATATTACCGTGGAATATATTGCATTTTAGAGATATTTACACCAGGCAATTTATATTTCAATGCCTCCATTTGTATGAAGTTCATTTATTTCAATGAAGGTTTAAGTTTTCAAATATAATAAATCAATGTAGTATTGTAATAAGTTTTAAAATATTACCGAGGAATGTATTGCATTTTCGACTTTTTTTAAATAAAATTGCATTTAAGTTGGAAAGTGTTTCATAATCAATGCTTTAAGCATGATTGATCTTTCTTGTTAATATATGTTTTGTACGTCTTTTAGGATGTGTTAAATAAATGACCTTTCGTTTTTTAAAACGCTTTGTCCTTGATATTATCTTTAGCTAACTATCATTTTGTTTACATAAGTTTATCTTTACATTAAATATACCGCGATATCTTCAGAATCCACTTTGAAGATAATAGCTTGCAATTTTGTCCCAGTAATCCAATTGGGAAAACATCGGTTGTCCAGTACAAAAATCCACTTTTAAATCCCCGGCCGGAAAAGTAAGACTCTTTATAATGGCCCCCGCATAAATGCATCCTTCAGATTATTGCAATGGTGACCAGGTGGTATGACGGTGACCCTAGTACGACATACAAGGATGCAGTTGATGTTGTTATATTGGATAACGATTTTAAATCGGGAGGTCAATGACCTCGCAAGAGCTAACATAGAGGGTGATGTAGCGTCTAGAGTATAACCTGGGATAAGAGTAACATGATTTGCTGAGTATACGTTAAGCTGACATTAAAAAGAGGAAAACGCAGAGTCCACTTCGTCAACAATATCAATTGCGTTCAAATATATCAATTGAAAGAGCGTCATCTGGTAAGAACGGAAGTCCGTGGTTCGATACCCGAATGGACCAAAAATGGGATTTATATTCCAAATGAATAAATACTCGTTTTGAACTTATATACATTAACGAGAGTAATTTAATTTTGTTTCCACTGTTGTTCAAAAATGAAGTTTTTATCCATAATCACAAAACCTGCCCATAATTAGCGTTCTCAAAAATTCAGAAGGCACTGCTACTGCAGATAACAGCATTCAGGGGCCTGTTTGACACTTATGACGCTCTTGTAAGCACCGGATTTTCGATATCTGCATTGACATCAAGAAACTTGCCGTAAGCCTTAATTTTTTCAAACTTTCATTGGAACTAACAATGCTAACTTTTCCATATAGTCGGTATAAAATTTATATACAAGCCAGATAAAAGTGTATATAAATTGATAAATCCAGCTAAGCTGCATATGAACTTAATGTTGGCAACGTGGAAGAACTGAAACTGTCAGTTCAAACATTGAGATTTATAACAAGTTCCTTGCTGCAATTGTAAATATCGGCCTCTGAAGATTCCATGCTGACGAGCGCATAATGCAAACGAAACCAGTCCATGGATACTGTTATCTGAAATGTGAGACTCTTCTAGAAGTTTATATTCTTAAATCTATTTACTTGGAGCATTCATTTTCACCAAATACATTAGAAGTTTTATAAATGATAAAATTCTAATGTGGCGTATCCTTATCACAGTTTTATCTCATTCTCTGTCCTTCCAATATTAGCTGTTTCATACCTTTGTTTATTTACGACTATTGTATTTTCAACCTTCCCCGAGGAGGGGATATTTTATTTTCTATATAGAGATAAAATTTGGTAAAACTCGGAGTCTGCGTTGCTTTCAGTTATCGTACCACATGTTTCAGATAAAGAAGGGCGAAATATAGAAATAGTTTGGTCTCCGTGAAACTTTTCTTAAAACACGAAATAATACGATAAAGAGAACTGAATTTAAGCCGAGGGTACTTCTTTTTTCTTACTTATGTTATCTGCTTTGTACCTGTCCAATGAATCATATTAAGAAATAAAAAAAATAATTCAAACACTTTGATACGCCCCATACTTATGGATCCATAGCAAATTTTAAATTTTGCATCAAATATAAATATTAAATTAAATTTACCGACTAGTATGCTATAAAATTAAATACAACTTAATGTACAGCATCTGAGTTTTACTACGCAGTGTTATAAAGTATTTTGATTTATTCAGAAAACATTTTTTTTTCGTCTTATTTATACTCAAGTTACGAAACACATAAAAAAAGTTTATTTTATATTCTAGAAAGTCAAGTGATGTTGTTGGCCAAATAAACTTATATATTTATTCCGCTGTACCAAATAGTAATAAAATTATTGTCTGTATTTTATTAATGTTATGTAAATGACAGTGTTATGATAAAATTCTGAAATTTGACATCTTCCAAATCTGATTCCAATAATGGTACATAAATAAACAAGAAAGATCAATAATGCATAAAGCATAGATTATGGAACACTTTCCAACTTCAATGCAAGTTTATTTGAATATCTCTAAAATGCGATGCATTCCTGGGTAATCTTTTAAAAATTATCACAATACTACATTAATTTATTATATTTGAAAACTTAAAACTTCATCGAAAAAAATGAACTTTATTCAAATGACGGTATTGAAATATAAATTACCTGGTTTAAACATCTCTAAAATGCAATACACTTCTCGGAAATACTTTTAAAATTACCATAATACTGCAATTATTCATTATATTTGAAAACTTCATCGAAAACAACTGAAGTTTATTCAAATGAAGTCATCGAAATATAACACGTCTGACTCTCTCTATAAAAGCAGAATTTAATTCATTAATATTTTCCCATTCATTTCATTCATCACAATACTATAATAATTATTTTTATTTAAAAACTTGAGACCATGGAGGTACAAGTAATTAAATTCTATGCTTAAAGCTTCACCGAAAACATCGTCCTTCTCTCTGTAACATCAATGAATATTTTATTCATATCACCTATATTGCAGACTCCATGAGCTAAATAATTTTGCGTTAAAGAAATGCATCAAATCTTATACAACTCATTCTACATATTTTACTCTTTACATTTTCTATAAGTGAAAAGTAGAAATAATCAAATTTGGATGATCATTTAAACTCAAATATATTGTAATTGCGTTGTTTCAGTATGTAGATGCACATAATTTAAGCCAAAATAAAGCAGTTTTAGGACGGATACAACACTCAATATGAATAAAAAGAACTTTAAAAATCACGATTTTGACACAAGATGGCTGCCATATTTTATTTTGAAGTGTGTCATGTGATCTCTTCATATAATGGTCACGTGATCGCTTCATATAAAAGGTGTAATTAATTTTTTAATTTTTACCTAGAAAACTATTGGATACATTTTGCAGAATTTGTTTTATATATTTTATGTGATAATTTGAATATATCCTAAAATTTTTGAAGCAATTTGTGAATTTTAAGTCCGTTTAAAAAATGTTTGAAAAATTAGGTCCCATAGATTCCAATGTATTCCATTTTTACAACTCGGGTTCAATCCAAAACTAATTGGGTGATATTATTTATTTGTACTCCCATAGGCCCCACAGACAGTCTGAATAACATACTAAAATTTAATTTGGATAAAGTGACTTTTACGGCAATTATCGTGCCAACGGACAGACAGACAGAATGAACAATGTCATAAACACTTTTCAACTTTGTTGTAAATAGTTAAAAATGTGTACATTATTAAGAAGGTTTATTTTGCATTTCATGAAATTACTAGGAAATGTGCCCGATGTCGTGTGCCTTTTAAAAGAGGGATTGGGAGAGTTTATTCCTTATAATTTCCAAATTTGATAGTCACACCAAGGAATCGTTTTTTAAAGAAAATTAATAAAAAAAATACTCCTACTTCTAAATAAACGACTGTGAACAATTGCACATAAGCAAGGTGCTTTGGTCATTATTCGACAGTTATAAATATGTACTTGCCAACGGTTGCATTAATCGGCCACTTATGCTATCTGGATTTACCCGCACAGCTGGCGTGACACATCATAAAATGTTGTCTCTGTTAAGAAGGTTCCTGAATCGGTTAGGAACTCCGTCCAATAGATTGCATTTAAGCACCATTTAAGGACCTAAATACATATAAATCGAAACTATAGTTTTATAAAAAAAGCTAGCATATACATTGGAATTTAAATTTAAGAAAATATACTGAAACAAAAGTCTGGAAACATAGGCTGGAGTTTGTCTTTTTATCTATTTAGACGGTCCTAATAAAATTATTTAAGAAATAAGAAAAAAATATTTTAAACAGATAATTAAATTTGCATTTTCAAATGTTCTTTTCAACAGTTTTCGTCCTATTTAAGTCACCTTTTCCAAACATACTTATAGTATTAACATAATTCTATATATTCCCAAAATTAGAAATTTGCTATTAAAATCCATGAAACTAGAAAATGTCAATTTTTAAAACAAGGTCTTGACAAAAGTTGACCGCGAGGCACCTGCAACACCTGCGAGGAAAATGCCCGATTTCTAGCAGAATCGTCTGCTTGATAAATTGAATTTAAAGATGGCGAAAACAATAGAATTTCAACTTAGTTGCACAGAATGCTTAAACTAATTTGAATAAAAAAATAACATTAAACTCGACGAGTTGGTCGGTCATGACAATTATTGAGCTACCCTTGTACTGAATTTCTCGACTATCTGAAGCTTCGATTTCTCGCTACAGAAAAAATACACAGAAAAACATCTTACTTTATTACCCTACATAAATTATATGTTTGATTTTTTAACAGCTACATGGATTGTTCGAGGGCTATGAACTAATTACAATCATTATGATTATCTCATCTAATAGATATATCAAAGTCTTGACAAAATTTGCCTGCGAGGCACCTGCAACACCTGCAAGGAAAATGCCGGATTTCTAGCAGAATCGTCTGCTTGATAAATTGAATTCAAAAATGGCGAAAAAAAATAAAATTTCCAATTAGTTGCACTGAATGTTTAAATTAATTCGAATAAAAAATTTAACATGAAACTCGACGAGTTAGTCAGTAATGATCATAATTCAGCTACCCCTGTACTGAATTTCTCGACTATTTGAAGCTTCGATTTCTCGCTACAGAAAAAACACACAGAAAAGCATCTTATTTTATTACCCTACATAAATTATATGTTTGATTTTTTAACAGCTACATGGATTTTTCGAGGGCTATGAACTAATTACATTCATTCTGATGACCTCATCTAATGCTATGATGTATTATGAGATACAAAATGCTAAAACTCCAATAAAAAATACTCATATGTTCTCAGGTTAAAATATGTTAGCTCAGCCTTTCTCGTTCTCTTAAAACATTAATGCTAGTTCCCATCTCATACTCTTCTCAGAATCTAACTTAAACGAAATTGCAATGCCCAGTAAGTTTCCATATTTTATGAGCCGCACAAACTTGTTACATTTTCAAATAGTGAAAGCGGCCAGAATAGGAACCCCTTGTTTACACATCGCTCTCAGTTAATTAAAGATGGCCGCCGATTTCAAGAGTTCGTTTTAAAATGCTTGTTTAATGAAATTAGTTTTCTTAAAATTCTTGTTATTTGATCATTTTACCAGCTTTCTGAATACAGGAATGAAGTTTTAGGGAATGGGTCGCTTGCTCTCATTTACGAAATTAAGAGACTCAAGATTAAATGGACTAAACTATTTTATCTGAAGATATTTGATTAAAAACTGAACATTTTAAATCCCAATAACATTAAAGTACATATAATTTTAAAACTACTTTTGTGTCATAATTTTGTATATTTTCCTGGATTTAATGCTGTGTTGATCCAAAGGTCTCGCACATAAAATTTAAAATCATCGGAAAAGTAAAATCATGGAGGTAAAAAGAGTTAAAACTTCATATTAAGAAAATACAAATATCGTTTGAGATAATAATTCAGGTGGCGCTGGGATAAGATAAGTAGTCCTGCATTGTATGCATTTCTATGGCGAAAGACTAAAATTTTTATTTAAGCTGTCAATTTTGTAAAACATAAATTATTACCGCAATACAAAGTAGAACTGGAAGAATAAAGACAGTTTCTATGCATTCAAAATAATTTTACCTTTCAATTAATTTTTATTTCTATATATTCTGTACTCTATCGTACAAGTTTGAAAAATTACTGGTTAGTTATACTCATAATAAGAAAACCCTTAATTTAAAAGAAATCGAGCATGCATAAACTAAATACTACGTCGCCTTTCTGTTGTGTCAACTGACAATAGCAGCTATTGCACCAACTCTAACGACAAATAGATATAATTCTCAAAGCATTATGGTAGTTTCAAGAGTTTCATCCGTAGGAGGGATTTCTTCTTCTTTCTAACTCCATGACTAAAACAGTAGAATTGTTGCTTTATTTAATTGGCACAAATATACCCTCACATATATATCGAAAATATCGTCTGCCGTTTTTAATATGTCAGACGATAATTACAGACATGGATCAAATAAATTATCCTGGAGTGAAATGACTTTCACTTACCAGCAATATTTCTCTAGCCCTTCTTATGCCAGTGGCATTGAATACTTTCAGAAGAGCTCATTGAAGAGTTTTAGCAATGCAGCTTCTATTTCCAACAATTCATCCTGAGGTAAAATGTAAGGCTTGTTTGTTGTTCTTTTTGCCAGCAATACATCCAATTTCTAGAAAACGTTTAATTAACATTGTAATTATTTAATCGTTTGGAGTATTAGAGAACGGATATTTCTTCTAAAACTTATTATTGACGTTCTTGTAAGAAATGCTAGAGAAATATATCTCTAAAATATAAATTATTTTGTTGTGGAAAAGCGCTATGTCCTCAGTAATACCACATCTACCACATTAAGGAAAGCATGCACTATTTCTTATACAGGGAGATTGTAAACTATTTCAACAAAACAAAGCGTGATGGTAGACATAAAGATGAGCAATATTTGCAACTGAACCTAGGGCCGCATTCCGCTCATAGTGCCAGAAAATGCAAACTCATATATTCACGTTGATTCCCCAGTAGTGAAAAAAAGGACCTTAACTGATTTAGGAGTTTAACATTTCCATTCGTGTCAGAAAACATCTCAAAGTAGTTGCTCAATGTGGCGTCAAAGGGCGTTGCTGTACAGCCGACACTGGCGAATGAAAGACTATCGCACTTTCTCGCAGATTCCTGGTGTAGTGGTCATCTTGTCCGCAGCATCAACGATTCTCGAGACGGCATCTGCCAGGGAGTCCACAGATGTCTCTAAACCAATGTTTTCGCCTCCAGAAGAAGCTCGGTAGATTCAGATCCAGGAAGAGAGGAGACCTAGCCGCAAGTCCACCATGCACAATCAACCATCCGGGATATATCGCATTTAGGAATTATCGGGCCTCGTGAGAAAAGTGTGCAGGGAACCCATCATGTATAAAACCTCTGTGTGGTGAGCAGAACACCCTGTAACAGACCGGGAATCACTTGCTCCAGGAACACACAGTACGCTGCACCGATAAGACGTTCTGGCAAGTGCTGGGATATCAACGACAATCACCAAGAAAACCTGCCCATATGTTGACAACAAATCTCTGCTGATGTTTACCAGGGTCAGTACTTTGAGTCTTTCTCTGATGCGAATGGAAATGTTAAACTACTAAATTAGTTAAGTAACTTTTTTTCAGTGTTGAAGGATCAACGTGGATATGCAACTTAACACTTTTATGGTACAATGGGTGGAATGCAGCCCTAGGTTCTATTGTAAATATTGTTCGTCTTGAAGTGTATCGTACTATCACCCCTCTTTTATGTAGAAATGATTTCCGATTGACCTGCATATTGAGAATATATTATTATCACTTAACCGAGAAAAATGTACAAATTTAATTTCTATGTACATTACATGATTTCAAAATTTGATGAATGCAATTTTTCGATCACTCTGTGTAAGAAATATCATGAATTTAAGTTAATTTGTTCATTAGAACTTAGAATCAATAAATAAATGTTGATTTACTTCTTCTTAAAGTGAGTGATACTTAAGTAAAGTACTTATATAAAGTAGTAAGTACTTCTTATTAAAATATGTTATATTGCTTAATTTATAAAATTTATAATAATATAAATCTTAAAAATTTACAAATCATTAAACAGGACATTCTGTGCACGCTCTCTGTCAAATAATTGAAAAGATGATCTTGGATATTTTAATCAAGTTTGCCAGCTATAACAAGAACTCGTGTAGACTAAAATTAACGTTTATTTAGCTAAAATTGTGTATTAACAATGATGTTATATATTAAATTCGTGCCACTTATTTTTAAATTTTATAACATACATTACATATGTGAATTAAAATATGTAAAATACAGTTGTAGGATAACCTATGATAAAGTATACATTTAATGGAATTATTATTATGAAATCAGTTTAATGTCAGTTGTCTAAAGTCAACTTGATTTTTGAGATTACTTTTACGACTGTTTACTTAAAATTGAAAACACTTATTCTGAATGTAAAATTGAAAACTTTATTAGATACAAAGTGCACCATGTGTTATCATCGGGTTGCTTTTGAATAGCTCTTGTATAATGTATATTGCCCCTTTTAATGAATAAATTTGTGTTTCAAGTAATTGCTTGCATATTAAATTTGTTCATGTTTTTATTCTACCATGTATATAATTTATTGATCTTTAATTTATGTAGTAATTACAGTAAAAATGTTTATCACATTTTAACAATATTTATTTACTTTATAAATTTCGAGACACCTTAAATTCTACTTACATATTTATATTTTTATTCTTTCAAAATTAGTATAAAAGTGTATGTTCTACAATGATAGAGAATATGTGTACTGCATAATACTGCAATGGCAGAGAATGTGTGTACTCTAATGATGACAAAATAATTTTACGATATTCGAAATTACAGAACAGTTTTTAATTTATCTGATTATTGTGTGAATTTGAACTAGTACTACGTTATACGGTTGTATTAGTGAGAAGTCTGTTCCATTGGTACGCCGCAAAGAGTCCTGACCTCTCTCTGCAGTGCAAGAGTTCAAGTTCCCTCCAAACGGCCATGGCGCGACTTAGAAGCGGACACATCCGTAGTATGAAATTCGTGGAGGGGGAGAAATATTTTTCTGCTTGTCCTTGTTCCCTTACTGCTTCTCCTACTCATCTCCTAGATTGTATGGGCGTCTCCTTGGGACAGCTGTCGGTTGAGCAGGAATTTTTCTGTGATTTTCTGTTGCGGCAGGGTATTTTGGACTTTGTGTAGACTTTCCTACACCAAGGGGATTGGAAACAACAACAACAACATTAGTGAGTGAAGGCGGTTGTATTAGTGAGTGAAGGCGGTTGTATTAGAGTGAGCGAAGGCGATTGTATTGTGGGCGAATGTCAAGACGCTTATTTTAGACGTATTGCGCCTGAGCAGCAGGAAGGCCACGTTAAGTGGCTACGTCTTCTGTAGAAATGAATTAAGTACTTCAATTAACTCGTGTTTACATCCCGGGAAACATCAGGTACATTTTCTAATCTATCTATAGAATATAAAAATGTTTAAAGGAAAACCGGTCTCTGAAGGTTCCATTGTTAATTAAATTATCTACGAAGCATATAATGCGAAATAAAATATATTATCCTACTTCCCCATAGAAAATTGTCCTTTAAAACGATGCTTATTATAATAAAATTATTCATCTTGTTTATGTCTCACTTGTTTCTCAGAATATAAACCTAAGCAACATTTTAATTTAGGATAGGGGCTTTCCCATATTTTACCAAAGCGCATAAACATGTTTAATTTTCAAGATGTGAATATAACAAGAGCATGAACATCCCAATTAGTCTTGTACACCCAGTTAATTAAATATTACTGACAGTTTTAAGTTTACATTACATAGCCTGTTGAATGTAATTATTTTATTTCAAACAGCTTGTTACTTGAGCAAATCGTTTGCCACTTTACCAGAAGATGAAGCTTTCAAGAATAAATGTGTTTCACAATCTTATTTACGAATTAAATATATTTATATGTATATAAATATACATATATGTGGTGCATTAATTTTATAAGTTACCTTAATAATGTATAAAATTTCGTAGGTTATGTTTAAAAGTATTGTCATATAATATTCTATTCCTGTCTGCAAGGTATACAATCCTGCTATAATGCGACTAATTAAATGAACATTGACAAAACCAATGATTACTCCACCGACCGGGAAAACAATTGCTCTAAACCGAAGGTCTCCTCGGTCTAGATCATGCAAAATATTACCCTTAATGACCTGGGATACAGATTCTTTAAACCGAAAAGTGGGACCTCCGGTCTGGTGTCATGAAATTATTACACCTAATGCTCTGAGAAACAATTTATCTAAACCGAAAAGTGGGTCCCAATGTCGAGTTTGATGAAATTATTACACCTAATGTCCATGAAAATAGTATCACTAAACTGAAAAGTGGGTACCGCAGCCTGGTGTCATGGAATGATTCCACCTAATGCCCTCATAAACAGTTTCTCTACACCGAAAAGTAGGTCACCCGCTCTAGTGTGATGGACTGATTACACCTAATGGCTTTGATAATAGTTTTAGAAAATCGAAAAGTTGGTACTATGTGTGGGATGTCTGGTGTCATGGAATGATTACACATAATACCCTTGCCTTTCTGGTAGGTCGGACGGTCTGGGTCTCAACAACAACAACATAATACCCTTGGAAACAGTTGCTCTAAACCTAAAGGTGAGTCCCCCTGTCTGAATCATTGAATGGTTACACCGCATGGTCGGGTAAGCAGTTGCTCTGTACTGAAAGGTGAACCTCTTGGTTTGGAATGATAACATCTTGATAGGATAAAGTTTGTGATCTTATCAAATTATATTGATAGGATCAAAAACTATATTATTTTTGCAAAAAGTATCTCAAGTACTGTTTGTTAATTTGCTTATGAGTAGATTATGACTCAATGTTGTTTTCATCATTAAATACATTTGATTCACACTATCAACGCTGTGTATAGGGACGGGGGGGGGGGGGGGGGTACGCTCGCAAAGTGCCACGCGGCCGTAGAGAAAGAGCTCGCTAAATAAATTAGATGTTTGTGCGCATCAGTGAACAAAAGAAGAGCACCAAGAGGTGTATTACATCTACATAGCACGTGCGTTGAAAGAACTCGCAAAACAAACATTGAAAGTTAAAAAGAGGTAATGACTGGGAAACAGAGCCCCTAACTTGAAAATAATGCAAGACAAAGGAAATTATGGAGTTACAAACGTAAATAAAAAATGATTAACAACTGAAAATTTACCAATAAAAGCTAGCTTTCACTAACTTTTATAAGTTTTCATTTTGATACAATTTACTGTTTTTATACTATTGCATGAAAGTAAAATTTCTTAATTTATGTGTTCTGCTTCAAGAATAAACTGATTGCCTAATTCCTAAATAATAGAAAAATAATTATTTAAATAATATATTATATTTCAATAAGAATTTATAAATGCACTATCACTAATTATCAGAAAAGCAATCCAAATCTACATAAGCTTTATCAGCAACCTGAAGATAAATAAGTACGATGAAATGCCAAAGGGATCAAGTTTCATGGGGCTATTAATGAATTTTTATGAAACACGAAATGCATTCATATTTCGAAAGGAATGTATTTTCAGATCAGAGGTTAATGCTTCTGATGTACACTAAATGCACAATTAAGTTTTTGAAATAAGCACATATATAACAAGAACGATCAACATAACGCATTGATTATGAAACACTTTCCAACTGAAACGCAATTTTATTTAACCAGCTCTGTTATGCGATACATTCAGCACTGATATATTTTAAATCATCTTAGTACTACAATAATTAATTATATTTAAAAACTTCACACTTTATCGAAAGAAATGAACTTTATTCAAATGACGTCATCGAAATTTATATCGTCTGGCCCTCTATGCAAAAGCAATAATATTTTATTCACATCACATATATTCCAGACTCCAGGGCCAAATAATTTTGAGTGAAAAAAAATCAGCAATTCTTTTAGAACTCATCTTACAATCACTTGATTTATTTACATTCCTCATCCATTAAAATTAGGCTTCGTTGTAGCAGTAATCAAAGTTTGATAATCATTGAAACTCAAAAATATTGTAATTGCGTTGACACAGAATATAAATGCACAGAAAATATGCACAAATAAAGCGGTTTTAGGACGGATGCAACATTAAATATAAATTTTAAAGAACTTTAAAAATCACAATTTTTATACTGGGAAAAAAGATGGATGTCATATTTTATTTTGAAGTGGGTCACGCAATCTCTTCATATTATTTGGGTGTAATTATTATTTAAAATTTTATTTAAAAAATACCCAACATACTTTGCTGAAATTCCTGTTATGTACTTTACATGATTACTTGTATTTTTCCTTAAATTTTCGGAGCAATTTATGAATTTCGACTCCGTTAAAAAATGTTTGAAAAATTATGTTCCATTGGGTTCAATGTAATTCATTTTTCAACACTGATTCAATCTGAAACTAATTGGGTGGTATTATTCTATTACATTCCTTTATGTCCCACATACCGTCTCAAAAACGTACTAAAATTTCATTTTGATAAAGTCATTTTTACGGCATCTATCATGCGAACGGACAGACAGAATGAACAAAGTCATAAACACTTTATAACCATGTTGGAAAGTGTTAAAAAGGGATGATATTTTCTATGTAGTACATTCTGAGTGATAGTCCGCTGTACTTAAATAACAAAGTGGTGAATTAAAGAAATCGTAGGAAAACATCCTATCAACAACTACCCGATGGCTCAAACTCAACTTATCAACTGTGTTTCGGTCGTCTGTGGTAATCATTTTGCCAACAGTGTACTTCTGTATGGAATATAGATTACTTTCAGATTACTTACCGCCAATTACTTCCCGATACAGAATCGAAAGAGGTAGGATAAATTAATTAAAAAAACAGTTTCTACATACGTGGCAATGGTCATTGGGGCAAATATGCTGTAGTCTTATATTTGTTTAAACTTCTATCTAAATTGATTTAGTACCAGAATGCCTGTGTGGGGGCAATTTAAATACTATTGCTTCAAATTATACTGATATTATCAGTATGAAGACCCAAAGTAATTTAATTAAGGCACACTGACTTAATTATATATTTTGATTTGTGTATTTAAATACGAAAACATTTCTTCGTTTAACCAAGTTTAATTTACAATGTCATATATTTTACTCATTTATTGTTTTTTATGGCATTTTCAATTTAGTCACAATAAAAGTATATATTGTCACAATAGAAATGTTAAATAACATATTTTTATTAAAAGCCATATATATTCAAAAATATAATTAGGTGTACTTGCGAATTATAAAATATTTACAATAAGAAATAAATTTAATTACATGCAGTCTGAAAGAGTTTTGCAATAAATAATTAACACTGAAAATTCTCTAAAGCTGTTCTTTGTGTTCCACTCGTTCGCTATATTAATTTCATGGGTTTTACAAAAAAAAGTGTTTTCCCTTTCGTTTCCATACGTTTTAATTTAGTATTCAATAAAATCCCACTGCAATAAACATATAAAAGGTTTTTAGCCTATCACATATTTTTATTGTTAGAATAATAACTAGGATCAACAAATAAAATGTTGTTAATTATATTGCAGCATTAGAATGTATGCCTGTCATACTATGAAATTCAAAATTTGCAAGTCATTGCCGTCCATTTTTTGTCAATTTGATGATGGATTTGAGATTTCTGTAGGCTTTCCTGGTCGTTCAATTCGAAGCCTATATGCATTGGCCTTTTCTTTTCGAATTTTTTCCAAAGATCCTTTACTTTGACGTACTTGCCACTTCTCACTCTTTCTCTGTATCCCTTGGAGTCCCAAAGCGGCACAAACGGCCCTACGACATCCCTTTTCTTTTCTAGAATCATCAATTTTCATTGGCCAACACGTTTGTTAAATAAAATTTGTTTTGAATGCCAAAAACTGTTTTTTTACACTTTTTTTAAATATAAATTTAAATCTGGTGACACCACTCGAAGAAACAAATAAGAAAAAAATAGTTTTAATTAGCTAAGAATCCGGTTTTTAATATAAACACTGAATTCAAGCAGCAGTGAACGTGGAAATTTAATGTGTGTTCCGAAAAATTTAGTTTTCATATGAAACGTTATGAAAAAGCTGATGGTCTGGGTTAGTATCTAAATTGAAATGTTTTTCATGATTGAAACACGTTTAGCAACATTTTGTAGCAACGTTACCCGGTGATAGATATATAAACACACATATAAATCAAGATGTTTATATTATTAACTAGCCGAAAGCCAGTTGAAACTCAATGGTCTCGCAATAAACAACCCCTGAATAACGTAAATTTTCGAATAATACGCGTTCCACATTTATTCGGCAAATCGAATATGTTGGTGTGCAGAACCCCCTACAGAAGAAAATGTTGGAAAACTTAAATTGCGCATTTCTTCCTTTCGAACTGTCTACCCGTACACTAATTTAAAGTTTCTATATTATCCCGAAAAATGATATTTTATCATTTCCCCTTTCGAACGTTCTACTGTGGAGCACAGTCATAAATCAGCATATTTTACAGACTTTATTTGTCTTCGGTGTTTTCATTAAATGATTAGCCCATGTACTAAATTTCAAGCCGTTATCAAAATTTAAAGGATGCGTTTCTCTCTTTATTCGTCAAATGGAACAATTTGGTGTGCAGCACCCTCTAAAGTAGTAAATATTGGAAATCTGAAATTGCACACTTTCTTCCTTTCAAATTCTCTACTGAATCACCAAATTTGAAGTCTCTATCCTATGGCGAAGCATGCTTTTATTATAATTTTACATTTCGAACGTTTTTCTGTTTAGCATCAACTTAAATGAACATTTTTGAAAAACTGTATTCATCTTGGGTTTTTCATCAAATGATTAGCCCATATACCAAATTTCAAAACTCTATCACATTCTAAAGTAGGTGTTTTTCATTTGTTCGCCAAATCGAATATTTTACTGTGCGGCACACACTACAGTAGCAAATGTTGGAACACTGAAATTGCACACATTCTTCCTTTTCAACAATCTACCCGTACACAAATTTTTACGTCTCTATCTCATCGCAAAGCATTTTTTTTATCATTTTATCTTTCGAATGTTTTTGTGTGGAGTACCCACCCCCTTAAATGAACATTTTTAAAAAAACTCCATTTTTGAATTTTCTATCAGATGATTTGCCCATATACCGAATATCAAGGCTTTATGACGTTTTAATAGAGGCATTTTTCCTTTATTCCGAAAATCGGACATTTTAGTGTGCGGCACCCCTAAAGTGAGAAATATAGGATACTTGAAATTGTACACTTTCTTCCTTCCAAATTAACTACCCGTACGTTAAATTTGAAATTTCTATCTCATACGGAAGCATGTTTATTTTTTATCATTTCACATTTCTCTGGAGCATCCCCTTAATCGAATAGTTTTGAGAAATTCGATTCGTCTTGTGTGTTTTCTTTAAATGATTAGCCCATGCACCAAATGTCAAGCTTCTATCAAAATTTAAAGGAGGCGTTACTCATTTATTCAACAAATCGAACATTTTGGTGTGCGGCACACCCTATAGTAGAAAACAGTGGAAATCTGAATTTGCATACTTTCTTCCTTTCGAACGATTTACCAAATTTAAAGTTTCTATGTCACCGCAAAGTATGCTTTCCTATCATTTCACTTTACTAACGTTTTGGTGTGGGGGCAACCTCTCTATAGCACATTTTCGAAAAATTCGATTTTTTCAGGGGTTTTTATCGAACGATCGACCCGTGTATCAAATTGCAAGTCTCTATCTATTCGGAAGTGCCTAAAAAGCGTGATAGACAGACGGACACTTGTCAATTAATATATATATAGAGAGAGAGATTGTTATTTGCAGCATCGTAATGTTCGATTGTAATTGAAAAATAATACTTGAAAAAAATCGAAGTGACTACAAATTGACACACAGGAATTCACATATGAATTATACATCTACAGAGTTCCTATTAAAGTTCCTAACTACCCAATAACTTTGTAAAGAAAGCTCCATAAGTGTGTACGCTAGGTCTGTATATAGTACACTGACCCCGCTCGATTGATTAAAATTGATTGCAACAGCAATATCGAATTATTTAATAAAATAACAAACGAAATAGACCACAAAATCTATTTATAAAGTTGTAGAACATTGTCTTATGGGAAGGAATTAACCCCAAGTCCGTTACAAAAACATTTATTTGACACAACATACCTTTAAGCAAATTATTCTCTTAGTTAGGAATGCTACAATGCAAAACCACTACGTGAACAGGAATGTAAATTTAAGTCTGCTTAAAATGCCGTCCTTCGAAACAAAGGCACATTTTAATTTCATAAAGAATAGTACAGCGTATTTGGACAATCATTTCAGGTGTCACCATGTTTTGCCCTGAAAATGGCATTTATTGGCAGGTAATTATTTTATTCCTTCCGTGAACGTGCTTCATTCATTCCTGGTATCAATTACCACTAATTAAAAGTTTTTCTATTACTTTGTAACTGGAATTTTTTGTTCATTACGCTTTGTATAACTCTTTATTCTAACATTTAAAATTATCCTCCAGGGAAATTTTCACGTTTATTCGATCGGAAATGGTCTGTTACGATGTATACTCTTACGACGTATCCTTTGAAATTGTGGATGTGGGTTCAGGAAACAAAAATAAGTCCAAATTTCTGGATAACTAACACGTTTCTTCACAAGCACAAAGTAAACATGAATTATATACAGTAAAACAGAGCGTAAATGCTCCACTCAGTTCACAAAATAACTGATATAATTCTCAAAACATTGACGACAGTCATTTTACAAAATAGCTGCATCTATTCTCAAAACATTTACAAATATCCCAGTCCAATGCAGCTCGTATCACGGTAATTTACCCCGACTCAGTGAGGTGTAAGTTTTTTTTTTATTTATATACTCTCCATAGGAACGTCTGGAAGTCTCACATAGCACGTAGAATAATCGTTATTTTGAGGTGCTTCTCGAACCTTCGGAAAGTAGTCAAATGTCGCCAAATTGGAGATAAATCGCTCAATCTGGAAACACTTCTTTGAAGTCCCGCAAGCGGAAATCCTAGAATGAATACATGGGAAAGAATGCCTTTATGGGTGTTTTCTAGTTCTGATCTTCGAAAGAGACGAAAGACTTTAGAGTAAAGGGTTACGCGTTCGCAAACTACTCACTCCTTCCTCATAAAGTTAATGAAGTACTTCAGAATTCCCAGTCGTTCCCCGACTTAGTGATATCTAAGTTTTTTTTTATTTATAGACTCTCCATAGGTACGTCTGGAAGTCTCTCATATCACGTTGAGTAATCATTATTTTGATGTGCTTCTCGAATCTTTCTGAAGTAGTCAAATGTCGCCAAATTGGAGATAAATCTCTCAATCTGGAAACACTTCTTCGAAGTCCCGCAAGTGGTAACCCTACAATGAATACATTGGAAAGAATGCCTGTATGGGTGTTTTTTAGTTCTGGTCTTCGAAAGAAACGAAAGACTTTAGAATAAAGACTTACGCGTTCACAAAACTATTCATTCCTTCCTCATAAAGTTAAGGAGGTACTTCAGAATTTTACCTGTATAAATCTTTCTTCATATAGACAGATCTAAATTCTTCAGTTTTTAGAAAAAATGTAAAGACTATGTAGCATAGCTCATTGAATTTGGCGCGCCTTCGATTCTTAAATTAATGAAAAACATTCGCAGTTTGAATAAAGTTTCATTAATGTATTTAAGAGACAGATGAAAACGATCACATAACAATCGTTTTAAGTAAACTAATTACATTTTACAGACTATGTAAAGAGCTCTTTAAATTAACGTTCATCTTTAATTAATCAAGCGCAAACAAATCTAATTTTGAGGTTACTGTTTAGGACAACATTCA
The DNA here is from genome assembly GCA_951213105.1 of Amaurobius ferox. Lineage (NCBI taxonomy): Eukaryota > Metazoa > Arthropoda > Arachnida > Araneae > Amaurobiidae > Amaurobius > Amaurobius ferox. The sequence continues at coordinate 52,533,683 of OX578147.1, read as the reverse complement.
ATATCAACAAGCTTGTGCGCTTTGATAAAATAGGGATACCACATGACTGTCAGGAGAACGGACCTGAATAATTGGCAGACAAATGTGATTTTATTATTGTTGATTTAAATGGCTCAGAATATTCCCCGTTTTCAATTTATTCTTTTTATTAGCTTTTCACTCTTTTCAATTTATTCAATTTTAAAGTAATTGTTGGGAGCAAGAAAAGCATATCTCCACGTGCAATTTTTTTCTGTTTGTAACGTTTCATCTTATGCACTATTCATGCATTTACACCATATTTGTTTATGCAGGAAATAAGGGGATTAGTATCTTAAGTACCTGTATGACATATATGATTTATAACACTAAAAATTTTAATCTAAGGGTGTAGTTAATGGATATATTCACTAACCTTTACCACATGTAATTATTTTTTAAATAGCTTACCTTATATATGGAACAGGGAAAGCGATTTATTTCATACCTATTTAGCACCTGTTTTATTTATAATGTTTTATTTATCATTTTCACAAGTATGTCGTATCATCATTGACCATCTTATCATCGTCAATCGTCGTCGACTATTTGTTTTCACTTTTTCTATACAGAAAATTATCAGTAAATGAGCGATCTCTGGTATATATAATACAAGTAAATTAAAATTCTTCAATTATATATATGTATTATATATATATATATATATATATATGTATATATATATATATATATATATATATATATATATATATATATATATATATATATAGGTCAAAAAATTTCCATTTCGTTTAAAAAAGGTTATGTAAGAAATTTCGCTGCAATTGCTACCAAAATAATTCTGAAAGAAAGTACTTTTTTAACAACTGCGTAAAAAGTTGATAAAAGAAATCAACCTCTTTCAAAGGCAAATAAATAAGAAGAAAATACATATTTCAGTGTCATCCCCTACACACTAGTGGCGCACGAAAAGGAAGTAAATGAATTTTAATCAAACACGAATTGAACCAAAGTGAGATTATACTCAGATTCAATCCAGAACAATACCATATAAATGATCTTTACCTACAATTGATATTACGCAGAATTGTCCATAGGAAATGATGACCCTATACCTTTCTGGTAAGTCTGACGGTCTGGGTCGAAAAAGAAGAAAGCCATGTAGTAATATACATATAGATCGGTATGTAATAATAATAATGAGAACATTACATCTGAAGATACTGAACTGCAAATGATAAGAAAATACATGAAAAGGACAGTAATATAGTCATGACAAACGGAAATACCGTAATGTAAAGTTGAAAATGATATGATAAATTAAATTGTGTGCAGAGTTTTGGCTCTGTACATGCCTTTAAAAAATGAATGACAGATGGTACACGAATTACTATAATGATAAATGAATAATGATAAATGAAAGTTTTCCAGAAGATAAAGTATGTACGAAGGGTTTTAGTACTATCATGCTCTGCATGCTGAGAACTAGCCTATAAAAATTTTGAACGGAGGGACAAAATGTGAAAAATAAAGTTAATAAGGCGTGTAATGAAAAATAGCATCCTTCATCAAGGCAGATACACTAAGCAACTGCTCTAGGAAGAAGACGAACGTATCCATATAATAAAAGCATTATTTCCTTTCAATCGCGTATGAAAACTTTGCAAATTTTCCTCATTTCTCTTCTCACCCGGACAGTATCATACAGAAATAAATATAATAATTAATATAATAATAAATATAATAATAATTGCATAGCGTGGACTTGTCTTTCCTGATCCTTCAGACAAACTCTTCAGAATATTCTTCCACATTATCTCCGTCTTCCCAGGGTGTGATCATAATGAGTTCGCGGTCGAAATATTTCCAAAATTTTCCGGTGATCTAACTATAAGATTGAAACTTAGAGAGCTTTTAATATCGACCACTGTATGTCACCTAGTACATCAAAATTCTGCTGAATATATACATTTGTTAGCAAAATAAAATGAATTACAACTTTGTAATTCATTTTATTTTGATAACATTATATTTTCCTTATATTGTTAGCAAAATAAAATGAATTCCAAAGCTGTAACTTAATTGTTAAGAGTGTTACTATTCTTGTCTAGGACTGGTTTAATTACCAGTATGCTAATACTTCAGATTGACAAAATCGACTTTGTCGGCAGTGAATAATTTTGCGTCACCGTCTGCCTAGTCAGTATTTCTTATATTTACTCATAAAATATGATTAGAAGGCAAAATGTTGGGATTACCAGAAAATCTTTACAGACAACAAAGTATAATCCAGTAAATCTCAACTCCTTTAATTGCGCAAATGAAAGAATACATATTCACTAAGATAATTTAGTTCATATACTCAGGAAGTAGATGAAATGATCCAATAAGATGTGATTTAAGTAAGTTAGTTTCATTTTACAACTGAGGATGAACGTGTGTTCGATGGTGATTACCCAAATGCACTGGACTGTAAAATCTGTCAACACCCTCTAATTTTTTACAGTCAGTTAATACTTACACCGAAAGGAAGATATTGCCCCAGTTATTAAACACTCTTTTCAACATTTTGAATTGAATCCTTTATTTATTAAATTTAATTTTAAAAGTTCATAACATTATTTATATTTCCAAATAAGAGCTTTTGATAAAGGCGATGCATTACCACTGTGATGCATTATGATGTGAGACATTTCTCTTTGATACCAAGCTCAGGCCAACTGAAAAGCTACTGTTACTTATATTTAATTCATAGTATTTTAATCCTCGATCTATGGTTAAATATATTTAGGTGATGCATACCAATTTTACAAATATAGACTGCGTCATGCATTGTCTCACTATTGGTTGCCATCTCTCCATACACTGCCTGGGATCTTCTTCGGCATCAATATCCATCACACTGGCTGCGTATCCAATTCTTTTTTTTTAGTCCCCGTATGTTTCTTATCAACCTTAATTCATAACTACTGGCTTTCAACTGGTAACAAAACACTATTTTTACTTTCCTTATATACATAATGTATAAGGAAAGTATTGTGACGGGATCGAAAATTCGAATTCGAGTTTTCGACGGGAGAGCATGTTTCAAGCATCCCTGATCACGAATCAAACATTTTTGAGGTGATGTCTGTCTGTGTGTGTGTGTGTGTGTGTGTGTGAAAGTATGTGTGTGTGTGTGTCAGTGAGTCTGTGCAGATGATAACTAACGAACGAATGAACCGATTCCAACGAAATTTGGTACAAAAATCACAATTTGTAAACACTGGAAGTCTATTGTTTTTATACGCAATCAAATGTTCAGAATCCCCCTAAATTTTCGAGTGAAATTTTGAAAAAATCGTCAAAAAATCAAAACCGCTAATATAGTTACGCAAATAGACATTTCTTATGTAATTTTTCATTAGAAAATGATTGACATAAATTTTAGAACGCTAACATCAACCGTTCTCGAGATATTGCACATTTTTCAAAAAAAATTATCAAAAGTCATATAAAATAAAAATATATATATATTTCCTATTGAGAAACATGTTCACTTTTCATATGTAATACCATGCGATAAATTGGGTGACATCATTGTCGTGGATCTAGCTCGTTCCATTCATGAAAAAAGATACTTTGAGTAAAACTTTTGTTTTTGAACGCCAATAGTCATTTATCTGCTGTAAGAATAACTTATTTCTCCGTCCATAACGCTTGGCGAGATTTTGGCGACGAATTTGGCGGAATGTCGCCAACTTGGCGACATTTTTAATTGTTGCCAAATTAACAAAAATCTCGTCAAATTGATAAAAATGACGTTAAATCAATGAAAATGACGACTCATTGAAGAAGGTTCAATATCTTGGAAAGAATATAAGTATCTACTATAAAAATAACATTTTTTTAACTGTAAAAGTAGTAAATTCATTGCATTATATAAGGAAAGTCATGTGTTGCCCACATCAGATTTTTTTAAGTTACGGATCATTTTTACATATGGCTTCGGGTAAGACCTGCACTTGATTTTCTGTGCGTCTATAATTGAACGGTACCCCACCGCCCTTGTTGTTAAGGAGCAGGACCGGCACAAAGTGTGGGATGACCCCCAACAGATTGTCTGGGGCTATGTGTCCCAGTTTCATTGCAAATTAGTTTATTTAATGGCCATAAGCATCGCCAAGTATAATACCAATGCTGTCGCCATTTTGTTTGATATGTTTTTTAGTTCGTTTCACGCCATGCCGTTTAAATTCGGTAAAATGCTGTATTTGGTCTCACACATACAAGTTTATTTGATAGTTCTTGTGCTTTGCCTTTACTACGTGAATATACAAAAGCTTACAATAAATCAAACTGCTGATTGGAAGATAAAAGTTTGCGAGTCTCTTCTGAATAAAGCAGGCATATGTCAGTAAGGTGACGGCAATTGTTTTGAGGCCGTTATAATCTCCATTATTTAGGCTGAATGAACGGGTAGAACTGTATGCTCTCTTACTACTGCTAAGAACGAACTGACTGACAGTTCATTTTTGGCAGTTGTTAAGGGTGCATACAGTTCTATATGTTCATTTGCACTGCAGAAGGCGCTTATAACCATCTCAAATCAACTGTCGTCACTTTACTGACACATGCCTGCTTTGTTCAAGGAGGGTTTGCAAGCTTTATTTAAAAAAATATATTCGCCTTAGTAAATATAAAATTTTGGTTAGGCTTAACTCAAAGAGTTATTTATGGGAGCAGGTAAAGATATTTTGATTTTTATGATATCAATAATGTGTTTCTGTGTATAAATGTGGAAAAATATAATTTACCTTGTATGGAGACTTTTGTATGTTTTGCATATAAAATCTATATAGAGTCATCTATATAATAATTGGCTAGCGTGTGTGTGTCTTCCCAGACCCTCCCGAAACACCTCTGATCAACCAGAAGATCGAATTTTTTCACACATATAGTACCCCTAGGGCGCGGTAGCCCATTGGTTAGCGAGCTGGAGCTGCACTCGGTAGGCCCGGGTTCGATTCCAGCCACTGCCAAAACTGCCGCCGTGTTCATGCGGAGTACGATCACGTTAAACATGTGGGTCCGAAAGTCCTTCCGAGAGGTTGGTGGTAGGGGAAGGAGGATACGGTCCCTGTGGATGCCTCCCCCACTGGGTTCCGGT